>OZ023264.1:183944355-184544355 GCA_964006375.1 Tillus elongatus | reverse complement strand
CTTGTGTTGGTTTCTGACCCAGGACTTAATGGCTCCCCTGGCAGTGCTCTTTGACACGCCCAGAGCCGGTTCTGGTCCCATAAATGGTTCTGCTGACCCTCTCTTCGCGAGACTGTCAGCTTCTTCATTGCCTTTGACCCCCGAGTGACCCGGCACCCAGATGAGGGTCACCTCATTCTGCCCAGCCAGGTCGCTCGTCTCGTCTCGGCACTCACTCACCAGCCAGGAATTTACCCGTGGGCTACTTAGTGCCTTAAGGGCTGCCTGGCTGTCTGTGGCTATGAGGATCCGCTTGTTGGTGTAGCCCCTCCTCTTGTTCTCCCGCACACAGTGCAGGATGGCGTACATCTCGGCCTGAAACACCGTTGCGAGGGCTCCGAGGGAAATACTATGACTTACCCTTGGTCCTTCCGAGTAAACACCTGCCCCCGTCCCACGCTCCCCGCCAGATCCGTCCGTGAACCAGACGAGCGCGTCCCGTGGTTACTCTGACACTTACAAAAATATTGCGTTTTCAAAAAGTTTTTTCCGATGTTCCACCGAAAAAATTTAAGCATGAAGGCTGATTAACGAACTCAACCTCGGTTTTCACCCAAACAAGATTTTTGCCTAGTCAGTTTAGTATTTTTCGAGTTATTGCGCGGATGCATACATACATTATATATATATATATATATATATATATATATATATATATATATATATATATATATATATATATATATATATATATATAGGTTGACTTTGTCAACGAAACGATCGTAAGGTCTTTGAAATAAGTGTTGTGGTGATTTGGGTTCTCTCAAAGTGTACTTATTGGTATATATTTAGTTTGGTTACCGTTGATGTATGGTTTACACCTGTTGTATGAATCAATCTACGCGTGGTAGTTAACTACTCTGTCTGTCAAGCATTGGACTGTAACCACTAAGTGGTTTCAACGCATGTGTTTGGGATTTTATATTTAATTTGGAAAAAAAAGCTCTAAATATTGTATACCAAATTACTAAAAATTCACAACATAGGTTTATTTGCACTATTTCTAGCCACGTGTAAAGTCTAATGCCATTTACTTTGATACTTACAAAAATATCGCGTGTTCAAAAAAGTTTCCCCGATTTTCCACCGGAAAAACTTGAGCATAAAAGCTTATTAACGAACTCGACCTCGGTTTTCGCCCAAACAAGATTTTTGACAAATTTTATTGAAATCAGTATAGTATTTTTTTTAGTTATCGCTCGGATACACACACACATAGTCATATATATATATATATATATATATATATATATATATATATATATATATATATATATATATATATATATAATGATATAAAAATTTTAACGGAGCTTGGTTTTGGGTTCTAGGGACCCAAATTCGCGCTCATCTGAGAAATTTTTTTTAAATCGTGACCTCTCGCAGGAAAGTTTTCTTAATGAAAATTCGCTAAAACGCTAGAAAATGGCAGAACTTTCAACTCAAACAGTTTATTGTACTTCTAATTTTCTAGTTAACCAAAAAAATTAAAATGTGCAAGGGAGACATGATAAAAATCACACCGTTTTCAGTTTGGCCTCAATATCACTTAAAATAAAAGAATGAATTATATCTATGTATTCTTTCACTCTATAAAAACTGATCATACTAATCCCTATATTTTTCTATGTCGGTCGTCGTTATGCTTCACATTATTCTTAAAGAGTGGCTTATTTTAGGTGGTCTGAGTCTCCTCTCCTATGGGATGCCGTGTGTGAAGTCACGTAACTGAATTCATAAATCTACATTTATGTAACTGATCCAAGATTACGAGTTGTGATGCACATATTTGTGTAGGTGATAATTAATTCATGGAAAAATGCATTATTTGTCTTCTTTTTAAAGAGTTTTCGTAAAAAATCGCTTATGGTAAGACCTTTGAAAAATTTCTTCAAATAAGCACGTTTTACAGCTGGTCCAAAAGAAGGGACAGAGCAACAGTAAAATTTTATTATCAAAATATTACGATTTACCCAAGCTTACTTAGTCCGAGAGTCGAAATTAAAACAGGTATGTATAGGGTATTAAATTGAAAAATCGGATTATGATTTTCATTGATATCTAAAAACGTATTTGACGTGTTGTATTCAAAGTTGGTAAAGATGAGTTTTACGCAGTGATAAAAAATAATTCATTCCCAAATTGTCTCTAGCGGATAGAGGGCGCTACTTGCGGAAAATATCTTAGACTATATCAATTACCACTCAATCTGAATGGAAATACCTGCCTAAATTTTCTACAAAATGGTTTCAGTAATTTCATTATGATATACCCCCAAATTTAAGGCGGAAATGTATTTTATTCCAGACGGTGTCCCGGACATGTGGGGTTTCTAAAATATACCGCTAGACGGAGCTGATAGCGGCGAATAGTAGCGCCAGGCAGTGTCGTTTGACGTAAATATTTCAAATTTAATTAACACAATGTCGTCGTTCAAGGAAGGTGTGGTTCACGACAATGTCTCAACAAAACGAAAAAAGCTCGGGACGCAGCAAGTGCGTTATGATAGTGAATTTTTATTAAATGCTTCAAATTTGAATAACTCAAGTTTTTACAAACTTAGAAAGTTGAATTTTGGTGTATAGTAAGGCCTTAACCAGGGCAACATATCCACCAAATTTCATCTAAACAACTTCGTAATTTTCGCAGAAATAAAAATTGTTCAAATGAAAACTCAAAATTTGAATAAGTCAATTTTCTAAAAATGCAGAAAGTTGAATTTTAGTGTGCAGTAATGTCTTTTACAAGGCAACATATCTACCGAATTTCATTAAAATAGCTTTGTAATTTTCGGAGAAATAGATTTTGTTTGAAACAAAACTCAAAATTTTCCTGGAGAACCTTATTCAATTTTCCTGACTAACGAACTCATCCAAGCCATTAATAAAAAAATCACTAATAGTATAGCAGTAAGCGTAAGCAAAGCGACATGTTAAGAGTTAAGACTGTAACAGCGGCAGAAGCAGAAGTCAATGGAAGCCATGTGTGTTCGTTAAGAGCAAATTTTGGGAAGAAACTATTGACTATTAATAACAAGAATTGACTAAAAACGATGCGAGTTGTAAGGAAAAACTCAAAATTTTCCTGGAGAACCTTATCCAATTTTCCTGACTAACGAACTCATCCAAGCCCTTAATAAAAAAATCACTAATAGTATAGCAGTAAGCGTAAGCAAAGCGACATGTTAAGAGTTAAGACTGTAACAGCGGCAGAAGCAGAAGTCAATGGAAGCCATGTGTGTTCGGTAAGAACAAATTTTGGGAAGAAACTATTGACTATTAATAACAACAATTGACTAAAAACGATGCGAGTTGTAAGGAAAAAAATAATTATACTACAGAGGTGATAAATTATGATAAATTACAATAGGGTTATATAAAATCTTAAATGCTGCCAATGATTAACAATCAGTGAATTCAGTATTATTGACATTTCTCTTAATCTTAAAAATGAATTTCATGAGTCAATGACAATAATAGCAGCTGTCATTGACTAACCAACGGCAACCACATACTTGATCTCATATAAGCGGTGATTTAAACATAAATGTTTCAAATTTGAATAGCTCAATTTTCTGTAACGCTAGAAAGCTAAATTTTGGCCCATAGTTAGGTCTTTCCCAAAGCAATATGTAGACCAAATTTTATCGAAATTTTTGTAGAAAAAATTTTTTTTGAAAGAAAACTCAAAATTTTCCCGGAAAACTTCGTCCGATTTTTCTGGCCAACGAACTCATCCAAGCCATTAATAAAAGAAAGGCACTTGCCGAGTTTCATCGAAATCGGTTAATTATTTTTTGAGTTATCAGACGGATATATATATATATATATATATATATATATATATATATATATATATATATATATATATATATATATATATATATATATAAACATATAAAAATTCAAACTTACCCCGGATATGGGTTCTAAGGAACCTAATTCGCGCTCATTTGAAAATTTTTTTGCAAAGTCTCACCATCGATACCTCTCTATTGGTAAATTTTTTTAAATAAAAATTCACTAAAAGAGTGTTAAACCTGTTGTTTATAAGTGCGAAATTATAAAAAAAAAATGGTGAAAGGTGAGGCATATACAAACTACAAAGGACATGCAGTAAATTCTCGAATCTATGAACAAAACTATGAGTGAGTTATGCAAATTTTTAACCTCACTTCTGCAAGATAATTAATTGGTTTGATAGTGACTACTGCCGCTCGGAGCGTGCAGTAGTAACTTCCTAATAATAAATTTGATGGTATATTTTTAGGTGTAGGAGAAACTGTTTTTTAAAAATACCTGAAGGAGATCGTGCTGAAATCTTCAAGAAGTTGTATTAATTTACTACAAAAAATGAACAGGGTGTGTATCTCCAGGCTTTGATAGAATGTAATCCAGTGACAAGAAAACGTCCACGAGTAAATCCAGAGGGTGCGAAACAGGGGCGTGCGGTGACATTTCAAATAAGGGAAGCAATTCTCAGAAACTTACCCATTTGTAGTGTAACTCAATTCTTCTGTCGTTTTTGGCAAATTTTAATAGTGTCGTCATAAAACTGTGGATTCTGGGACACTTACTGGACGAGTTTATTTTCAACTGACAAAATTGAAATTTGGGAAAGTCATTCCTGTCCTGTTGAATTCCTAACAAAAATCTTGATACGTTTCAGTGTAAAAAAATTTCGTTCTAAAGATGCACTAGTAGCAGGAATTGTTAATACTAATTCACATAATTTGAACACTTCAGAATATGCATATTCCAATTTTGATTGTTTTAAGAAAGTTAAAAGTTCACTCGCGTTAGTTTTTGTGCCTATAACATCGGTTTCATAAATGAATGTAAGTTCTGATCGTAATAAGGCTTTGTCAAAAGAATGTCCATGGTGGTGAAATAATGATTTGAATGAATCTTCTGGGAAAGGTATCCCTTTAAATCCTCCAAAATTACACAATTCAAGAAATTTCAGGTCACTAAAATGATCAAATCTGCAGTTAATTTGCTGCTGAATTTGATCTATGATTTCGTAGAAAAGGCGGCGATAAGAAGTTTGAAGGTCTCCTACATCATCAGTGCACAGACGCTTTCTTCGTGGCTCCAATTATCCTAATTCAATTGTTTTTTTCCCGGAACTTATCAAATTCATTCTACTTAAGGTAGCAAAAAACACTTTACATTCTTTAATACGATATATAGATTGGGATAAAATTAAATTTAATTTATGAGCACAACAGTGTACAAATAGAGCACTGGAGAACGTTTCCCGCACTTTAGCTTGAAGACCTCTTAAATGTCCGGCCATAACATCAGCCCTATCATAGCTTTGGGCAATTAATTTATTATCAGCCTCCTCAATATCTTTCATAATATTAACCCCATTTTTATATAGAGCGTTTGCGGTACGACCTTCTGTCACATTTTTAAAGCCTAAAAATCTTTCTTGTACACTCCCATCCATTTTTACGTAACGTATTACTACAGATAGTTGACTTAAATTAGTTACATCGGTTGTTTCATCTAGATCAATAGCAATGAAACGAGTCTGTTTAATTTCAGATTTAATTCTGTTCAAAATAATAGTGACAGCAGTCGAAGTTAAGTAATTCTGAATGCGATTTTATGTCCCGCAAAAACGTTAGACTGTTCCAAGTGATTTTTAAAAATAAATGTCGTATTTGGCTATTAAAGAAACTAGGTCTTGAAAGTTTCCGCTATTTGCAGATGTAGTTGTTTCGTCATGACCCCGGAAGCCCAATTCATGCCGACCAAGCAAACACACAACATCAATAAGTCATTTTAATATGTTTCTGTTTTTATCAACCAGTTCATTGTGTTGGCGATGACTAATTTCTATCTGCTTGTCAACGGCGTATTCAATTCGCGTTTTTCCAAAGACACTTAATTTTAAAATGGTCTGTAAATGCACTTTAGACATAACATGTATTTTTACTACTTTACGTATTCAAGTCGGAAAACCCACTTTTATTCCACACCCCCTTTTCAGTCGCAAATAGACTACCAGGCCAACAAAACAGTTTATTCCTGTTTTCACAACCCGTTAACCATTCATATTGTTTATAAGTTTTTTCCGCGTTGAAATGTTGAGTACATGTTTTAATTCTTGGGTTTAAGTTTTTTACAGCAGGTTTCGGCCTACCTTTATTAATAATAGCAAGTTTTTAAGCAAACGGCAAACCTGAAAATCCTTTGGTTATCAAAAACACACAATACAATCACAGTTATTATTACCACTTGTTTGTAAAGTTTGTAAATCCCCACCCCCACCGACGCCGCTGTTAAAAGCTGATCTACTTGCAGCCATATTAATAATCATAAAATGCCAATGTATTTAACTTAGTTAACTGCTTATCTCTACACAAATAATCAGTGACATTCACTTTGTACGTGCACCGGGTCTTCCTAGTACAACACGTTCTAAAAATACGCGTACATCGCGTCGAGCTAGGGTTTCTTATAGAGTTGCCTGCTGACTACGTGTATTTAACCGAAGTCATTGCAACTCGTGTTGTTCGCTGGCTCATTTACTGGGACGACGTCCTTGCTAGGAGCGTATATACAAATACAGTATGATGCATAATAAATAATTATGTGTGTGAGCTTGCGAAATAAAAATTTTAATAATTAAGTTAGTTTCAGAATTTGAAATGTAATATTTAAAATACAAAAGAGATTTTAAATAATGCGGTTTAGGTATGTAGTGGTTATTTTAATGGAAGCAATGCTTCCATTGCTTCCATGGACCGCACGCCACTAGTGCGAAACTTAAATCGCATACGTTCAAATACAATGTATCGTCAAGTCCTGGTAAAGTTGCAGTATTGCAAGGCCGCATTTATTAATCTACATCTCATAATTCAGAGCTGTGCCGGGTACTGAGAAAATGTACTCGAGTACCGGGTACCGGGTACATGTCATAATTAAGGAAAGAGTACAAAGTACCGAGTACTTTACCTGCTAAAAAGTACTCAGAGTACAGTACCCGGAGTACAAGTACCCGAACTTTTCGGGTACTTATTTTAGAGTACATTTGGCAAAAATTTATGTTTGGGTTATGCTTATGCAAAAGCAAAATAAACTAAATTTTCTACAAAAAGTGTTTTTAATATTAAGGAATAACTTGAAAAACAAAACAAAAAAGAGAATCCTAAAATAAACAAAATATTCTACTAAAGTGTTTTTAATATTGTAAAATAACTTGAAAAACAAAACAAAAAGGAATCCTAAAAATACCAGCTGTTATTTTATTGCGTTACTTTATTGGCCTTCATTATCACCAATTTTTCGAAACTCGAATCGCTGAGAGCGTTTCGCCGTGGACTATTCACTATTGACGCAAAAGAAAATAATCGTTCCACTGGTGCAGACGAAGGTAAACAAGTATTATACCTCAAAAATATTTTTTTTATTATTGGGTAATCGTTCAAGCTATTTATTCCGCTTCTTTTGTCATCAAGATATTTGTATAGCTGTAGCTCAATTTTTGATGTTTTCACCGCTTCCTTTTCAGTGGCAGGTTGAGAGGTATTCGTAAACATAACGTGTTTAGATGTTTCGGGTTCGGGTTCATTAAAATCAAAGAAGTCATCAGGTGTTGTATCGCTAGAACCTGCACTTTCGCTGCCATTATCGTCATCGTCAATATATAGTTGTTCCGCGGCTCCGATTACCAACTTCTTTATAGCGTCCAGAGAATATTTTGGGGTTTTTAAAACATTAAACCATCGCAACTTAAATTTGGGATGAACAACTGCAGAAATAATTGCAGACTCTGAAGTCAAATTAAGTATGTCGGAAAACCTTCTATTTAAACTATCCATACATGTTCTTAAAAGTAATTCACCATTGGAACTCATACACTGGAGCTTTAATTTTTCCCATTTATTTCTTAGAGAAAGAAGACTGGGCAGCAAGTATCCATAATAAACACAATCCTGTCCTTGCAAAACGTCGAGTGTTAAAGCAAGAGGTTTCAATACTATACAGTACTCTTCGAGAAACTGCAATTCGGTTTCCTTAAAATGTTTAATATTTAGCCGCTGACAAAGAGCCGGAAGTTTTGCTTTTACGTTCAAGATCTGGGAAACCGAATCAAAATAGGAATTCCATCTTGTTATTCCTGGATAACTTAGAGTATGTCCCAAAACCACTTTGATTATTTCAGCACTTTTGGGTCTGCCTGCTTTTGCCCATAAGATATTACATTTTGAAAAAACTTGTGTATGTCGCGTTCTTAGTGTAAGATTTGATTGAATTGCATTTTTGCAATCGGTCGTGGCAATTAAATTTAACGTATGACTGGCACAACGAATATGCGCTGGTAGCATTATTGTTCTATTGTCATTATCAAGTGTATTTGAAACTTCGATTTCATGGACTGTAACTTCTTCTTCATCATATTCAATTTCATTCATCTGATCTTCTTCTTCTTCTTCATTATCTTCATTATCTTCATCTAGTCCATGTCTGGTTTTGTTAACTTCTAATCTTTGGGATTCTTCTGTAACCGAGAATTCACGGAAGGCTTTAACAAAATTCGAACCATTGTCCGTTACTGTCGCGACTATTTGGGCTGATCTAATATTAAAATTCAAATTGATGTTTTCAAGCATTTCTCCAATGTTCTTGTAGTCATGGGTGCCAGTGAATCTTTTGCAAGCCAAAGCTACTGACTTTCTCTCCAAGTTTGCGTCTATCCAATGCAATGTAACCCCCATGAAACTTCTTGTTTTGGTGGACCATATGTCAGCGGTGCTGCAAACATAGTCCTGCTTTTGAATTTCTTTTTTAAGATTCTCTGTATGAGAATTATACATCTCATTAATAAGTCTCATTACCGCTTTTCTTCGGGGGACATTAACGTTCATTCCATCGAACAACCTTAGAAAACTTTCATTTTCGATGATTGACACAGCGGACATAGTGTTAACAATGAAATACACTATTCTTTTTTCAAACTCCTTCTGCGTGACCAGCGTGACCACACTTTTTGAATTTATGATACTCAATTTTGCTTGCTTGGATTTTGTACCTGCTAGACCAATTCTCGAATTAGTACCCTTCAACTTGCTTTTGCTGTGTTTTAATTTCTCTTTGTGTTTGAGATAGTCATCATAGGATTTGTTTCCATGCACTCTTTTTAGATGCTTAACAAAATTTGTCGTACTTTCCGCAGAGCCCTTAATAATTTTTTTTGAAGGAAGACATAACTGGCAAACAGCTTCGACATGCGAATTCTTGTCACACGTTTCAACCAAGAAAAATGTTCCGTCCAGCATTGGGGTGTTCTTGCACTTTCCAATGTTACTAACTTCAGTCGTAGTTGATAAAGATGTGGATGTGGATATTGTGGATGCCGTAGCAGAAGTGGTGCTAGTCGGACCAGCAACTATTTCTACATCGGAAACATTGAAATGCATGCTTTCAGTGTACCTAGAAGTCGAAGTCGATGGCTGAAGATTTTTAAAATAGTCTGATATTTTGGTTGATATGGATGGCTTTTTAGTCTTAGGGACATAGTCTTCATCACTTTCTGATGAATTATGGAAAGGATCTGGTTCTGCATCACTTAAAATCTCCATGGTCCAGGTCCTATAAGTAAAGAAATACAATAATCGTATTTCTTTTTTGTAATTATTACAATAAAATACAATATTAAAATGTTGCCAAAAAAAACACAGAAAAAAAATAATTCTCGGTTAGAGAAGAATCCCAAGAATTAGAAGTTAACAAAACAAGGCATGCACTAGCTGAAGATCATGAAATTTTTTTTACTCATTATTTTCCAAGTTTTTAGTTTTTATTTCCCTAATTTATATTTCTCATTAAACAGTTTGTTTTATCTTAGGCCATTTTAGATTTGAAATTTGTCATAGTGTACAGGGTGTCCTGCTATATTTTGACCAATTCATATCTTCGTTATCAATGGGTTTAGAGAAAAGTTTAAATTAGCAAAGTTTCAGTATTTTCCTGAACCATCATAAAATTAAATCAGAAAAAAACAACTGAACATCAGCATCAGCAGAAGTAATATTAAGTAAGTGGAGACAGTTTTTTAAATAGTTCACCCGGTAAATTTTAAACACATTTCATGTAGGATGTTCTATACCTAATTGCAACTGTTTTTGAAATACTGTCGTTTGAAAATAGGGATTTTTCAACTTTAACACACTGTAGATTCTGAACGGCTTACGTGTCCTCATGTTACTTTTTGATAAGCTTTCATTTGAACCTATTTTAATGAAATCCATTAATATCAATTTCGACATAGGAACAGTCAAACATTTTTGGATAAGGCTAAAATTAAGCTTAAATCGAAAAGTAATAAGATAGGAACTCGTAAGCCGTTTTTGCCTATTTCAACAGGGTTCTCAGCGTCAGGGAAAACCTGAAAAACCTGGAAATGTCAGGGAATTTTAAAAAAATGTGTCAGGAAAAACCTAGAAATGTCAGGGAATTTAGTATTAAAAAATTGCTGAGAACCCTGTTCAATCCGTTCAAAATTCAGAATCTACAAGACCAACAGTGTGTTAAGTTGAAAAATCTCAATTTTCAAAGGCAAAAGTTTCAAAAACAGAGTTGTTTCCATGTGAAAAAAATAAAGTTGATTGTCATAGCTGGGGTCACCCTGTTACACGATCACATATGTTTTATGTTTAGAATTCATCTCAAAAATGAAATAAGAAAATAGGTGTTTTGAAAACTAAAGTTGGTTGTCATAACTTATTTTTGTGTTTATATGAATTTATAATCAAGTTTGGAACCCCGTTGGAATTTCATTGCCTATCTAAATTTGAAAACTGCGGGTGCCACAGAATTTTTGTGCCAAATTTGGTTAAAATTGGTTAAGCAGTTTTTGAGATATCGTGCTTCCGACATGCAGACCGACAGACAGACACCAATATAATATTTTGTAGTTAGGTTATTTTTTACCCAAATAAATCATTTTCAGTAAAAATAGAAAAACTTTTTTTTTTGACGATTCTAATAGCCTTCCTATACGGTATATCTATGGTTTGAACGGCTAAAAATATCACTGTTGATGCTCAGTTGTTTTTTTCTGATTTCATTTTGATGATGGTTCAGGAAAAATACGGAAACTTTGCTAATTTAAACGTCTCTGTAAACCCATTATTAACGAAGATGTCCATTGGTCAAATAGCGAAACACCCTGTACAATACAGTATCATACTAGTCAAGTCTTTTCATTTGATACCCATATTAGATAAATCTCTTACTTACCTTAAACTGTAGTAACGCCTTTGACTTCAAAAAAACAAATTTACAATAAGATACGATACAATCAATCAATGACCGCGTTCAACACAATAATAATAGTTACGTAAAACCACCCCGTATGTGTAACCTTCTCACTAGTGGTGATCTCGTCCGCCGAACCCGAACGTTGTCGTGTAATTGTTCAGTAACTAATAAAACTATTACGACAAACTCTGCAAATTCAGACGAGCTTGATCTTGTTCAAGTACCCGAGAATAATGTACTCGAACATGCGATGCGGGTATCGGGTACTAATAGAGAGTATTTGAGGAATCGGGTACCGAGTACAATTGATTCCAATGTACTGGGTACCGGGTATCGAGTACTGAAAAAATGTACGCGGGTACATTTTTGGGTATTTTTACCCGGGTACTGCCCAGCTCTGCTCATAACCATCGATCGTGTCCGGTGTTTGTCCAATCTACTTCCTCAGGGTAAATCTCATAGAAACAAACGAGGAGAACAAACGTCTGGAAATGTCATATCTGGAGAAGTCATAAGATTTCCTGTTAAACGCGCTCATTACACTAACCGTGACTACCAACATTAAAGTGAAAAACTGGATATCAGAAAATGCATCAACTTCTGCTTGGGAAATACCCAGAATATTATGTAAAATACAGTTTTTATAGACGAATTTGTCGAGAAAAATCTAGTTTATCTTTTGGAAGGCCCCAAGTTGATACGTGCTGTACGTGCGAGGAAGGTACCAACAAGATCAAATCGAAGTCTTTAAATGATGTTGCAAAAAAGGTTGCTGTTGCTGAAAAGATAGTCCATCAAAGAAGAGCGAAGAAGTTTTTCACGAAAATGGAGGCAATTCAAGAATTATGCCGAAACGATCCATCGGTTGGAGGGACATGTATTGACTACATGCAAAATCTCTCTCTTCCCTCGATTCCTGCCCAGGAAACATTTTATTTACACCAGCGTCTTTAATATCGATAATTTAAAAAGGGGTGAGTCGCTCTTTTGCAACTATCTTGAAAGTTTGGGAAAACAAGGGCCCAACGAGGTTTGTTCTTTTATCATGGACTACATAAGGCGAGAAATTCCCGAAACTATTAAACTTTTTCATATTTTTTCCGATGGATGTGGCGGACAAAATAACAATCACTGCGTTATAAGGATGTGTAGAGCGCTAATAGATCTTGGATATTTTATGACTGTTAACCAGTATTTTTCTATAAGAGGGCACTCCTTCATGCCTTGTGATAGCAACTATGCTGTGGTTAAAAAGAAGATAAAGAAAAATGACAGCATTTTTTATTGAAAAAATATACTGAACTAATCATTACGTCAAGCTCCAAAAGACGTTTTTCCGTTTATTTGATGGTTGAAGAAAACAGCGTTAGAAAAGATTACAAAAAATGGTGATCCCAATTCTATATAAAAAAAACTCTGGACGCAGCAAGTGCGTTATGGTAGTGAATTTTCATAAAAATGTTTCTAATAGCAAATATGTTTTTTTTAAGAAAGCAGGCACCAAATTTGGTTACCAGTATAATCTATATATTAGAAACAATGTGTCATGTTTCATCCAAATAACTTTATTGTTTGAAAATGTACAAAAATTTCCGAAAGTAAACTTAAATTGTTCCCGAAAAAACTGGTTTTCTGGTCAACCTTATAGGTTAATAGCAAATTGATTCAAAATTTGAAAATTCAGTTATTCAATTTTAAAGCACTTAATGAAAATTCGCTACCATAACGCACCTGCTGCGTCCAGAATTTCTTTTCTTACGAAGATGTATTATATTTCGATGGAAAATACAAAAATGCAATAACATAGGGCGTGTTCGATTAAAAAAATTCACTAAAAAAAAAGAAAATTTGAATCACCAACGACTTATGGGCCAGCCTGTAATTGTGGAAATATTTTTTAAGATGTAGTTTAAGACACCCTACAATTAATGTATACAACTTTTTTTGTAACTTGCATAATAACGGATATATTGTGCTTTAATGATTTTTTACGATAATTCGACAAAAATGATATACCATTAAACGATAAACTCTATAGCAAACACTACTGCTAAAGCATCAGAAAAAGGGTCTATTTGAAATGAATTTTCTGGGAATATTTTAGTAAAATGAAGGACGATGACGATTGAATCTAAGAGTTCAGGCTTTGTAAAACATTATTCTTGTAACATTTTCCTTCCATAGATCATATTAATTTCAGGTTCACTGCCTAAATATTAACAATTTTGACGTTTAAAATCGCGACTTTGACGTTTTGAGGAAAACCCAAATTTATTTTTCTTTAAATGCCTGTAACTTTTTTGTCTTTTGATCTACAGAGCTAAATTTTGGTAGGTAACTTGCCTATAATGATATAAACCCGCGTATAAAATTTGGCCTTACTTTGTTAATTTTGGAGATATAAATTTTTTTCGAAAGAAAATACAAAATTTTCCGGGAAAACCTAGGCGGATTTTCCTGGCTAACGAACTTATCCAAGTCACTTGCAAAAGGAAGGGACTCACCAATTTTGACATTTAAAATCGCGATTTTGACGTTTTGAGGAGAACCCAAATTTATTTTTCTTTGAATGCCTGTAACTTTTTTGTCCTTTACCCTACGCAGCTAAATTTTGGTAGGTAACTTGCCTATAATGATATAAATCCGCGCATGAAATTTGGTTGCCCTTACTTTGTTAATTCCGGAGATATAAATTTTTTTCGATTTTTTTCGAAAAAAAACACAAAATTTTCAGGGAAAACCTCGGCGGATTTTCCTTACTAACGAACTTATCCAAGCCACTCGCGAAAGGAAGGCATTTGCCAAATTTTATCAAAATCGGTCCATTATTTTTTTAGTTATAGGTGTGACACATAAATATATAAACATATATATATATATATATATATATATATATATATATATATATATATATATATATATATATATATATATATATATATATATATATATATATATATATATATACATATAAAGTCTGAAACCGACCTCGGATTTGGGTTCCAGGGGTCCTAAATAGCGCTCATTTCAAGAAATTTTTTCAAAATTTAAAAGTCGAGATCTCCTCATTAGTGGATTTTTTTTTAAGAAAATTTACTAAAAATTGCTCGCCTACAGCTTCCTTGGGCAGAGGGGTACCAAAAGATGAGGAAGTTTCCTTTAGTATTACAACTTTTATGCAGTTCACTCATACAGAAGACAAGAAAGGTTATGCCTTTCCTCACAACTACATTGATGGTCTCATTGAACATTAAGTAAAACTCAACACATCTACATAAATCACATGTTTTCCCGACGAAGTTGCTTATCCAGACGTCAAGGTACCAACTAGTGCCAAGAAAATGATATCCATCAAGAAATTTAAACGATTTACTCGGGATCAAGAAGAACTGATAAGAAATTTTTATGAAGAAATATTTTCCTGGCCAACAGTGGGTGGATAAGCTTAAAAATGTCCCTCAAGGTTCAGCTTTAGCCCCTACTTTGTTTCTTCTCCACATCAATGACATCCTCTCTAGCACATCCAACCCAGTTCACAGTTGCGCGCACGACAGCACCCTTCACTCAAATATACAATATTCTAAGCCTGTCTCTTTAGCCCAATTAGATGAGGATCGCAGACTCATGGAGGGTTCTGTCTCTGTGTGGATCTCCAAAAATATTAGACTGGGGAAGTAAAAATCTTGCACAATTCAACTCCACCAAATCTCAGTCTTGCTTTCTGTCTCATAAGAGATACACCAGCCCTAGATCCATCACAATGAACAACCAAGTTATTCAAAGTAATGAGTCCTTTTCACTTGTTGGCATTTCTGTGGATTGAAATATCAATTGGCACCAACATGTCACATCAATTGCAGAAGCGGCTGCTAAGAAATTAAGTTTCCTCTCCCGGGCTCGCAAATACTTTTCACCAGCTAATCTCCACCCTAACCCAAAGGCTTCCATCCCTTGCCCACCGACGTGCCGTTGGTAACCTCTCTCCTTTTTTATAGATATCTGCACGGGCATTGCTCAGAGGAGCTTTCTTCCATAGTTCCTCCACCTGCTGCCCCTACAGATCTACCAGGGGAACAGAGCGAATGCACCTTTTTACTGTCCAGGTCACCAGACATAGTTATGCCCGCTCTTTTGTCCCGAGGACTTCTAAGTTGTGGAATTGCTTGCCGGCACATGTTTTTCCTTCTCCTCCGAACCTCCAAACCTTCAAGACCAGAATTAACAAGTTGCCTCTTTCCTCCTTGTCGACACCCACGGGTCGATAATATTTAAGCTGTCAGCCCTGGTGGTGTGTTGTTGAAATATAAAAAAATACGTGGTTGAATATTAAACATTTACTTAATCATGTACCCATTAAAATAAGTTGTTGATAAAATAAAAATTAATTACTAAAAAAGATCTGACCAAAAAAACGTGTATTTTAGAAACCACACATGTCCAGTCGCCATTTTATGCTTTTATTGATGCAGTAGAAGCTGTATATTTAAATTTATGCGAAATTTCTGATGTATTCACATACCTTCACAAACCCTAAAAGTATATTTCCAGTTGTATGATGCTATTTTGCATAAAACAGTTTTTTTCGTTTTTCTCAAAACTATCATTTGTGGACATGTGGGGTTTCCTGAAATACGTGATTTAATTAAGATTTAATCTAAATAACTTAATGAACAATTACACCTGTTCCAGCAAATTCCAGTGCATCTATTTATCATAACATCGTCAGTTTCTTCATGTATACGCTGTATTATTGATCGGAATTCGCCGATAATGAACAATAGCTGCAGTTTTCCCTTGTCCCTCGCTTAAATCTTATTGTTATTCAGCAAATAAATATCCCACATGTGTCACTTATTTGTAAAATTAATCACGTCTAATTGAACCAATGGCGGCCGATTCAAGATGTTTTTCCATGACCTGCTATGTTTTTCTTATGTGAAGAAAACATTCATTAAAAGCCGTCATAGAATATTAGTGGGAAATGGAATAATACTGTCGCATCAATTTTGCGGATAGATCAGTGATATAGATAATTTTAATTAGATGTAATTCTTGAAGATCTGTAGTATTCCAGTTAGGGAGTTAATTGATCGATTTCCTTGTAAACTTAAATCAAATGAATGAGTTATGCGTATTTCTTAACAGATAGTACTTTCCCCTGACACCTCAATTCGTGTTAAACAGGGTGAGGCTTATATTTGGAATAATTGGAATCACTTGAAAAGAACAAATATTTAGACAAGTCTTCGATTAAAAGTTGCCGGACTGATTCATTGACATATTTGTGTGGCCTTAAAAGTTTTCTAAAGCTAAAATCGCCACCCTCGTAATAATTTTTGTAAAATCAAAAACTATATATTTTCTTGAATCTACGAATTATTATGTACATAGGGTGATCAAAGGTTAGTGGAGTGGGATAATAAAAATTATCTGTAACAACCACGGTTGTGTTATAAAAATTTATGATTAACAGCCGATTTAAACCCATGCGATTTTAGCGATTTTTTTTAAATTCGCTAATGAGGAGATCTATATATATATATATATATATATATATATATATATATATATATATATATATATATATATATATATATATATCCGACCGATAACACTCAAAAAATAATGGACCTATCTTGATCAAATTTGGTGAGTACTTTCCTTTTGCAAGTGGCTTGGATAAGTTCGTTAGCCAGGAAAATCGTACCAGGTTTACCCAGAAAATTTTGTGCTTTCTTTCTGAAAAAATTCATATCTCCGTAAATAACAAAGTAAGGGTAACCCAATTTGGTACGCATGTTTGTATTATAAAGATTGAACTTTAAAGACAAAGAAGTTATGGGCAGTTAAAGATACAAATTGTGGAGTTTTCGTCAAAACGTCAAACTCGCAATTTTAAACATCAAAATTGGCAATGTTTAGACAAAGAACGTGAAACAAATACCGATTGTGTTGCTAGAAGAGTGTTCTGCAAACCCTTAAGTTTCAGATTCAGCCGTCATGTTACTAAAATATTTACAGAATATCATTTCAAATAGACCCTTTCTCTGATGCTTTGGCTGTCGGTTTAGTTAAGTTGATGCTTTCGCTGTAGGTTTAGTGAAGTTTATGGTTTAACGGTCTATTGTTTTAACGAATTTTCGTAGAACAAATTCGTTAAAGCATTTTTCCATTTTTTATCGAAATATGATGAGTTTGTAAGAAAAAAATCTGGACGCAGTAAGTGCGTTTTGGTGGCGAATTTTCGGTAAATTTGCAGTTTAGCTCCCGAACGCTTTTCAAAAAACTGTTTTCAGAAACCTGCCTGGACCACACCCCTCCCCCTGGATTCACAAACCTCAAGAAACATTTATTGTTCACACCCCCCAAGCAAGTTACGGGACCAGAAATGAGTAGAGGTGCTGGGCGGGGTAGGTAGTAAAAAGGAAATATGAGCAGAAAATGCGAATAGAACGGGCTTGAAAGCTATCTTTTTTACATCTTGAAGCCACATCCCACTTAAACCCTGCCTACCCCGCACAGCACCCCTATCCCCCCAGGTGCCGTAACTTCCTTGGCGGGTAGGAACAAGACATTTTTCTTGTGGTTTATGCAGCGAAGGTGGTTGTATGCACGCGAAGGGGAAGGAAAATCCCCACGACGAAGCAGACACCCTCAACCCCCCGCCCCTGCCTCAAGTCGAACGGGTGGGGGTCTGCTTCGTCGTAGGCATTTACCTTCCCCCCTCGTGTGCATACAACCACCCTCGTTGCACAAACCACAAGAAAAACTTCTTGTTCATACCTGCCAAGGAAATTACGTGACCTGGGGCAAATAGGGGTCCTGTTCGGGGTAGGCAGGATTTAATGGGGATCTGGCTTCAAATAAACAGCTTTCAAGCAGTTTTCTTCGCATTTTATGCACATATTTCCTTTTTACTACCTACCCCGTCCAGCACCCCTATTCATTCCCAGTCCCGTAACTTCCTTGGGGGGGTGTGAACAACAAATGTTTCTGCTGCCTGCTTTTATCAAAGAAAGACATTTGCTATTGAACATATTTTAAAGAAAATTCGCCACCATAACGCACTTGCTGCGTGCATACTTTTTCTTATAGAGTCACCTGAAAAATTATGTGTACGAAGAGTGGTCAAATAATTTAGATGAGCTAAGGACTCGCATTCTTGGTGTAGTTAGACAGTGACGCAAGGAACATTTGCAAATCAGACGATCATTTTTGAAATGACTCGATTTATGTTTTGAAAATAATTGTAGACATTTTGAGCATTTATTTTGACATCTTATTATTACCTTTATTGCCCTAAATCATACATGTTTATTCAATAAGTCTAAGACTTGTGCTGAATATGAACATAATTTTATATCCATAGCTGTATCCAAAGCTGTTTCGCAACACTCCAAATTGAACAACCTTAAAATTTTGACTTTCCAAAAAATTGATTTTCTCTTCCATTTCGTTCTTCTAATGTTTCACCCGATACGCTTTTATTGTTTTTTATATTATGGGGCAATCGTGGTTTTATGTTTAGACTGAAAATAATTAAAAAAAAGTTATTTCTTGGAATATTTATTATCCAACCTCACAAAAATTTGCTGACCCTGCCATAAATATTTTTGAATGCAGCCGTCTTCTCTTTGAGTGCCTTTTAGCAAAAATCCTGCACGCCTTATGTCTAATACTAATTGTATTCCCTTATAAGAGAAAGTAACATGCGAAATGTTTTATGATTAGATATATCAACCTAGCTAATTACTGGTCTAACAAAAATGTTTCGTTTAATGATTTTTAAGTAACCATACATTTTTATGGTGGTGGATTTTTTTATAAACTATATTTCTATTCTTGTTTACTGAATAAAGATATATTATTAGCTTATATACAGGGTAGCACATTGAAAACGAAACAGACCGATTTGCGTCCTGGGAATTTTTTTTAAGAAACGTTGAAACACGTCAATTTTAATATTGAGGGGGACATGTTTTGACATAAAACTCAACTTTGTCACATCAACCCCTTAAGGGTGGTGATAATAACCCTTATATTTTAAATAGGGAACATGAGTCTAGTGTTACATCATTTGAAAGCTCTTTCTTTTCTGAATTCAGCTCACTAAATTTTTTGGAAGTTATATCAACTCGTTTAAAAATTATTCACAGTTGAATTGGCAAGAACATATTTCATTCATTGTGATAAGAAATGCACTAATTAGACAATTTTTCGTTAAAAAAACTAAAAACAAAACCAAACGTTCAAAAATGTTTATTCAGTTAAGTAAGTGTTCAAATTGTTGACCACCAGCTTCCACACAAAAGTACAAATTTTGTTCAAAACGAGCTCTGACATTCTGGAGCATTTGTGGAGTTATTAGACGGCATTCTTCAACAATGCGTCGTTGTAATTCTTCCAGAGACTCCGGTTCTGTTGCGTAAATTCTACTCCTTAAATGGCCGCATAGAAAGAAGTCTAAAGGAGTTAAATCCGGTGATCTAGTGGGCCACTCAATAGCACCTCTAAGCCCAATCCATTGTCCTGGAAACTCTCTGTTCAAAAACTCCCTAACACGTTGTGAAAAATGCGGAGGAGCTCCATCTTGTTGAAACACTAATTGATTTTCTTGATAGCGATAATAATTTTCAACAATGTCAATGAATAGAGCCTAAACGATATCTTCTAGTAACTCCAAATACGTTTCGCCACTCAAATTGCCATCAAGAAAAATTGGTCCGATTAAATGGTCTCCAAAAATGCCTGTCCAGACATTCAATTTCTGTGGAGTTTGAGTGTGGTCTTCGTGAAAATTTCTTGGATTATTATCTGCCCAATAACGACAATTATGACGATTGACTGTAGAGTTTAATAAAAACCTACACTCGTCTGAAAAACAGATATTGAACAGAAAGTTCCCGTTATCAGCTATTCGTGCAGTCATAACTTCACAAAACTCCAGCCGCCGATCAAATTCATCTTCATTAAGTTGTTGTACAAGATAAATTTTATACGGGTGAAATTTATGATGCTTCAATATTCGCTGAATAGTTCTTCTTTTGATGCTTGTAACAGTGGCCAATTTTCTCGTGCTCAAAGTTGGGTCTGCAGCAATTTGTCCTAAAACTTCAATCTCAGTACTCTCATTTCTAACCTGAAATTCACGTTCAGGATCCCATTTTTTGTTGGCTACTGAACCACTTTGTCGAAACTTTGCAACTAACTCCAAAATGTATTTTCTGTTAGCATGTCTGTTCGGGTGTCGTTCATTAAACAAATTTGCGGTACGGTTGGCACACTCATCGTTTTTGAAGAAAAAAAAAAGAGTAATTATTTTAACTCTTTTTTCTGCAGAATACACCATTGTGAAATTAATTTTTGGTAGTACTATCAAGTATCAAAGCGACGGATAAACTGCAATAATAAACCGCAATTCTCTAATTTCGATAAGACATGTTCTGATAGTCAATTTTTTGTTTACAAACCAACAAAACATTGACTATCAGCACATTTCTTATCGGAATGAGTGAAATGCGTTTTTGCATCTTCAACTGTGAATAATTTTTAAACGAGTTGATAAAACTTCCAAAAAAATGTGTGTCTTGAATTCAGAAAAGAAAGAGCTTTCAAATGATGTAACACTCGACTCATTTTTCCAATTTAAAACATAAGGGTTGTTATCCCCACCCTTAAGGGGTTGATGTGACAAAGTTGAGTTGTATGTCAAAACATGTCCCCCTCAATATTAAAATTGACGTGTTTCAGCGTTTCTTAAAAAAAACTTTCTCTGGACGCAAATCGGTCTGTTTCGTTTTCAATGCGCCACCCTATATAAGTTTGGATTAAAAATTAATTGCGCCTCCCTTAATTTCTGCTAAATTTTCTGTGGTAATTAAATCATTGACATCTACCTTGTATGCGTCCCTATTTATAGCTGCGGTTATGTTTTCTTTATCAGCTTTGGTAAAAACTAAATCGTTTGCTCGTATTTTATTTTGGATTCATTTGATAATTTTATAATTTCTTTAACACATTGCAAATTTACTTATCATTCAATTTGTAATTGTGATAAAAATAGTTTTGGAATAGAATATATTCGACTTCCAGTGAGCGATCAAAACAACTTTCCTAATTTAATTCCAGTTATGTTAAACTCATAAAATATAACGCTATAGTACTACTGCAATGTCTAGAAGTACCTACTTTTAGTTCTATAAATAACCATGAACAGTTTGATTGTTACATAAGTCATAAAAAATTGGCATGCGAAGAATTCTATTAACAGAAAGAAGAAAGTAAAAAAACTGGGTGAGTCGATTAGTACCTTTTCCAAGCCACCGTCTAAATTATATAGTGGTACTCCGGTACTGCCTATCAATCATCTTTAATGGTATGATGTCATTGAGATATCCTTCAACACTTCTTCTTGCCGATGACTCATCGCATTATTTGAAAATCTGAAACCAAAATTACTTTTTCTCCCGAGTGGCATTCTCAACCTTAAGCACGTACGACCTCGGAGGAATTTCTTTTTCTTCTAATAATAAAAGTAATGGAATGCCCGCATATTATGGTAACGGAATTAAATTGATGGTACCGGGTCATTTTTTGCAACATCAGACCACTCTCTCGACAATAACAAAATTCTTTGAAGTTTTTCCGACGCACAGGGAAGTTGGCACCACTGACAAGTGAAATACGATGTGAAAAATGTACATAGATCAATCAGCTTGCTTCTGATAACGTAACAAACGAAGAGAAACTATTTCCTAAGAGAAAGTGGACATTGATGAGAGGAATTCGCACGTCAAAAATAGAAATATGTGCGTATTTTCCAGTGCAAATTATCTAAAATGTTGTTATTGTTCAATCTGGATGGATTCCTTCCCTGCATAAAATAAATTTAAAAAAATCAACTTATTCACTGGACCAACATTCTTTAACAGATAATTGTTTACAATATCATTTAAGAGGCAAAGAACTTAGTTAAGAAGTACCTATAATTATATAATATCCCAGCAATTATATGTATACGAAAAGGGGCATTTTTAAGTGTCTTACCCAAATAACTCCACAACTTGTAACCTCCTCAAAATAAAAGATACGGAATTTATTTACTCGGTAATAGGCAAGCAGTAGTAGTAATATATGCGGAACCACAAGTGAACCCAAATCTGGTCAGTAGTAAGGTCACTATTTCCTATAAGTCCTACCCTAAAATGTTTCTATCTATTAGATTTATAACTAGCAAGATTAGAATTAGCTTATAAGGTTGGAAGATCTTAATATTGTTTACTACGTACGCTCTTGTTGTGTTGTTGCACTGCCTGAAGTCTCATATTTATCAGCGCTCCAAACTAGTGCCTGGTTACGATGATCTTTACTTAAAATCTCTCTTCGATATCTAGGAATGCGATATTGAAGAGTCCCAATTTGGTTGTCACCAAAAAGTCAAAAGTGTTTAAAGAGGAATTAATCTTCAATCAGACAGACATGTTAATGTAACAAAATATTGAATTTATTTATATGGATTGAATTTGAAATGGTGAACAAAATAAAATTAAATGGTTGGTCACTCTCAAAATAAACATTAATTTTACACAAATAGAAATCAAATAAATAGCAAGAACTTCAATGACAAGAAATTGTTAATTTACAAATATGTGACAGAATAATGAGACAAATGTGGTTTGTTTATTACTAAAGAAATCTAAACACTTATTATCGAGATATACATTAAAAATCAAATGATGTGTGTTGCAGCTAAAAAATAAACAAATTAATATGTAAATTATTTGACGTTTGTCAGTCAATTTTGTTAATCTTTTAGTTAGATCCGGGCCAGTTCTCGAGGGAAGCTCAATTTAAGAATATATATATATGTAAATATTTACGTGAAAACTCTATAGTAATTATTGAAAAACAGATGATATTAAAGACAATGTACAGGTTAAATATTTTTACAGACAAGATTCACTGATTACAATTTCAAAAATGACGTGTTTAAATTTACAAAAACTGAGATAATTTCAGAGATTAAAACAGGAAATTTATAATTATTCTGATAGCAGCTCCCTGACGTTATTCAAAACTAAAACTTGATTGAGTGTCTCTGAAAGTTCAGATTATAAAAATTCAGTTGCCCGATGAGTGTGTAAGACAAACTTTGCTAGTTCAGAGAAAAATTTTTTGACTCACCGAATCTTCTGCCTTGAATTACCTGGTTACTCTTTGGGGACGATCTCCAAACTGAATCAAATACCGGTAGCTGACACAAGTCTCAGTGACTCCAACAAGAGAAAAGGAGTTGGTAGAAACAGTGATGGTTCCCATTGATGGTTACTAAGCCGGTGGATTTATTGTATCTCGTGTACAAAACCCTTTGACAACCAGGTTGATATTCTGAAGTCGCTTGGTGGAAACTTCGCGATTTACGATTAAAACGTTGAATTTGTCCTAGCGAAATTCACTGCCAATTGACTTAAACTTCGGCGATGACCCGGAATTATTTTTAAAGTAGCAAATCAACAGGTTGAAACAAAGAATCACAACTTAAGTTCCGATTTTATGCTAAGTACGATGTTTATTTAAACTCGAAATTTATTAAAACACTTTAAACAATCACGGAATATTGTTACAAGGTAGTATAGGTAACAGAAAGACTTAAAAACCCCGTTTATAAGACAATTCGAGACCCACCTCAAGTAAACGATGTTCACGCCACCGGCGTCAGCGTTAGACTCCTAGAGGCAGAGAGCGTTCGGCTGCACCTGACCCCAGCACGCAATTTTCAGTGTTATGAGCGTTAGTCGTTATTTGCGAGCTCTTTCTCGCCTTCATTCTTCGAATGGGATAGAACGAGAGCCCCAATCCTTGACGAAGTCACCAACGTCTTCTATACACACCTCCACAATAATGGACTCGTCCGTTCATTTACTAACCGATATTCTGGATTTAATCATAATTACGTCAGCTTTTTACCTAGAATTTCAGGACAATAGAGATGTTTATTTTCTCCAACAAAATGCAACGTTTTTCAATATTTAGATCTTGACGTATATTATAGGGAGTTCAGTACACTTCTTACGATACAGAACATTTTAGCAAATTTTGATCAACATTATTTTGAAACCAAAACGTGAAATATTCAATATAGATAGGGTTTCTGGTATTGTTTATTATGCTTGGGGTCTTCTAGGTGTTTTCAAACCGGTAATGATTCCACGTAAAAACTGAATCGTTACACACTATTCAAGAGATTAACATAATTCCAACACCAGGCGGCATTAGAGCAGGCGAGCGATTCAGATTTGTTATCAGAGAAACAATTTCGCATCGTATTCTGGCAAATCCATGGCAAGCCATGATGTTCTCAAATAGAACAATATCCAATTGATGTGTTGAATCGATGGACAACTCAATCCTGAATGCAGCGGGGTAACGTTGCTTTATCTAATTTGAGCAGTTTCATGGGCATGACGTCACAAAGTTTCCAAATGTCGAATATATTTTAACTGCATCGCCCAAATAACTCCGTATTTGTTGAATATATCAATGTAACTAAGCTACTCGACATTAGAGCAAGCGAGGAAATCAAATTCGTCAAGAGCGAAACAATTGTGCATAGCTTTTTAGAAAATTCGTGGCTAGCCTTGAAATTACGTTGACATTTCGAATATTCACCGAGTTATTTGGGTGATACACTTAAAAAAATGTTCTACATTTCGAAATTTTTTAACATCATACCTTCGGGAAGGCTTAACTTGGATAAGACAACGTTTCGTTCAAGATTCGTTTCTCTATCGATTTGATACATCAACTGGCTATTTTTCTACCGGAAAACGTCATGGCTAGCCATGAATTTCCTTGGTGGAACGCTTGAAAAGAATCCCTGTACATATTTTTTATTGATTGTTTAATAAAATTTATGCATTTCTTAAGATATAAAGCTACATATTGGGGAAACAGCTGCCATGTAAAAATAATATAGTGTAATTCAGTTCAAAATTTCTTCAGATGAGCGCCAATTTGGATCCCTAGAACCCACAACCAAGATCCGTTAAAATGTTTCTATGTTATATATATATATATATATATATATATATATATATATATATATATATATATATATATATATATATATATATATATATATATATATATCTATATAGTTGCTACAGACTTAAATAAGTGTCTCTTAGAAATAGACCCTCAACAAGCAAGCAGTACAACAGATACAAACAACTTATGGAAACCTATAAAGCAAATACTGATGAACACCACAGAAACACAGCTACGAAGAACACAGGGGAACAGAAATAAGGATTGGATGACAGCGAAGATACTAGAATTGATAGATGAACGATGACGATACAAGAACAGAAATACATCGGAATACAAACGACTGAACAGTGAGATAAGAAGAAAAATAAAGGTAGCAAAAGAGTGCTGGATGAATGAGAGATGTAGGGTGATAGAGGAACTACAGGACAGACATGATTTTTTCAATATGTACAGAGAAATTAGGGAATCTACGCATAGCGACAGGAAACATTCACAACATCTACTAGAGGACAACAACGGACATCTAATACAGAGCAGTCAAGATAAATTGAAGAAATGGGAAACTTATATCAAGAACCTATTCGAAGAGGACAGAACCGAAGAACTTTTAGTCGAGAACGACGAAGGCCCAACAATTATGAAGAGGGAAGTAGAAGTCGCCATTAAACAGCTTAAAATAAATAAAAGCCCAGGACCCGACAAAATTTACCCGGAGATATTGAAACTGATAAACGAGAACAACCTCGACTTATCTCCCTGTTTAATAAAATTTACGAGACAGGAAGAATACCAGACGAATGGATGGAGTCGATCTTCGTACCCTTGCCAAAACAACCACACTCCCACAGATGCGAGGACTTTAGGCTGATAAGTCTTATGAGCCCTGCCCTTAAGATACTATTAAAAATATTACACAACAGGTTATTTAGAAGATGAGAAGCAGAGATAGGACATGATCAGTTCGGTTTTAGGAGTGGTATGGGGACAAGAGAAGCGCTGTTTAGCCTACAAGTGTTGTGTCAGAAATATTACGTTCAACACAGGGACATCTTTCTCTGTTTTGTCGACTTTGAGAAGGCCTTCGACTGAGTGAAGCATCCGAAATTGATAGACGCTCTACGAAATACAGGTCTAGATGGCAAGAGCTTAACATTAATCAAAAACTTATACCGGTACCAAATGGCCAAAATTCGAATAGAGGGCGAAACTTCTAACAGCATAAATATTGGGAAAGGAGTAAGACAGGGATGCGTATTTTCACCCATGTTGTTTAATCTCTATTCCGAGCTTCTCTTCAAAAAGGCTCTTGAGAAAGTTAATGAAGGTATAAAAGTAAATGGCATTCGGACAAACACTATTAGATACGCCGACGACACCGTATTAATGGCAGATGCAGATACCGGCTTACAAAATATTCTAGATCTGCTAAATGAGACATGTTCGGAATTTGGAATGCGGATCAACGACAGGAAAACGAAAATAATGGTAACGCAGAGGAGACAGAATGTACATATACCCTTCATTATAAATAATAACATATTACAACAGGTCAACCATTATAAATACTTGGGATGCTGGATAGACAGCCAATTAAACCCAGAAAAAGAAATAATTTCCAGAATTTCACAAGCCAAAAGCAACTTTACAAAAATACGAAGCCTTCTTTGCGATTCGCATCTCGACATAAACCTAAGGTTAAGGTTAGCAAAATGCTACATATGGTCAGTCCTTCTGTATGCAGTAGAAACATGGATCTTAAAAATAACGAGCATGAATAAACTCGAAGCTTTCGAGATGTGGGTCTATTGTCGCAGACTAAAAATACCATGGACAGCAAGAGTGCGAAATGAAGAGGTCTTACGCAGAGTGAACAGAGACAGAGAGCTTCTCCAGGTTGTCAAGCGGAGGAAGGCAGCATATCGGGCAACTTATTGCGCAATTCCAAATATTATATCCCCCAGGGGGGTTTGTATCCGAGCGATAACTCAAAAATACTTAACTGATTTCAATCAAACCTGGCAAAAATCTTGTTTGGACGAAAACCGAGGTTGAGTTAGTTAATCAGCCTTTATGCTCAAGTTTTTCCGGTGGAAAATCGGGGAAAACTTTTTGAACACGCTATATCTTTGTATCAAAGTAACTGGAATTAGACTTTACACGTGACTATAAATAGTGCAAATAAACCCATGTTGTGAATTTTAAGTGTAATTTGATACACAATATTTAGAGTTTTTTCCAAATTAAATATAAAATCCCAAAGACATGCGTTGAAACCACTTAGTGGTTAAAATCCAATACCTGACAGACAGAGTAGTAAACTACCACGCGTAGATTGATTCATACAACAGGTATAAACCATACATCAACGGTAACCAAACTAAATATATACCAGGCATAAAACATACTACCCGAACCAACAATCATGAAATCTCGGCGGCAATTATGGAAAATGACAGACGACATGAAATTAAAAATTTGCCAAGTGATTGTTATTTAACTGGGGGATTCAATCAATTATTAAAATACACTATATTTGTAGCTTTATAAACGGTCCTAAATACAGTTTTAGCGCAGCATAGATATATTATGCTGTCGCATAATATAGTATAAGTGTAAACAAATTTAAGTCAAGTCTATAAAAATTATTCTAAAATAGTTTCTTTTATCTTTAAACTTAAACAGATTAAAAATAATATATTATGTTATCTTTTGATTCATATGGGTATCAAATATTATCAATATATAATCCTACAGGCAGCAAAAAAAAACTAAAAAGATAATTTACAAACCAAATAAATATAAGAATAAACACGGAGCACATGTCATCGGACAAAAGAACACGGAGGCCATTACACGACTTGTGGAATTACGAGATTTTCCTTTCAATTACAGCAAGTATGGATTTACGAGATATTCTAATTCACTTATTAATCCGTTTGCCATTATCTAGGGCTTACATTATTTCCTGAGTTAACAGAGTTCATTTTTCTGTTTATTTTAAGCGTAAAATGTCATTTTCAACAAAGCTTTCGCCCCTACTTTGTTTCTTCTTCACATCAATGACCTCCCCTCTAACACATCCAACCCAGTTTACAGTTACGCGGACGACAGCACCCTCCACTCAAATATACAATATTCTAAGCCTTTCTTTTCAGCCCAATTAGATGAGGATCGCAGACTCATTGAGGGTTCTGTCTCTGTGGATCTCCAAAAAATATTAGACTGGGGAAGTAGAAATCTTGTACAATTCAACTCCACCAAATCCCAGTCTTGCGTTCTATCTCATAAGAGATACACCAACCCTAGACCCATGACAATGAACAACCAAGTTATTCAAAGTAATGAGTGCTTTTCACTTGTTGGCATTTCTCTGGATCTAAATCTCAATTGGCACCAACATGTCACATCAATTGCAGAAGCGGCTGCTAAGAAATTAGATTTTCTCTTCCGGGCTCGCAAATACTTTTCACCAGCTAATCTCTATACCTTATATACTTCTCAAATAAGGCCAAACCTCGAATACTGCTCCCACATCTTGGGTGCCGCTGCCACTTCTACACTCGCTATCCTGGACTCAGAATCAGAAGAGAGCTATACGTCTCATCGGTGAGCCTACCCTCACCCAAAGGCTGCCATCCATTGCTCACCGACGCGCCGTTGGTGACCTCTCTCTCTCTCTCTCTCTCTCTTTTATAGATATCTGCACGGGCACTGCTCAGAGGAGCTTTCTTCCATAGTTCCTCCACCTGCTGCCCCCAACTGATCTACCAGGGGAACAGAGCGAATGCACCCTTTTACCATCCAGGTCACCAGACATACAACATTTTGTTCTACCCGCTCTTTTGTCACGAGGACTTCCAAGTTGTGGAATTCCTTCTCCACCGAACCTCCAAACCTTCAAGTCCAAAATTAGCAAGTTGCCTCTTTTCTCCTTGTCGACACCCACGGTACGATAGTATTAAGGCTGTAAGCCCTCGTGGTGTGTTGTTGAAATATAAAAAAAGTGGATTTACGAGCTTTTCTGACTAAGCCGACGATATAAAAATTCAAACGGGCCTTGGTTTCGGGTTCCAGGGGCCCAAATTCGCTCTCATTTCAAATAATTTTTGCATAGTCTCACCGTCGATACTTCTCTACTAGAGAATTTTTTTAAATAAATATTCGCTAAAAAAAAGAGAACATGGCTTGCTGCGAGTTTTGAAAAAGGCTGGATATCTGTTTAGACGCTTTTCCATGGGTTTAATTACAGAAAAATACCACAAACTTTGTAAAGTTAGCTGACTTTTTAGCTTAAATCCAAACAAAGTTTGCAACGACGGACAGATCACTTTAGACACGGTGTGTAGTAGTCTTATTTATTGTTTGTTTTTTATATGTGCAAGATTTTACTTTTTCCTATTAGAACTCTATAGATAGAAGAAATTAATAAAATATTTTACATTAAGGTCAACAAATTTTGTTGCCTTTTAGTCTTATTATAAGAGTACCAAAGTAGTAAATAAAACAGGCAATGAAATTTAAAAAAAAAGTGTTTCCGCCCGGGATCGAACCGGGGACCTTGTGCGTGTGAAGCACACGTGATAACCACTACACTACGGAAACTTGTATATTAGTAGCAGTTCCCCGGATGATCAATAGTGACTGTATGTTAATATGATTATAAACAATTTATTATAAAACATTTGTGTATTGATATCTATATCTGTTAGAACCCAATGCATCTCAAATGAGGTGAATTTGCAGATTACCTCCCGAACAGTGTTGGATAAAAGATTACTAATCGATAAAGTTTGATGTTAGATGTGCTGTGCTGCATGGTGTATTATGTGTGGCATAAATATAAAACCTACCTGACTATATTTGGATATTCAAAAATTATACCTAATTTGTTTTACTTATGCAAAAATAGTAATCATAAATAATAAGTACAAATATCAAACAGGCTAAATTAAATACGTGTGACATTTTTTCAACTAACAAATAGTCACTATTTATAACCAGAAGCAATATAAGCTTATCTATATTTTAAATATATTTAACTATTATTTTTGGAAAGTATATATTTAACTGGTGGCATTTTAATAAAATATACAGACCATATGTTTAAACAGACGGAAAATCCTATACCTACTGCAAATGTACTTCACGAAACTATAAAAATTTAAACTAAAATAATGATTATCAACTATCGCAGTCGGTAGGATTCGAACCTACGCTCCCAGAGGGAATCTGATTTCTAGTCAGACGCCTTAACCGCTCGGCCACGACTGCTTAGATTTCTCAGTTGAAAGGAAAAAAAATACACATTTTAAAGTACATTTGGGTGCCACTGATGCCCAAAATGCACAAAACCAAAATATTTTGTGCGGACAACAAGATCTATTGTATGTTAAAGACAAAGATTAGGTTTCTTGGTGCAAAAAGGTCAAGACATAACAGAAAAATTACTTTGAACATTTTGTAGTTTTTCTTCTTAAAATGTCGCGATTTGAAAACGTTAAGATTTGCAATTCTTAGAACGAGAACCTGAAACAAATACGGGCTATGTAAAGCAAATGTCATAATAAATGTGTTTTACAAAGCTTTTAAGGTACAGCTTCAACCATCATTGTCCTTCATTTTACTAAAATATTTGCAGAACATTCATTTTAAATAGACTCCTTTTCTGATGATTTGGCAGTAGTTCTAGTTATAGACTTTGTGGGTTAATCGTTTTTCGCGAATTTTCGTAAAAAACATCGTTATTGAGAAGACCGCGACTGTAATTTTTTTAAATATTTCTTTAAAACAGTGCAAACTAGGCGCCTCCGGGGTCAATTTCAGTTTCTACATGTTTAGATATATTATACAGGGTGCTGCATTTTTACCGTAAAGCTCAATATATCGGTTATTAATCGATATATTAAGCTTGTTATTAATATACCTACGAGATACAGGAAAATAATATAAAAGTTATTTTTAGGGTGTTTTGAGCTGCATCTTATAAAATTATGTTGACAATCACAGGTGGCAGCCCATAAGTCGTTGGTGATCCGAAGTTTTCTTTTTTTTTTTAATGGAACAGCCAATTTGTTGTTGCATTATTGCATTTTCCATCCAATCTTTGTGCATGCTTGTAAAGAGAAAACATTTATATCGCCCATCGTTTTCGAGTTATTTCAATTGTTTTTCAACTTTTAGTGAATTTTCTTATAAAAAATTTACTAATGAGGAGATCCGTTTTTTGTATATATATATATATATATATATATATATATATATATATATATATATATATATATATATATATATATATATACATTTTTTTTAATTCGCTAAAAGAGATATTTAATATTACAATTTTTAAATGAAAATTCACTACTTTGACGCACTTACTGTGCCCACAGATCTATTTAATTATTTTTTACGGTATTAAATAGTTGGAAAGTATATAAATTATTGTAATAAAAAAAAAAATACAACTACTGTTACCGCAGTCGGTAGGATTCGAACCTACGCTCCCAGAGGGAATCTGATTTCTAGTCAGACGCCTTAACCGCTCGGCCACGACTGCATGTAATACCTCCTCTCTAGTAGAGAAAACCCAGTGTATATTATGTTCACTAGTCATATAATATGGGTAACATGAAATAAAAAAAAATGTGTATAATAGATTACTTCATATAAATAGTAGTATAGACGGTAGAATAAACAATGTTGAGACATTCTTGTATTTAATAATTTAGTCAGATTGGACTACAGTAGTTTGCCGCCTTAGTTTTTGGCTTGCAAATCTATAGAGCAACCAAGTGTTTCTATGCTCTAGTCGGTATATCAGATAGACAGCAGATGTTTGATATTATGCATGACGTCACATGCGTATCTTTTTATACGTTTGTTATGAGACGCTAGAACCTAGTGTAAAATCACAGAGAAACGCGAAGGTTTGAAGGTTATAACATACACATATTTTAAAATACCTATAAAAGCGTTGTGCGGCTGATTTTTTGTAAAATATCAAACGAAATTTCCCTAATGCCACAACCAGGCTTTTTATAGACTCTCTAAAACTGGTTTAAAATGGATTTAGAGTATACAGGAACGAGCCACATACAGTATGACTAGTATTGTTACATTTTATATTTTATTTTAGCGATCTACTATATTTTAAATCCATGATACAAACAACGAGAGATATGATAATGAGGCTACCTATTTGTAGAACAGTGAAGCGCATGGTGTCAAGAGGTGAGTCCAATGCAACAATAATATGCTGTCGTGCAGTGGGGCTTGACGTTTCATCATCACAACCTCTTAACAAATTACGTATTTTACTTATCTTGTGCGTATATATATATATATATATATATATATATATATATATATATATATATATATATATATATATATATATATATATATATATATATATATATATATATATATATATATATATAAATGAAAAAGATTAAATTTAGTTCTGCCACCTATATTATCTGAAAAAGACAATATATGCGACGAAGTGAAATGTAACTTCAACAGCATTAAACTGACGTATAGAAATTTTTTAATTGCGAACGACTTTGTTTTTAGTGTGTAGTTAGACTGCTATAACGTTACTCACCACGTGACGTCATTGGAGGGGGCGGGGCATATGCGCAATATCATATCTCTTCTAAGTCATTATATCATGAATTGAAACAGCTGACGTATACCTGACATATTGTACCTTTGCTGTGGGTATTATTGCCTATTATGTACCTGCGCAGTAATCTGAATCTAGAAATAATATGTAATACCTACCTGCGTAACAGCTAGTTATTTTCAAGACGAAGATGAAATTCCTAATTGAAACTGTATTTTGCTAACGATTTCGTGTCAAATTATGTGTTTAAAAAAACTGACACACTTTGTTGTTTTTTTGTCAACATTATTTTCTTTTGTACTTACATAGTTTTTTTTCTTTGACGTCTATTTCCGCAATTATGATCACCGACGCCAGCGGGAGCAGTTTCACCTCACTATCTTGAAAATTTTGCCCAACCGCTGTCTTTCATCAAAAAAGATAGTAATCTCATGGCATGTTCATGGAACGACGGCTTTACCACCCCCCGAAGTACAGAACGTGCAGCCATTCAACTTGCTCAACCGCCTCTGTTGATGTGTATATTATGTTCACTAGTCATATAATATGGGTAACATGAAATTAAAAAAATGTGTATAATAGATTACTTCATATAAATAGTAGTATAGACGGTAGAATAAACAATGTTGAGACATTCTTGTATTTAATAATTTAGTCAGATTGGACTACAGTAGTTTGCCGCCTTAGTTTTTGGCTTGCAAATCTATAGAGCAACCAAGTGTTTCTATGCTCTAGTCGGTATATCAGATAGACAGCAGATGTTTGATATTATGCATGACGTCACATGCGTATCTTTTTATACGTTTGTTATGAGACGCTAGAACCTAGTGTAAAATCACAGAGAAACGCGAAGGTTTGAAGGTTATAACATACACATATTTTAAAATACCTATAAAAGCGTTGTGCGGCTGATTTTTTGTAAAATATCAAACGAAATTTCCCTAATGCCACAACCAGGCTTTTTATAGACTCTCTAAAACTGGTTTAAAATGGATTTAGAGTATACAGGAACGAGCCACATACAGTATGACTAGTATTGTTACATTTTATATTTTATTTTAGCGATCTACTATATTTTAAATCCATGATACAAACAACGAGAGATATGATAATGAGGCTACCTATTTATAGAACAGTGAAGCGCATGGTGTCAAGAGGTGAGTCCAATGCAACAATAATATGCTGTCGTGCAGTGGAGCTTGACGTTTCATCATCACAACCTCTTAACAAATTACGTATTTTACTTATCTTGTGCGTATATATATATATATATATATATATATATATATATATATATATATATATATATATATATATATATATATATATATATATATATATATATATATATATATATATATATATATATATATATATATATATATATATATATATAAATGAAAAAGATTAAATTTAGTTCTGCCACCTATATTATCTGAAAAAGACAATATATGCGACGAAGTGGAATGTAACTTCAACAGCATTAAACTGACGTATAGAAATTTTTTAATTGCGAACGACTTTGTTTTTAGTGTGTAGTTAGACTGCTATAACGTTACTCACCACGTGACGTCATTGGAGGGGGCGGGGCATATGCGCAATATCATATCTCTTCTAAGTCATTATATCATGAATTGAAACAGCTGACGTATACCTGACATATTGTACCTTTGCTGTGGGTATTATTGCCTATTATGTACCTGCGCAGTAATCTGAATCTAGAAATAATATGTAATACCTACCTGCGTAACAGCTAGTTATTTTCAAGACGAAGATGAAATTCCTAATTGAAACTGTATTTTTCTAACGATTTCGTGTCAAATTATGTGTTTAAAAAAACTGACACACTTTGTTGTTTTTTTGTCAACATTATTTTCTTTTGTACTTACATAGTTTTTTTTTCTTTGACGTCTATTTCCGCAATTATGATCACCGACGCCAGCGGGAGCAGTTTCACCTCACTATCTTGAAAATTTTGCCCAACCGCTGTCTTTCATCAAAAAAGATAGTAATCTCATGGCATGTTCATGGAACGACGGCTTTACCACCCCCCGAAGTACAGAACGTGCAGCCATTCAACTTGCTCAACCGTCTCTGTTGATGTTAATTTTACAGTACGTAATGAAAAAGTGAAATGATTCCATTTTCGGGTTCGACCCCAGGACCATTGAATCCAGAGGCACACGTTCTTACCACTGGACCACCGAGACTGCCGCATAGAAACATTATTTATTTTCTTAAGTTTTCGACATATTATTTTTCCATAAAACAAATTGCTGTCAAAATTGCTGCGGAACTGAAAGATTGTACCGTTTAAATTGCACATTCTTCGTTCTAAATAGGTAGATATAGTAGCACACCATAGCAATTGTTTATTATGCTGTGATAGTAGAGTGGAGAAATGAAATGTGAAATGTTTCTCTATGTGTAGGTATTATTTTCTCTGTAAATTAATGAAACTTGTACGTATAGCAAATTATTTGATAATGTACAATGTTGTGCAACCAGATATATACGAAACGCCGTACGCACTAAGCACAATAAAACAATACACGTATCAAAGTATCCAAAACAGACTTCCAATAATTATACAAAGCGAATGGTTTTATTGTAATAATAATAATAATAATAATATCATAACGCCAAGTCAAACACAACAAAACGTTTTTAATGGTAGAAACAAAGAATTAACGTGTGTTTCAGACGTTTAACACCCTATTCAACAATTTTATTCTATTGGCCTATTGGTAAGTAATGCTAATATTTGGTGCATGTGCTTTTTAAAAGCACATCTTACTCCTTATGGAAAAAGCAACAATGTTATTCATCTTATTATTAGTCCATATTCTTTATTAGTTTTGTTTTATTAGTCATGATTGTCATTATATATGTTGATGACCCGTTGTATAAACGATAATTTTCGCTGGCCCATTAGCTCAGTTGGTTAGAGCGTCGTGCTAATAACGCGAAGGTCGTGGGTTCGATCCCCCCATGGGCCACTTTCCTTTTTATATTGCTTAAAGCTTAGATCGTCGTTCTATAAACGATATAGTAATGGGAGAAATATATCCATAGCCCACTTTGTTTTTCAATTTAATTTGGCCCGTCATTTACTATTTTAATGCCTTCGGTTGGTTTGTGGAACAAGCTTCAGCTGTTTTTTTAATTTTGAAGGACGCTTCGATTTCGCCGCGGCGGAAACCGTTTCTCTCTAGCGTCGGCGGGCTTCTTCGCCTTGGAGCTGGAAGAGTCCTTTTAGGTTTCGTTGCCGTTTTTTTTCGCTTTATTACTGCTTTCTTGTTGCCGGCCTGGACCGGGTCCTATATAGCCCTATACAAACCTGAAGAAACGTTACCGGAAGGTTCCTCATCTGACCAACAAACATATGTCAAACTCTTGTTTATAAACAAACTATATATATATATATATATATATATATATATATATATATATATATATATATATATATATATATATATATATATATATATATATATATATATATATATATATATATATATATATATATATATATATATATATATAGGTTCCTTTAAAAATATTTTTAATATGCCCGGAAAATCGTTTTTGTTCGAAAAATTTCCAGAATATATGTTTTAACTGATGTAGGTATCAACTAGTGAAAAAGCCTGGACGCAGCAAGTGCGTTATGGTAGTGAATTTTCATAGAAATGATCTGGCACAAAATATTTTATAACTTTTTTTTTCTTGTAACATAGAAATCTAAATTTTGGTGTATAGTTTACTTTTTATATCGTAAACCTACCTACCAAATTTGGTTATCATAGATTTTTTATTTTTTAAGATAATTTTTTTTTTCAAATGAAAACTCAAAATTTTCCCGGAAAACCTCGTCCGATTTTTTTGATTAACGAACTTGTCAAACCCATTTACAAAAGGAAGGTATGTGCCAAATTTTATCAAAATCGGCCTATTATTCTTTGAGATAAAAATTTTTTTCGAATGAAAACTGAAAATTTTCCCGGAAAACCCCGTCCGATTTTTCTGACTAACAAACTTCTCAAAGCTATTTACAAAAGAAAGGTACATGCCAAATTTTATTAAAATCGGCTAATTACTTTTTGAGATAAGAATTTTTTTCGAAAGAAAACTCAAAATTTTCCCGGAAAACCTCGTCCGATTTTCCTGACTAACGAACTTATCCAAGCTATTTACAAAAGAAAAGCACATGCCAAATTTCCTCAAAATCGGCCCATTATTTTTTGAGTTATCGGTGTGATACATATATATATATATATATATATATATATATATATATATATATATATATATATATATATATATATATATATATATATATATATATATATATATATATATATATATATATATATATATATATATATATATATATATATATAAACATATAAAAATTGAAACTGACCCCGGATATGGGTTCTAGGGGTCCTAGATCGCGCTCATTTGAAGAAATTTTTTCAAAATTCAAAAGTCGAGATCTCCTCATTAGTGAATTTTTTCTAAGAAAATTCACTAAAAACAAAATGTTCAGTTACCTATAACTACTTAAGATGTCCGTTTTTATTAATGAAAAAAAAAATAATATTTTTTATATATTGTAAATTGTATGTTTTGATATATACCTAATTTTTTTAAATTCTTTTTTATGATAGGAATGGAGTTTGAAACAGTTCTTGCTGAAATCGAAGATAAAAAATCAAAATGTTTATATGGTGCTTCAGGAATACTTTTCAAAAATACGTACGTTTTGATAACGTCTAATATATTGTCAGAATCACTCGAAGATGAAACAACAAAATGCCTGCTAAACAAGCTAAAACCTGGTGTGTTATATTTTGATGATTTTAAAGACTTAAACATAAATATTGTGTCCAGAACGGGAGAAGGAAGCCTATTAAAGTTCAAAAAAGCCAAAATATTGGCTACATTCATTGATACTAACATTAAAGAATCTTGTAGAATTTTAAAGGATTTTGCAGTTGACACGATATCAAATCGAAGTCACTTAGAAAATATTCTTCCCCTGTTCTTCATATTGAATGTAGATAACAACGGAAGCAAATCTGATTTATATGATACTCTTGAGAAGTGGTTCAATTTATCAAAGAAGGAAGATATTGCAAAATGTGATGATATCATCCTTAAAAGTGTACCATTTGGAAACAGAAATTTTTTGAATTCTTACAGTAAAGGCATTGTCTCAAATATTTTGGGAGAAAAAGACTGCGTTATCTTAAGCGATTGTCCTTCAGCACCTGGCAGTGATGGAAGCCCAGTATATAAAAGTGATCCGTAAGTATCTATAACCATAACTTCCGATATCGCCACTTCGCATGGCCAAAACGGCATCGTGTACACGAATGCAGACAAAGCAGATGCATTTGCGGATCATCTGGAGTGCGCTTCGCGCCACCCCAGACACAAACATCGAGTCCGCAACTTACGTAGAAGTTTCCCAAATAATCAAGTCACTAAAAAATAGGAAAGCTCGTAGATACGATGAAATCCCCAACGTAGCCCTGAAAAATCTCCCCCGAAAATCAGTAGTATTCATAGTCACGATTATGAATGCCATACTACGATCTCAACACTTTCCATCCATGTGGAAACTTGTCGATATTATCAATTCTCCCAAAACTACACGCCAATTAGCCTACTACCCGTCATCGACAAATTTGCCGAAACGTTAATTTAGAAAAGGCTAGCCTCGTATACCTCAGAAAACCATGCACTTCCGGACGAGCAATTTAGATTCAGACACCAGCACTCCACCACAGACCAAGTATTTTAAGTGGCAGAAAACATCACCGAAGGATTCAATAAAAACAAGTCAATTGGTGCAATATTTCGCGACATTGCTCAAGCCTTGCAGAGGGTTTGGCACGGAAGCCTCCTTAACAAACTTCTATCATTTAATTATCCGCTTCCTCTGATACTCCTCATCAGGTGTTACCTGAAACAGGAGGTTGAAACAGGTCTTGAACCTACTCAGCCACGGCTGGCCTCTCGTGGGGTTCTGCTATCTCCCCTCTGCTGTACAATATATTTGTCTCAGACACCGCCCGTAAACGTGAAGGTCCACACAGCCGATGATAATAACCCAACGTCTACAAACTGGCGTAGACGAGCTGCAAGACTGACATAGGAAATCATGTCTAGCCATAAACCCCGACAAATGCTCAGCAGCCCTACTTTCCAAGAGGAGCGTCTCCATGTCCAACATGCACTATGGAAAGCTTCGATGTTCATTGCTCATGTACAAATTCATAATCCGGCCAGCCTGGACCTATACATCTTCTGTATGGGCCACCGCGGTCGACACACACATGAAGATCCTTCAAATCATCCAGAATAAAATTCTGGGAATGGTTACCGGAGCGCCATGGTTTGTCAGAAACAGTCAGATTCAGCCTGATTTTAAAATGCCCTCAATACTTGCGTTTATAACTCAACTATCCACCACTCAGTTCGCAAAAGCCGCTTCTCACCCAAATACGCTTCTCCTTAGTGCCACCGACTACGATAAGCAACTTCCACTAAGGACGCTTATGGTCCAAAGCTTATCGTGACCCGATAACGCCCCCACGGCAAACATAATGGAAACATTTAAAATCCTAACGTCATGTGTGAAGTCATTCCGGCAGAGGTAAGGACCAAGGTCCGGTACTCCATGGACTGGAATTTAGTGGGTAAGAGTCACCCACTACCTTGATATCCCACACATTACGGTGTGTGAATGAGGTATCAATGACGCATTCTCAACTCCTAATTTAAAAAAACCTATAACAATCATCATTATCATAATCAGCGAATAATTTGCCATCCCTGATGGACACAGAACTCTGTCAATGATCGCCACTCGTCTTTTTTATGTGCTATTATTATCTTTTATCTACTTGGTTCAGATGTGCCGTGTGTAATCATTCCATATAGTTGCGGTTGGGTTTTTTCCCCTCAGGGCTCGTTCGCGGCCTTGCCGCCCCGATAGCACTGCAACTTTTGGTTGATTGTGCATACCCTTAGTCTTACTCCACTCATTCCAAAATCACTGTGCCTTGAACTAGTCTGCACAGCGATTGGTAGGGTAAAGTTTTATATTGCTCTGTCTCCGGTCTAGACTGACCGTAGATCTGTTGTCTTTTGCGGTCCAGAACTTTACACTCGCACAAGATGTGCTGGGCTGATTCTTCCCCTCGCCGCATAGTCTGCATGCAAGGTCCTCTTCGAACCATTTTATGCAGGTGCTTCTTGGCGGCCATGTGTCCCCTCAAGAGACCTGTTGTGTTTCTGAGCTGTCCTCTGCTAATATTTAGCAACTCCATAGCTCTCTTTGAACTGGGTCCGTCAATTATTTACTTCCCATGTCTGAGCCCTGGGCAGTCCGCCCAGTACACCTTGTGTTGATTTCTGATCCAGGACTTAATGGCTCCCCTGGCAGTGCTCTTTGTCACGCTCAGAGCCGGTTCTGGTCCCATAAATGGTTCTGCTGACCCTCTCTTTGCGAGGCTCTCTGCTTTTTCATTGCCTTTGACCCCCGAGTGACCCGGCACCCAGATGAGGGTCACCTCGTTCTGCCCAGCCAGGTCGCTCGTGTCGTCTCGGCACCTTAAGGGCTGCGGCGTCTCCTCCCGCCATGCCTCGCGGTCAGGGCTTTCCACTGTAAAGTTGTTTTCCCTGCACATTCGCGGGCTCGCGAAGTCTGACCTCATTTCAAGCATGGGCTCCATCACGATCTCCTGAATTTTGCAGTGGCCCCTGAAACCTGGGTTGATCTTCAGTCTACCATTGTTGTGGTTGGTGAGCGTACTCTACTTCGTTGGGGTTAAGCTCTTGATTTCGTCGTTTCTTGTTATCCTCTTTGTTTAGCATCCATTAGCGGAAGTCCGTGCAAAATATGCTGCCAATTCTATTTATCTACTTCTTATTATTTTTTCTATATTTGGACGTCTATCCTTAAGATAGATTTCAATCATCGCTCTTTCGGTAAGGACGCTTTGTAGAACACGTAACCTTTGAGTGGGTTTCTTCGTAAAAAGTAAGTACCTACGTATATATAAATATATCTGTAAAGCAAGAATCGGAGTTCTGTTGATTTAAAAAAAAGTGTGAACCAGTTTAAAATTAAAGTAAAAAATATAAAAAAATATTCATTATTAGTTTTACAAAGCGCACGCATTAATCTTATATACAATCTTGTTACTTTATTTCACAAATTGTCTTTATACATATAGGTATTATTTAAAAAGCACTTGTCAACTCGTCTCAATCACAGATGAAAAATTTGAATTCGTAGGTACTTCAAATATCTTTCAAAATTTATAACCGCAACTTTACATCGAAAAATCCTTTGCTTGCTTTATCTTATTTATTTTTCCAACAACATAGTTGTTATAATTGGATCACTACCTTTGAAGAAAAGGCTAACCACTGTTGCTCAATTTTTGCAGTAAAATAATCTTCTGTCACATCTTATGATATCCTGTTAGATATAACAGATCCTACTCACAACCCCTTTTATGATTTGCTTTTATATGTGCTGTTTTCCCAGTTTTGTTGGCCTTATTTGTTTTTAAGACTATGTACATTCTAAGATATAGGGTGTTTTTGTAGGTTGTATATAGATGACAACGTTCCTATCGGAATTACAGTATCGTCTCTTACCTGGTGGAGAGGAGAATGGATTGGACTGACTTTGATTGCAGATGTAAGACCAATACTTTATCAATTTCTAGATGAGAACAATGCAGTTTTCAATGTTGGAATGGATCTGGATAATAGGCCCCATTATAAGATCTTAGGTACATATAGACTAGGTGTTAAAAAAGTTATAGGTATATTTTAATAATTAATTAAATACAGAGGTCTAAATAGGAGCCACATGAAGGTATTCCTAATAAGTTTTAGCAGTTATTAATTATAAGCTCTAAAAGGTTACAGATATAAAAAGCTGTTAATGGCAACTGCGGAAGAGTTTGACGTTTTGACGAAAACTCAATTTTTTTTTCTTTAAATGCCCGTAACTTTTTTGCCTACAAACCTACAAACCTAAATTTTGATACATGATTCACTCTTTGTAATACACTCGTACACATACGCGTACCAAATTTGGTTGCTCTTACTTTGTTATTTCCAGATATATAATTTTTCCTGGAAAACCTGTGCCGTTTTCCTGGATAACGAACTTATCCAAGCCACTTGCAAAAGAAAGGTACCCAGAAAATTTGATCAAAATCGGCCCATTACTTTTTGAGTTTGTAACGAAGTCCGATTTATTGCGGTTATTTGAATAACTAATGAGCCGTTTAGGTGGTATAAATAACGGATATTTGTTGAACAATAAATCTGACTCATTTTAAAGTATGAAAATTCGCCAGAGCCCAAACGCAGTTCTTGTAGAATGGACCGCTGTACGCCAGTCTGACACGCGCAATAAGATGTGTCCTAGGCGCATGTCAAGCGAACCGTGGAGAGCAGACACAACGCGAGAGAGAGCGGTTTGAATCATCGCCGTGGCAACAGGTCTCCGCCGTCCGTATCTTGCTTGGTAATTTGTTAAAGCGTTAGGTATAATACCTGGGGGAAGATTGTCCCGTGTCGCTATAGAGTAGCGAAAAGGCCGTGTGTTGGTCTGTTATTAAGTCGGGTGTAATACCTGGATGAAGATTATTCCGTGTCGCTATAGAGTAGCGAGGAGGCTGTGTATTGGCCTGATGGTAATAAAGAATAACATTATAGGAGGACTGTGTTCTGAAAAGGGTATTAATTTACAAGGTTAGTTTGCAGAAGTATAACTTATAAATGGTTAAACTGGCTGTGTTTTATTAATGCTGTTCTACGCGAAGTATTAACAGCGGAGTTAGGATTTCACGTGTAGATAGAGTTTATTGGATTTAGTGGTGACTAAATGGTCACGATTGCCCATCTAAGGGAGATCTAAGTAAGGTAAATAATTATGCCGTACTGTAGTGGAATTAGGGTGTTTTAGCGAATCAAAGCGTACTATACAGGATGAACCGCGATCTCTTGAAGGGACGTATGTCCTTTGGGAAATCGCGCATTTATTCTGGAGGGTATGCGCTCGCTAAACTAGGTGGTTAATTACTTAAAGTGTCCAGCCTAGGTACGGGCCAAGCTGGTCACGTTTCGTACCCATTTAAGTGAAACGGGAGCACGGACAGTGCTGAGGTAGGGTAGTATTTAGTGTGACCGACATCGTGTGCTGTATTGGTGCGACTATGTTTGCTTTGAGGGACGGAAAAGTCCTCGGAGGAAGCAGAGATCAATCCAGAATGGTGTGCAATCGCTGGAGGGCATTGTAGGCGAGTTAGGGTGTTCCATATTAGGTAACGAATTACCTAGTGGTATTCATTAGCGAGTTAGGGTCGTGAAAGCGTGGGAACCGTTTGTTTGCTCACGTCGCGGATCCATTCTCCATTTGAAGTTTAGGGTATCCTGTTTTACGCTTGCCGTGCTTTGTTATGCTTTGTTTGCTGTGTGAATGCTAGCCGCCCGCTTAATTAGCATTAATTATTAGGCGTATTATTTTAGGTGCATATCACTGTATTTTTGAATGGTATACATTTGTGGTATCAATTGTAAAAGAATGTCTTGCCAGAGATAACACTATCTGAATTGAGATATGTGTCTCGATATTGGCACGATTTGTAGCGAATTTTTAGTTTTAATTATTTGATTGATTTTTATTGTTGCCGATTTCATTTTTGTAAATATCTTGAATGTTATTAGAGAGCTTTTATGTAACTAGTTGCGTTTCACTGCACTGCCTGTAGGTATTTGTACTAGCGTAAATGTGTGAGGGCTAGAATCCTGTGACGGATTGCGACTAGCGTAGGCATATCGTAGTCGATAGTTGCCTGAGTATTTCTGCTTCCAACTTTATATGTTAGGGAAAACAGCCATTATTCGGGAGTAAGTGATTAAAATCCACTCACTCCTCGAGAACTCTACGGGACAGAATAACTTACGACCCCTGGCTATAGTTTTCGTCTCCACTCGAGTTACCCTGGGACAAGGCTGTTATGAAACAGTAGCTTTGTGGTGCTCTACGAGGGCCTTAGCAGAAGTCCTCACGGGGATCTGACCCCGTCCTATTCATTAGGGAACAAAGATGGCACCCGAGGATAGTTTAATTAAAAACGTTTAAGTCTCGCCCGAAGGACGGATTGGCAAATTATCCGTCGGGCCATCTGCTGAGCCGGAGTTTATCACAAGTTATCGGTGTGATCTGTAAAACGATGAGTTAAGCCTAACATTGATCCTAGGTGGCGGCAGATAAAAGAAGTCGTGTCTTATAGAGTTGACTCTAGACGTGTGAAAAAACAGAGTGCGCAACGGTTCGGGACAGGCGATCCTACTGTGCAGTAAATTATATATCAGGGAGAGAGCAGAATAAATACGCCTAGCCTACAGAGATTCCAACCAGAACCTCGACAGTAAATCGGCCTGTGGTGTACCAGCAGCGAGATACACCCGCTCTGTATGCAAGGAACTTTACAAATCTTCGTTGTACACCTTCAAGAGCCGCTATATGGTCATACAGAGACCACACCACACAGGTATATTCCAGATGCGGCCGCACATAAGCACAGAACGGGAGCCTTAGAGTGTCCGCATTATGAAAGGGACCGGAATTGCGAATGAGAAATCCAAGTGTCTTCGATGCCCTAGCAATAGCCTGTTCATAGTTCTCCACGAACGAGAGTTTCGAGTCGAAGACAACACCCAAGTCTTTAAAGGTTGCAGGACTTAGAAGAGGCTGTCCATTTATGGAGCATAGGAACTCGATTACACGGCGGTTGAGCGTATAAGACTTTACCACACATTTTGTAATATTCAGTGGGATGTTGTTAATGGAGCACCAGTGTTGAATTCTACGCAAAGATCCCTCAAGCACCGAGCAATCACAGAGACCAGCAATGGATGAGAAGATTTTCATTGCTGAATACCCCCCCCCCCCCTACACACACTTAGTTATCATGGGGGAGGCTAGGATAGGACTATACAGACTAGCCTGCAATGATAAATTGAAGGCCAACCCAGCCTGCAGGGACCACTGCAAGATTCAGGAGATCATGTAGGAGCCCATGCCTGAAATGAGGTCAGACTTCGCGAGCCCGCGAATCTGTAGGGGAAATAAGTTTACAGTGGTAATCGCCGACCGCGAGGCATGGCGGGGGGAGACGCCGGGCATACCACGAAACGCGCTCGTCTGGTTCACGGGCAGATCCGGCGGGGAGCGTGGGACGGGGGCAGGCCTTTATTCGGAAGGACCCTGGGTAAGTCGCTGTTCCCTCAGGGCTCATGCAACGGTCTTTCAAGCCGAAATGTACGCAATCTTGCACTGCGTTCGAGAGAACAAGAGGAGGGGCTACACCAACAAGCGGATTCTCATATCCAGAGACAGACAGGCAGCTCTTAGGGCCCTAAGTAGCCCACGAGTAAATTCCAGGCTGGTAAGTGAATGTCTAGACGAGACGAGCGACCTGGCTGGGCAGAATGAGGTCACCCTCATCTGGGTGCCGGGTCACTCGGGGGTCAAAGGCAATGAAGAAGCTGACAGTCTTGCGAAGAGAGGATCAGCAGAACCGTTTATGGGACCAGAACCGGTTCTGGGCGTGACGAAGAGCACTGCCAGGGGATACATTAAGTCCAGGGTAAGAAACCAACACAAAACACAAGGTGTACTGGGCAGACTGTCCACGGCTCAGACATGGGAAGTCAGTAATTGTGGAACCCAGTTCAAAGAGAGCTGTGGAGCTGCTAAATCTTAACAGAGGAGAGTTCAGGAACATAACAGGACTCTTGACGGGACACATGGATGACAAAAAACACCTGCATGAAATGGGGCGCTTCGAGGGGAACCTGGCATGCAGACTCTGCGGCGAGACGAAGGAATCAGACCAGAATATCTTGTGCGAGTGTAAAGCTCTGGACCGCGAAAGACAACTGATCTACGGCCAGCCTAGACCATAGACAGAGCAATATAAAACTTCACCCTACCAATTGCAGTGCAGACTAGTTCAAGGCACAGTGATTTTAGAATGGGTGGAGTATAAAAGACAAAGCGCATGCACAATAACCCAAAGGCTGCGGTGGTATCGGCGCGGCAAAGACGCGGACGAGTCCTAAGGGAGAAAAAAATAGGGTGAATTCAACAGGCACCAGTAGCTGCATTGTTATGTCAAAAAATGTTGACAACAATGCCGCTGCTAGCAACCCCGGCACCTGGTGAACTCGCCCATTGTCAGTGATTGATCTACTGAAGCCTTGATTAACTAACAGTCCGTTAAATATTTAAACGAGCTCTGTGAAACTGGGCAAATGAGTCATGGTTGCAACAAGACGAAATCGCATTTAGACTGTAAAGGAAGGTGTAGTTGCTCAAAGAATTGTTATTACCTGAGAAATCACGAAACTTAAAAGAACATGTTTTGCAGATACTACTGAAAACTGTTTAGCACGGATTTATTGTGGACTTTCATGGGGAACAGCTATCTTAATCGACAGAGAAAAAGGTACATTGATCACCAATTCTCATGTAGTGGTATGTATACACTTAATACCTTAATCTCGTTTATTTTATTTTTGTTTTAAAACCATTTTTTAATTTTAGGATTCCCACGAGAAAACTATATTGCACTGGAAAGAACATGCTTTTCCTTACGAGGTCATTTACAAGACCCCCCAAGACACTGCGTTTGATATAGCAGTAATAAGATGTAACAATGAGAAAATATTACGACACATGAAATCTATTTCCATTTCCAAAGTTATTAATAAAATGGGTAAGTATAATATCCTCAATCAAAATAAAAGAAGTCTCGTCGCAGCAAGTGCGTTATGCTAGTGAATTTTCATTAAAATGTTTTTAATACCAAATATGTCTCTCTAATGCAAGCATTCATCGATCTGGTTATCGGTATAACCTATATAGTAGAAACAATGTACCATATTTTATCAAAATAACTTATTGTTTGAAAATGTGCTAAAATTTTCTGAAAATAAACTTAAAATGTTTCCGAGAAAAGAGAAAACTGGTTGACTAGCCAACAAACCTTAGGTTAATAGCAAATTAAGTTATTGAAATTTGAAGAATATAATGAATATTCCTTACCAAAACCCACTTACTGCGTCTGGATTTTTTGGTATAAACATGCATCATATTTCGATAAAAAATGCAAAAATTCAATAATATAAGGGTGTTCGAACAGAAAATTGTAGGTATCACCAACGACCCATGGGCCATCCTGTGATTGTCAAAATAATTTTATAAGATGCAGCTCAAGACAACCTTTTCTCGTATCCTGTATAATAACAATTATATTGAGCTTTACCCTAGAAATGTATCACCCTGTATATATGTAAACAGATAAAAACTTAAACTAAATCCGGACATGGATTCTAGGGGGGCTAGTTTTAGCTCATTTGAAGAAATCTTTTTAAAATTCAAAAGTCGCATAAACTTAACAAAACCTACAGCCAAAGCGCATAAACTTAACTAAACCTCCCGCCAAAGCATTAGAGAAAGGGTCTATTTGAAATGAAATTTCTGGAAATATTTTAGTAAAATGAAGGACAGTGACAGTTGAAGCTGAAACTTAAAGACTTGTAAAACACATTTCTTGCAAAATTTTTTTCTACATAGCCCGTACTAGCTTCAGGTTCTTGGCCTAAAAGCAGCCAATTTTTTTACGTTTCAATTCGCGACTTTGGCGTTTTAAGAGGAAAAGTTACCAAATTTCCAAAGTAATTTTTCTGTCATTTCTTGACCCTTTTTTGAACTTTGCTTGTCAAAAGTATTTGTTTGTAATATACATAGGATTTTGTTATCAACACAAAATATTTTACTTTTGTGTCATCGGTTGCACCCAAATTTTTTTCTTTAAATGCCTATAACTTTTTTTTGCTTTCACCCTATAGGTCTAAATTTTGTTACATAGGATACATTTTATGACAGAAACCAGCGTACCAAATTTGGTTGCCCTTACTTTGTTATTTCCGGAGATATAAATTTTTTTCGAAAGAAAACACAAAATTTTCCGGGAAAATCTGGGTCGATTTTCCTGCGTATATATATATATATATATATATATATATATATATATATATATATATATATATATATATATATATATATATATATATATATATATATATATATATAAATTAAAACTGACCCCGGATATGTGTTCTGGGGTGCCTTATTAGCGTTCATTTGAATTTTTTTTCAAAATTCAAAAGTCGGGATCTCCTTATTGGTCATTTTTTAAAAGAAAATTCACTATAATATTCATGAATAAATATTTTAATTACAGTAATAAAACAACAAAAGTTCTGGACGCAGCAAATGCGTTATGATAGCGAATTTTCATTAAATGTTTCAAATTTGAATAACTCAATATTCTATAACCTAGGAAGTTGAGTTTTGGCATGTAGTAAGGGTATATATATATATATATATATATATATATATATATATATATATATATATATATATATATATATATATATATATATATATTTAAACATATAAAAATTGGAACTGACCCCGAATGTTCTAGGTGTCCTAGTCCGCGATTTAGAAAAAAAAAATGCAAAGTCTCACCATCGATACCTCTCTATTAGCGAATTTTTTAAATAAAAAATCACTAAAATGATAATGTTTATACCTTGCTTTTCGTATTATGGTTAGTTGGGGACATTTTCAGTCAAAGCAGACACACAGTGTCTCTAGCAATAACTGCAAATACTATTTTCATCTGCTATTATGAGAGGCAGTTTACAATTAAAATTATAAAATTATTGACAATTTCTTGTAATATGGCTTAATTGCGTACATATCACTTCTTTTTAGTGAATTTGTGGTAAAAAAAAACACTAATAGAGAGGTATCGATGGTGAGACTGCAAAAAATTCTTCAAATGAGCGTAAACTAGGACCCCTAGAACGCCATATCCGGGGTCAGTTTCAATTTTTATATGTTTATATATACATATATATATATATATATATATATATATATATATATATATATATATATATATATATATATATATATATATATATATATATATATATATATGTATCCAACCGATAACTCAAAAAATAATTATCCGATTTGGATGAAACTCGGCAAGTGCCTTTCTTTTATTACTGGCGTGGATGAGTTCGTTATCCAGGAAAATCGGACAAGGTTCTCCGGGAAACGTTTGAGTTTTGTTTCGAAAAAAAAATGTTCCCTGAAAATTACAAAGGTATTTTAATAAAATTTGATGAATATGTTGCCTTGGGAAAGACCTTACTACATACTCAAATTCAACTTTATAAGTTTATAGAAAATTGAGTTATTCAAGTTTAAAGCACTTAATGAAAATTCACTACCATAACGCACTTGCTGCGTCCCGAACTTTTTATAGAACTAAGCCTGTGTTTGTGTGAGCAATATAGGGATAAGACCAGTTTTTTATTTCCATGTTAGTTTCGTACACAGGGCAAATGTTATTTCGAGGGTCATGGTGGTTTAGTGATGAAAATGATGATTGTGCGAGTTCACCAGGCGCCAATAGCTGAATTGTTATGTCAAAAAATGTTGACATTTGTCAACATAACGTCAACACTTTTTTGACATAACAATTCAGCTGCTGGCACCTGGTGAACTCGCCAATAGATAACGCAAATATATATCATTTTGTACATCGCGCAAAATATATTGACCATAAGATAACTCTTTCAATAATACATTTTTCTGAAATTAATTATAGACTATTAATAATCTTCCACTATTTTCCATGACTCTGATTTTTATATATCTATCTTTCAGGAGACTCAGTATTTTCAGCGGGGTTTTCGTTGTTTCCCAAAGAAAGTAACTTAGGACTTTCGCTCTCTAAAGGAAACATATCACAGGTCCAACCAGCAATGATAAAAACAACGTGTTGTGTCCATCCAGGAGCCAGCGGCGGCGCTATCTTAGATATAACTGGGAGACTTGTTGGTGTCATTGTCTGTAATACCAAACTACAAGACACTGGTGTACTCCATCCAAAATTTAGCATGGCTATACCAATATTGGCTGTATTAGATGTTATTGAAGAATATGTCTTTAGCAATGGTAAGTAAAAATTACAATGTAGAGATACTGGGGAAGGGAAGATGGAAAAACGGGTCTCACGTAGCAACACAAATAGGTGATCTGATACGAGGACGGGTCCCAAGAAAAAAGTGTTGGAACGGGGAGTTGCAGAATAAGGTCAAATTCTGAAATTTCAGTAAATCTAGTGAAATACACTGATAACAATCCACGTCCAAATTGCTAGGATATAATGTGACGCAAAATTTTTTTATTGAGCAAGGAACGCCAAAACAGTTGCATGCCTTATCCCAGACAGCACAGACACATTGTGAGAATATACCAGGAATGTTCAGAAAGAATATTCAAACATCACCAGAACATTCTCGGAAGGTACTATATATATATATATATATATATATATATATATATATATATATATATATATATATATATATATATATATATATATATTCATAGAACATTATATGAACATGACAATGGGGCAGATTCTGTCATACTAATAAGGTTCTCAGTATGTTATTTATACTATTCTTCGGAGCTCCCAGTATGTTCTGAAAATGCCCTACGAACATTCTATGAATGTTCATACATGTACTCATGGGAACATTGCTTTTTTTAAAGATATACAGGGTGTTCCGCATAAGAATCGACACAGAGCAAGGGCATGTAGGGTACCTAAAATATAGTGATTTCCATATCCCGATGCCTGATGTTTGTCACCAACAGCTTGGATATTCTGGCTGTGAAAGTGGCAAAGTGATTGTGTATCTGATAAATTGTAAGGTTTTTGGTGCACAGCTCATCTACCTACCATATGTTCCGGTCCAGATTTTCTGCTCTTCTGATACTTCTTACAGCATTAACTTTTTCTACCTGAGTAAAAAGCCTCAGATGTTGCGTACAAAGTTCTATAGATTTTCAGTATTCTTGCACTTTTGATAGCGTAATATCAGTTTCCCCAATAATCCCTTGTTGTACTTGCTTGTCGTAGAGACCCAGAATGAATTTCTCTTTGATCGCTCAACCTGTGTATGGATTTTTATAATTATACAGATACGTCCATAACTAGCGGGTTGATTCTTAAGTTCCGTTACAGAAGAATAAATGGTTTGGTTTTTGATAGAAGTTATAAAATTTTAACGTTTCCATAATAATATTTGTCTTTGGCTTCATGAAAACAACCGAGAACATCTTCAAGCTTATTTGTCTTATCTACACCAATAAGCAGGTCCTCATAGCCACAGACAGCTAGGCAACTCTTAAGGCCCTAAGTAGCCCACGGCTAAATTTCAGTCTGCCAACTGAAAGCCAAGACGAGACGAGCGACATGACTGGGCAGAATGAGCTCACCCTCATCTGAGTGCCGGGTCATTCGGGGGTCAAAGGCAATGAAGAAGCTGACAGTCTCGCAAAGAGATGGTCAGCAGAACCATTTATGGGACCAAAACCGGTCCTGAGCGTGACGAAGAACATTGCCAGAGTATCCATTAAGTCCTGGGTCAGAAACGAACATAAGGTGTACTGGGCAGACTGTCTAGAGCTCAGACATGGGAAGTCAGTAATTGAGGAACCCAGTTCAAAGAGAGCTGTGGAGCTGCTAAATCTTAACAGCTCAAGAACTATGGACTCTTGACGGGGCACATGGCTGTCAAGAAACACCTGCATAAAATGGGGCGGTTCAAGGGGGACCTGGCATGCAGACTCTGCGGCGAGGGGGAGGAATCAGCCCAGCACATATTGTGCGAGTGTAAAGCTCTGGACCGCAAAAGACAACTGATCTACGGCCAGCCTAGACTGGAGACAGAGCAATATAACACTTCACTCTACCAATTGCTGTGCAGACTAGTTCAAGGCACAGTGATTTTGGAAAGGGTGGAGTAGAAAAGACAGAGGGGATGCACAATTAGCCAAAGGCTGTGGTGCCATCGGGGCGGTAAAGACGCGGACGAGCCCTAAGGGAGAAAAAAAACTTCACAGTTGAATAAAAGGCTTTACTTCCAGACAAGAATTTCGGCCTCTAAGAAGCCATCTTCAGGGGAACAAAACCGCATATCATAAAAAGAACTGTTACAATATATAAAAAGCCTGGACGCAGCAAGTGCCTTATGGTAGTGAATTTTCATAGAAATGATCTGTCACAAAATATTTTATTATAACTTTTTTTTCTTGTAACATAGATATCTAAATTTTGGTGTGTAGTTTACTTTTTATATCGTAAAGCTACCTACCAAATTCGGTTATCATAGCTCTTATATATATATATATATATATATATATATATATATATATATATATATATATATATATATATATATATATATATATATATATATATATATATATATATATATATATATATATATATATATATATATATATATATATATATATATATATATATATATATATATAAATTGAAACTGACCCCGGATATATGTCTAGGGATCCTAGTTCGCGCTCTTTTGCAAAAATTTTCCTAAGTCGAGATCTCCCCATTAGTCAGTGGCGGCTTGACAATAGGGTCAAATGGTCATTGACCTCCCAATCAAATAATCAAATCAATCCAAAAAATTATTTAAAAATTAAAAAAAAACATCTATAAAAGTAAGAGTATCTTTAACAAGAAACCATCCAAAAATATCTAAAAAAGTGTATGGAATCTTCAATTTTCATCCTTACATTACTTACACAGCTTAAAAGTCGCACACGTTATGTCCCGGTCAAAAATGAGATTTGCCGAATATGCCTGTCCGTTTAAATGTGTCTATATTTCTCCAGTGCGGCTGGTGACTACCGGAGAGCGAGAAAGAATAATCATAAAATCAACGTGTTAAAACGAGCGAAAACGTCGGAGCTCAGGCATTGACCCAGAACCGATACCACCCAATGTGTTAATTGGCGTCACTTCCCTCGGCAGTTTAGATATATGTTTGTTTACTTTTGCAGTCTTCCCGTTGAACTTGTTGTTATCGGTGTCATCGTCATCCAAGGTGTCGAGCGTAGATTTCATAAATTAATAGTTACTAATTACAATTACTATATTAAACAAGTTATTAAACATTAAATTTTTAAAATGTCAGATCGTTGTATTGCTTGTGAAATTGTGTTATTGAAAGAAAGCAATAGTTTATCATTCGAAAAACGCCTAGAATTTAAACAGCTTGGGCGGCCCTTACCCGAACTTACGTTAAAGCAAGTGACTCAGGACAAAAATAAAAGTGTAAATAGGTATTTCAAAAAAACGATGTATGATTTGTGTGATTTTATATGTGGCTGCAAAGACAAGGACATGTTTTTTTGCTTTCCGTGTTTGTTGTTTTCCTCTTTGTCCGATGTTTGGAGTAGAACAGGTGTAAATGATTTAAAACATTTGAAAGAGAAAATTAGGAAACACACTTTAGCTGCAGATCATATCAAGTCAATGGTGAGTTTTTCAGCCCTTGGCAGAGTGGATATTAGACTTCAACTCGATAGTGCCTACAAAAAATCTGTGCAAGTTTTTAACGAAACTGTAACTCAAAATCGGTACATTTTAAATAAAATATTAAACTGTATTAAATTCTGCGGAGCGTTTGAACTCGCTTTGAGAGGTCACGATGAGACTGAGACTTCATAAAATCCAGGGATATTTCGTGGACTTGTAAATTTTGTGGCAGAGTTGGACTTAATTTTTAAAGACCATTTGGAAAATAGTAAATCATTTAAAGGAACTTCAAAAACTATCCAAAATGATTTACTGGATTCGATATTGTTTGTCTCACATGAATGTATCAGAAAAGAAGTGAAAAATGCCCCATTTTTGGGAATTCAAGTAGACGAATCCACAGATAGTTCCAATAAAACACAAATGGTTTTAATAATTCGTTATGTTCTGGAAGGAATAATTTTTGAAAGGTTTTGGAAATTCATAAAACCGGAGGGAAAAACGGCTGACGATTTGGCAAAAGTAATTTTTCTAGAATTGGAAAATTTGGGGGTTGGTCCAGAAAAATTAATTGCTCAGTGTTACGATGGTGCTTCAGTAATGAGTGGAAAATTTGGAGGGGTTCAAAACAATATTAAAGAAAAATATCCAAATGCTCATTTTGTTCATTGCTATGCTCATCAGCTGAACTTAATATTACAAAAAGCCGCAAGTAAAGAAAAATGCATTAAGATATTTTTTGCAAATTTGCACGCATTTTCAAGTTTTTTTGGAAGGTCTCCTAAAAGAACGGAAGTCTTGGATGAAGTAGTACATAAACGTCTTCCCAAAGCCGCGACAACGCGATGGTACTTCAATACCAGGTGTGTAGAAACAGTTTTCGAACACAAAGAAAATATTAAACTATGCTTAGAAAAAATAATTGATTTAGAAGACGATAACAGTACTTTGCAACAAGCTACAGGATTATTAAACTATCTAAATAACAGCGACTTCTTATATTGGCTTGATATTTTTCATTTATTTTTACCACACGCCGAAATATTATTTAATGGACTGCAGAAAAGAAAATTAGTTGCCACCGATGTATATAGACTGATACTTAATTTTACACAGGCCATTCAAAAAATTCGAGAGAAACTTTCAAACGATGAAAAAATGCATGAAACGGAAAATCCCAATAAACGACAGAAAACAGGACAAGAACCGAAGAAAAGAATATCTTTAGAAATATGTGATATTATTGTAGTAGAAATTGAAAATCGATTTCAATTCTGTGATCATCTTGTCCTAGAACAACTATTTCGTAAAGAAAATTATATTGAATTTAACCAACGAATTCCAGACGATACTTTAAAGTTAATTAAAAACGCATATGTTAATATAGATTCTTTTAAACTAAAAACCGAATTGAGCGTAATTTATGACAGAGACGACTTTCGTGAAAACGATGGCGCAGCAGCTCTTCTAATGCTTTTTTACAACCTGAATTTAACGGCTACTTTTTCAGAAACAGTTAAAATTTTGAATATTTTATGCACTCTACCAATGACGACAGTGGAAAGTGAGCGAAGTTTTTCCACTTTAAAAAGGGTTAAAAGTTTGTTGAGGAACACAATGGCACAAGACAGATTATGTGCTTTGGCAATGTTAAGTATGGAAAAATCATTTATCAAAAACATTCCTAATTTTAACGAGCTAGTTATAGATCATTTCGCAAAATCAAAAGACAGAAAAATTGACCTTATATTTAAAAAACTGTAGATAGGTATGAAATTCGGTATGAAAGTGAAAGTGAAAATACTAAAAAAATTTAAAACGATATAAATGTTGTTAGTCTTAGTGTTAGTGTTCCTTATGTTTAGTGTTTGTTTGAACCTCGCATAAAAAGCCTTAGGGTAAGTTTTTCGTTTTTTTAAAAATTATTAACATATTAACAAGTTCCTTGCAATTTCTGCTTATTTTTCCAATTTAAAAAGCAGGAAAATTGCGTCGCAAATTTCATAGGCATATCCAGGAGGGGGGACGGCAAAAAAAAATTCGGTCTACGGCGCTTTTTTTTCAGAAAACGTTTTTTTGTAAATACAGTTGACCTCCCTATCAAATTAACCTCGAGCCGCCACTGCCATTAGTGAATTTTTTCTACGAAAATTCACTAAAATTGCCAACTTTGAATTTCATTTATTGTCTTCAGTAGTTCCAGACAATATATAAATGAAATTTTATAAAGCGGACATGTCGCTCATCTGCATATTTACCAAAGATAATATGGAACTGCTCTGGCAACCCTACTATTTAAAACTTTTTGATAACCCTATAATGCAATATGTACAAATTTATTTTTATAAAAGGTATTTTCTTATCACTATGATTCAAGTATTGATTAATTCTTTTTTATTTCCTTTGTGTTTTGTTGTAAACAAAGCCTTTTACCTGCGTGAAAAGTTCAAAAAGGTTTTGTGTTGCACAAATCTATTGAGTATACGTATAACTGACAAGATAAGATAAATATAATTAAAATAAGATAATCTACTTTGGTATATTATACAGGTGTCCGAAAGGTCTGGGACAACGTATCAGCACAGATTCGCACACAACTTAGCTACACAAATTTAAAAAGTCTGCACGCAGCAAGTGCGTTATGGAATTGAATTTTCATAAAAATGTTTGTAATAGCTAATATGTCTCTTTAATGCAAGCAGTCATCAATTTGGTTACCGGTATACCCTATATAGTAGAAACAATGTGCCATATTTTATCAAAATAACTTATTGTTTAAAAATGTACAAAAATTTTCCGAAAATAAACTTAAAATGTTTCCGAGAAAACTGGGTGCAAGCAGGCTCCAATTGGTCACCGGTATAACACATATAGTAGAAACAATGTGCCATATTTTATCAAAATAACTTATTGTTTAAAAATGTACAAAAATTTTCCGAAAATAAACTTAAAATGTTTCCGAGAAAACTGGGTTCCTAGCCGACGAACCTTGGGTTAATAGCAAATTGACTTATTGAAATTTGAAGGATTTAATGAAAATTCGCTACCAAAACGCAGTTACTGCGTCCCATTTCTGCATCTTATTTCGATAAAAAATGCAATAATATAAGGTTGTTTGAAAACAACAATTTAAGGGACACCAACGACTTATGAACCACCCTGTGATTGTTAAAATATTTTTATAAGATGCGGCTTAAGACACCCTATAACTAACGTATACAATTTTTTCTCGAATCTTGTATAATAACAATTATATTGAGCTTTACCGTAGATGCGTCACCTTGTATATATGTAAACAGATAAAAACTGAAAGTAAACCCGGATATGGATTCTAGGGGGCCTAGTTTGCGCTCAGTTGAAGAAATCTTTTTAAAATTGAAAAGTCGCGAACTAATTTTTTCTATGAAAACTAGCTAAAAATATATACCGTTAAACAATAAACTTCACTAAACCTACAGCGAAAGCATCAACGTAACTAAACCTACAGCCAATAAGCATCAGAGAAATGGTCTATTTAAAATGAATTTTCTGTAAATATCTAATAAAATGAAGGACAACGGCGGTTGAAGCTGAAATTTAAAGGTTTACAGAACACTCTTCTTGCGAAATTTTCTTTACCTAATCCGTATTTGTTTCAGGTTATTTGCATAAATGTTGCGAATTTTGACGTTTTAATTAGCGACTTTGACGTTTTAAGGAAAACCCCAACTTTTTGTTCTTTAAATGCCTATAACTTTTTTTCTTTTAACTTACAAACCTATTATATTAAACTATAATTTTGGCAAGTGGGTCAGTATTTATAATACAAACACGCGTGCCAAATTTGGTTGCCCTTACTTTGTTATTTCCGGAGAAATAATTTTTTTCAGAAAGAAAACAACATTTTCGGGGAAAACCTGAGCCGATTTGCTGGATAACGAACTTATCCAAGCCACTTGCAAAAAGAAGGTACTCACCAAATATGATCAAAATCGGCCCATTATTTTTAGAGTTATCGGTGTGATATATATATATATATATATATATATATATATATATATATATATATATATATATATATATATATATATATATATATATATATATATGTATATATATATATATATATATATATATATATATATATATATATATATATATATATAATATATATATATATGGGGGGGGGGGGGGTTGTTGTAAAAATTGAAACTGACCCCGGATATGGGTTTTAGTGGTCCTAGTTTGCGCTCATTTTAATTTTTTTTTTCAAAATTCAAAAGTCGGGATCTCCTCGTTAGTGAATTTTTTTTAAAGAAAATTCACTAATAACATCGGTAGCTAATATAACAGAAGTCTCAGCGAGTTCACATATTTAAGATGCTAGGGGAAGGGATAATGGCAACGCGAGCGCCAAGAATTGAGTGCACGGGACTCGTCTATCCTTATGACGCAGCAGGGTGGAAAACTGCGGCGAGACGGACGTGTTAGGCAGCATTTCTAAATAAGAAGGTTTACGTCAAATCGCCATCAAATCATCTCTGGAATCTGCTGTTTTCGTTGTCGGTTAACTCTCTGGACTCCTGTATATATTATACACAATATAGGAACAAGCATTTGTAACATGTTTTTAGTTTATACTCATTATAACGTATTTCTTGGCTCTTGGAAAACGCTTCCTGTTGTTTTTTTTTTCTTATTTTAACACCGTCCATAAAAATACCATATAATGAAACTTTGGTGAATTTAGAAATAATAAAGAAACTTTGTTTCAGATAAAACAGTTTTAAGCAAGTTGGATGTAAAAGAAGCTGATGCATGGAAATCTTGGCATTACCTGAAAACAAAGTTATAAGTTGTATTAGTATGCGATGTCGCATTGTCGTCGCAACCATGAATATGTCTGTTATGGGTGCTCTTTAGTAAAAGGTGACATTTGGTGATTTTCCGAGGCCTTCTGCAGACAAAGGTGGCAACAGCACACAGTTAGCTCTGGTATACATACATATTTGTGGTTAAATTTAAGGCAAGATTATAATTACCTTTCAATAAAATTGGTTTTTTATTATACTACTTTCCTATACTTAGGTACCCTCCAACCCCCACAAAAAAAACTAAACAAATTTCATCAACCATTGTTGACCTAACTTAGTAGAACCGTTACACACTAAATACAGACGTAAAGACATTTCCTTGGCTTCATAATAGTTTCTCTGCAACCGGTTTCGTCTTCACGGCATCGCCAGCCAAAAGAAAATTGAAGATACTTGACAGCACCTTTGACAACTTTTTTTTTCCAACAACACACCACGAAGGCTTACAGCCTAAATACTATCGTACCGTGGGTGTCGACAAGGAGGAAAGAGGCAACTTGTTAATTCTGGAATTGAAGGTTTGGAGGTTCGAAGGAAAAACATGTGCCGGCAAGGAATTCCACAACTTGGAGTCCTCGGGACAAAAGAGCGGGCATAACAAGATGTTCTATGTCTGGTGACCTGGACAGTAAAAGGGTGCATTCGCTCTGTTCCCCTGGTAGATCTGTTGGGGGCAGCAGGTGGAGGAACTATGGAAGAAAGCTCCTCTGAGCAGTGCCCGTGCAGATATCTATAAAAGAAAGAGAGGTCACCGACGGCACGTCGGTGGGCAAGGGATGGCAGCCTCAGGATCACCGATGAGACGTATAGCTCTCTTTTGAATGGAGTCCAAGATAGCGAGTGTAGAAGCGGCAGCGGCACCCCAGATGTGGGAGCAGTATTCGAGGTTTGGCCTTATTTGTGAAGTATATAAGGTATAGAGATTAGCTGGTGAAAAGTATTTGCGATCCCGGAATAGGAAACCTAATTTCTTAGCAGCCGCTTCTAGAATTGATGTGACATGTTGGTACCAATTGAGATTTCGATCCACAGAAATGCCAAGTGAAAAGGAGTCATTACTTTGAATAACTTGGTTGTTCATTGTGATGGATGTATCTCTTATGAGAAAGAAAGCAAGACTGAGATTTGGTAGGGTTGAATGGTACAAGATTTCTACTTCCCCAGTCTAATATTTTTTGGAGATCCACGGAGACAGAACCCTCCATGAGTCTGCGATCCTCATCTAATTGGGCTAAAGAGACAGGCTTAGAATACTGTATATTTGAGTGGAGGGTGCTGTCGTCTGCGTAACTGTGAACTGGGTTGGATGTGCTAGAGAGGAGGTCATTGATGTGGAGAAGATGAACCTTGAGGAACTCCTGCATTAATTGGATACAGTTTAGAAGAATGGCCATCCACGACAACAGAAATGCTCGGCTTGGAGAGAAAATTTGCTGTCCCGGTACAGAGTTTTGGTGGTAGGCCATAGACCGGAAGTTTATTAAGCAGCGCTGCGTGCCAGACCTGGTCGAATGCTTTGGATATGTATAGAGCGACAATCAAATCATTAAATGGGTGACACACCACTAATTCACCCCTTTTTGGGTTTATATCTACTTCAAATTTTTGTCAAATAACGATGTTTATAAAAGAAAACCATCTACCAAATTTGGTTCTTCTATCTTAGGGCACTGCTGCAATACAGCTGTTTCTTGTAATTATTAAAGAATTTCCGAGGTCAATATCTCACCAACCATGGGCTTCAGAGAAAAATTTTATATAAAAAATCGGCATCTTTTGGTGTCCTCTACACGCACACATTCTGTGTTCATTCTACAATAATTCGCCAAAAAAATAGGAAAGGCTGTGTCACACAAAACAATATGAAAATAGTTCCAAACATAAACTCCATTTATATCTAAGTATATCTAACAATGTGTAAAGTAGGTAGATACCTACTAAAATAAGGCGTATCAGTAGATACTAGATAAATAAATTGTGATAATTTTATCAAATCTCATTTTCCTTTTATTTATTTACCTTTGGTTTGCGTGAAATTGTTTAGTTTCAGTCATAATTTCACACTACTAAGCGAATACCATTTTAAAAGCAAAAGTGTAGTTGTTTAAAAAAATATATTTCCACTGATCATGAACAAATAATAATTATAAGAGTGGAAGCACTCTTACTTTTATTATTTGCGATTGGTAAGTATTAAAATAATAATAATTATAAAATAAGCATAAAAGTTAATTACAATAAAAAATTTTGGCGCGAATAAATGAATCGTCACATGTCCCATGTTATTTATTTTAATAAGTTAGCTCGTAACGTAGGTACATATTATTAGTATTAAAAAGCCATGGGCGCAATATGCTTTCCTTATTGTCCCAGATCATTATATTGTGTGTTTTTGTTTCTTTAATGTCCGTCTATTTCCGCGAATATGGCCAATCACCGACGCCAATTCGCCTGACTATCCTGATAATTTTACCGAATCCCTTCGCTTCTGTAAGGGTGGTGTCCAATGTCGCATTTTACACGAGACCGACGGTTTCCTCACCGAAACCCAAATCAGTGCCAAAACAGCCACTAATCACCTTAATTTCCCGGGGTATGAGCTCCTTACTTCCTTTAGATTGCATGGAGGTTTGTGCGCATTCGTCCGTAGCAATATACCCTGCACCAGACACCCCAATTTGGAAGCTGGAAGAAAAGACACACTTTGGATGAAACTCTCTTTCAGGACTGCAATTAAATTCATCTGTTGCATTTACCGGTCACCTTCTGACAACAACTTTGTCCAGCTCTTCGACTACCTTTCTGTAAAAACCGACCATCTGATTTCTAAATATCCTTCCTCCGAGGTCACTATTCTTGGTGACGTCAATGTCCATAATAAGTAATGGCTAGAATCTTCAAAAACCGATCCACAAGGGAGAGCAGCGAAGGCCTTCGCAGTCAGCAATTCTTTAACCAATATGGTTCAGCAACCTACTTACTTTCCTCGCATCCCAGCACACAGCTCAAATCCCTTGGATCTCCTTCTTACTACAAAACCTGAATGCTATAAAACATCAGTCACCGTCCCCCTTGGTCGCTCAGATCACGGCATGGTCACTGCTTCCTCGCAATGCAACCCGAGGTCACACAGTCATCACACCCGCGTATCGTTTGACACTACAACTCCGCGAAGTGGGACAAAATGCGGGATTACTTTTCCTCATTTCCATGGGCGTCTGTCTGCTTTTCTCATCCTGATCCCTCTTATATCTCACAAAACGTCACTGAAATCATACAAGCTGGCATGGAATTATTTATTCCACGTACACAGAAAACATTTTCAGCCACTCAAACGCCCTGGTTTTCTAAATCCCGTGACAAGGCCACACTTGAAAAGATCAAAGCTCACAAAACGCTTCTACACAATCCCAGTCAAGAAAACCGTCAAGCATTTAACGACGCAAGAAACCGCTATGTCCGCATTCTTTCTGATGCAAAAAATTCATTTAATAACTACATCAAAAACAAAGTACTCTCAAGCTCCAACAGCAGCAAACTCTTCTGGACTCTTGCTAAATCTATTGGGAACAATTTCTGCAAGAGCACGTTCCCACCTCTTGTTCCAGGGGATGAAATTGTTTCTACCGCCCTGGGCAAGGCTGATCTTTTTGCCTCGTTGTTCGCCGGCAATTCTACTCTTAACCCGCCTCCAAATGTTCAACCAGAGATCTTTTTGTTTGTATTACTCGTCGAAAAAATCGAGCTGTCGTATACAGGTACTCTCAAATAGTGGCTGAATTTTAAAAGTTTTTGCAAAAATGTTTTGACCGTTTCCGTAGAAATTATTTTTTGTAAGATTTTTGTGATATGTAATTAATAATAAATATTCAGTAAGTTATTGTAAGAAAAAAGTTGTCGAATTTTTGTGAAAAATATAATTTAGTATAACATTACTAAAGGCAATTTCTATATAAAAAAAAAGGTGATTTTTTGTAAAAGAAAATTTTCCAAATTTTCATATATATTTTTTTAAAATTTGGTCCTAGAGCTGTTTGTGAATAATTATATCTTGGCAGGTGTATAAATACCTTAAAGAGGTTCGTTTGCCAGAAAAAACGGACCAGTTTTTTCTGGAAATTTTAAAGTTCATTTTCGTCAAATGTTTGTACTTATTGAAACAGCAAAGCTATTTGAATGAAATATGGTACATTGTTAGTACTATATGGATTATACTGCCAACCAAATGTCCTTCTTTTAAAAACAAGACATATTTCCCATTAAAAACATTTTTACGACAATTTGCTACCGTAACGCACTTGCTGCGTCCAGACTTTTTTTTAGATTGCTTTCATTCAAAATACTGTTTTCATCAACAACACATTCACTGAAGTCTTTTCGTATAGATACACGAGGACGTTAAACTTACCGTTAGCGCTTGATCTAAAAAACACAGAAAAACACAAATTCGAGTGTTGAGCAATCCAAAAAAAGGGTAAATTTGTAGTTTAGTCGACGAGGGTTTTTAGAATTATTTTTTCAGAAAACCCCCCCTGGGTGCATAAACCACAGGACATATTTCTTACAAACAACCCCCAGGAAAGTTACAGGACCAAGAGTGAAAGGGGTGCTGGGAGGAGAAGAATAAAAAGGAAATAAAATCGGAAAATGCGAAAAAACAGCTCAGTCGGACCTCTACGTGTCCAATGTCGCATGGTGCAAGCACTTGTCTCAAAAAAGCAGACGTGCAGGCTTTCCACTGCCTCAGACACAATGCAACGGCCTCAGTTGCTGTTAATTTTCAGTATGTATCAACTGAATAAATGAAATATGAATGTAAACGGTCGACTTAACATCAACTTTATATTAAGGTGATTATAACAGAATATGGCCTGAAATCAGTTGTTCATACCTTAGTAAAGTTAAACAATGTGGTAGATTTCGTTTTTAATAACATTTCTACGATAAAAGCAAATAAAACGTTTCGATTTGCAACAAAAACGTATATTTTTGCAGCTGAGATTATGGCTGTTGTTTAGTTGACATATTTGATGCAGATACGCGGTGTTGTCACGTCCAGAATGTCAGGTCGGAAGGATTGTGTGTAAAAAGCATTTTAGATATTTCATTTCGTTAAAACTGCGAATAAATATTAACTGTGGCAACGCTGCTAAAAATTGACAGTTCGAAACTTGCCAATCGTGTGTTTTTGAAAACTTAATTTCTCAATTAATCTGAATTAATGGATTTTCCGTTATTTTTTCCAGATTATTACTCTATGTTACATACGCTTTCTTGTGGTGTGCGCCGTTTTGGTAATTTCAGATTGATGTTAAGTCGACCGTCCCCTTATTAACAATTTAGAAAAAGTTATATTATCGCCGGGCTTAGGAAACGATTACAATCAATTAACGAGATGTGTTTTTCTAAAAAAAGAAGGATAAATGTGTTTCTCACCCATCTTTGTCTTTCTCATCTAGACATAACAATTTAAACAAAACAAAAAATACAAATAATTTCACTGCACTCGAACACTTCACTAATTCGACTGAACAAATACTAATCGGATCGGGGAATCACCTATCACCTAGATGTGTAAAAGTACGGGGGGGGGGGGTATTGTTACTTATCCACTTCGGTGTTGCCATGTCTCATGTTGCCAAGTCGCTGGTTTTTAGTAGGGCATTTGCCTTAAATTTAATTAACTTCGATTTTCCTTTTTTTCATACCTCAATGTTATGGTAAACATCAATAATCAAAAATAAGCAATATTGGATTTTAAATCTCTTATACGTATTTGAATTTTGTCACGTGACCATTAACGCTTGGGCTCTTGTTGTGACGTCAGATGCTCCAGCTGGTCACGCAGATACAATAAGATTAGATGTGCACGTTTTTTCATTGAAAATCGATGCTATTATCAAATTAATGAAGTAGAGTCAAGAAAAACAAAAAATGTGTGTGTCTGTTTTGTTTTCTTAACGTCGGCCTATTTCCGCGACTATGACCAATCACCGACGCCAAAGCGCAGTTTCACCTCACCATCCTGGAAATTTTGCCGAACGCCTGCCTTTCTGTAAGGAGGGTAGGGATCTTTAACGTGCCCAACATTGCATGGACACGGGACCGACGGCTTTACGCCCCCTCAGAAGGGCGGAACGTGCAGCCATTCAACTTGCTAAGATACATTGCCAGAACCTCGGTTGATGTTAATGTTACAGTTTGTACTGAAAAAGTGAAAAGAGGACCCTGGGATCGAACCCAATACCCTTCGGTTTAGACGTAAAATAAACCCCATATTAAACAGTGTCATATACGCACAAAACCGCTAACAACTACTGTTTATCCTAAAAGACTGAGGTTGGTCAGTGTGTCTGGAAACTGAAACAAAAAAATTCGTGACGCAGCAAGTGCGTTATATTAGGGAATTTTCATAAGAAATGTACACTATTATTATACGGCATATTAGTAAAGTAAATACTTTAAACTTGCACAGACCTTGAGGATCGATTTTAGAGGTCCTAGTACGCGCACATTTGAATAATTCTTTTGAAAGTGTTACCATCGATATCTCTATTATCAAAAAAATATATCTTGCGTTCTAACTCATTTTGAGAAAAATGCCCAAAACTCAATTTTCTATTAAGCTAAAGAATTAAATTTTGCTATATCTGTAGATAGTGTAGGTCTCTTTAAAAGAAACTTGTATTATAAATTTCATTACAATTATACAGAAGATTTCCAGAAGGAAACTTAATTCATATTTAGAAAAGTAAAGTATCTGCCAAATTATAAACGTAGCAGTTATTTTTCCTTATTAATCGCCAGTATATGATTTCGTTTTAGTCGACCTAATCAAACTGGTTTTTCAATAACAATTACAACAATAACAAAATTATAATTTCAGACTCAGAGGTGACAAATTTATTTAGGCGTTTTAAACAAAAATGAGATCTTGTTCAAAACGTATGAAATCTGTGCACTATTGTTTCTCCAGATGTCAAAATAAAACGTAAAAAACATACATTCTTCGAGCTGGATTCGATCGCGTAACCTTCTGCTTAGGAGGAAAGCGCGATGTCATCTGCGCCATCTAGGCACACGTCAACTAACGTTTTATTTGCGTGATATTCTAGATCGGCGTTATGCCCGGGATATATTCAAAGTATACGTAACAATTATCAATTACAGAATGAGTAGAATTCCCATTGAAACACATCCCAGGACTGTTTCGGTCTTATATGACGTCTTTATGTTTAAGTTTAAAGATAAAAGAAACTATTTTAGAATAATTTTTATAAAGACTTGGCTTAAGTTTGTTTACATGTCTGCTATATTATGCGACAGCATAATATATCTATGCTGCGCTGAAACTCCATTTATTGGGGCCGTTAATAAAGCTACAAATATAGTGTATTTTAATAATTGATTGAATCCCACAGTTAAATAATAATCACTTGGCAAATTTTTAATTTCATGTCGTCGTCATTTTCTATAATTGCTGCCGGTTTATACCTGTTGTATGAATCAATCTACGCGTGGCAGTTAACTACTCTGTCTGTCAGGCATTTGACTTTAATCACTAAGTCGTTTCAACGTATGTCTTTGGGATTTTATTTTTAATTTCGAAAAAGCTCTAAATGTTGTGTACCAAATTAGTTAACATTCACAACATAGGTTTATTTGCATTATTTCTAGCCACATGTATAGAGTCTCATTCCAGTTACTCTGATACTTACAAAAACTATAGCGTTTTCAAAAAGTTCTCCCCGATTTTCTTAATTGAGATTTGTGAAACTGGGCAAAAGTCTCGTATTCACGAATTGCTGAAGATCGATTTTGCGTTTTTCTGATGCAGTTTATCTTTTGAATAATTGGTGCATTCGCTGTTCACGTATAATGATGAGCTTAAAAAATATTGTTAATTAAACGGTTGACAGCCAACAAGCGGCCAAATTTGATGGAGTTATAGGACAAACGATTTTTCCTTTTCTTCTACGAAATCTTTGCAATGCATAATTCCCCATAATTTTCTAAAATCTAGCAATAATATAAACTCCCTTAGTCCGCTTCTTCTTTACTTGCTAAAAGAATGTATTAGCAATATTTTTAAAACTGTTGTTGCTGCTTAAGATCAATTTTGCGTTTTTCTGATGCAGTTTATCTTTGAATAATTGGTACATTCGCTGTTCACGTATAATGATAAACTTAAAACATATTGTTAATTAAACGGTTGACAGCCAACAACCGGCCAAATTTGATGGAGTTATAGGAGAAACGATTTTTCATTTCCTTCTACGAAATCTTTGCAATGCATAATTCCCCATAATTTTCTAGAATCTAGCAATAATAGAAACTCCCTTAGTCCGCTTCTTGTTTACTTGCTAAAAGAATGTATTAGCAATATTTTTAAAACTGTTGTTGCTGCTTAAGATCAATTTTGCGTTTTTCTGATGCAGTTTATCTTTTGAATAATTGGTACATTCGCTGTTCACGTATAATGATAAGCTTAAAAAATATTGTTAATTAAACGGTTGACGGCCAACAAGCGGCCAAATTTGATGGAGTTATAGGAGAAACGATTTTTCATTTTCTTCTACGAAATCTTTGCAATGCATAATTCCCAATAATTTTCAAGAATCTAGCAATCATATAAACTCCCTTAGTCCGCTTCTTGTTTACTTGCCAAAAGAATGTATTAGCAATATTTTTAAAACTGTTGTTTATGTGCCTATGAAACATCAGTTGAGGTTGGTGCATTGACAATTTTACACGTTGTTCAAACTTATTTATAACGTTGTTAAATTTAGCCCTTAAGTGTATTATTAAATTAACACTTCGGTTCATCAAGGAAAACATTATTGAATTACGGTTTGGCTCCAATAACGTCATACAGCTTACTTATTCTATGCATTATGTTGGAATAACATAACTTGTTATGCTGTGGTCTGTGGTGTAATGACAAATGACGGTCACTTACGTCACAACGGTCAAGTAAAGTCTTAAACCTGAAAAAAGTGTTAAAAAAGAGAAATTTGTCAAAATAGAAACTAATAATCTACATCTGTAATTTCAGATGGGTGTGAATTGCGATTTATCTTGTATATTATAAAGTGTAAGCTGCATAAAGTTCTTATATTTCAACTTTTTACTACCGAATAACGTTTTTTTAATTCTTAGTTCCTTGTTACTACGACGTTTAATTTTAATGCAAACAGAACACCCACAGAGATAAAGTACAACCGTTATAAGTGTGACAGATTGTTCCAAATTGAAAGATCTTTTATTAAAAATATTTTTGTACAAGCGTTTAGCATATTCCATTAGTAAAAAAAGTAATGTTTACGTGGTTGTGCTATTTTGTATTTTGTGATTATCGGGGACGTGGTTAACAACAGGAAAACATCGTTTGTAAAACTCGCGTCATTCATATTCATATCCAGTAGTTGTTGTTACCTATTAGTCGCCCCACACAGTGACCAAATTATGTTAAACAATTAGGATCTTTTAATAGTAACTTTTGATCAGTGCCTGATCAGCGTTGTTAGTCTAGATGAATACCTTTGTGCATAAAATGTTTTAGTTATACTAAACCTCATCTGTTTGCATTATTGCTAAAGGAAATGCTGTTAATTAAACAAATATTTTGCAGCCTGAAACATACACATGGAAAGAATTAGCAGTTGTGTGGTTTAAGGGAACATTTATGATTTGTTGAAAATGTCTTTTTTTAAACTTATTACCCTATCAGCTTACAAATCTCGTATTCTATGGAAACGTCATTGGTGCTTGTTTATTTTTGAATTTCTGGTGCCAGCGGCTCTATTCTTCTTGATAGCATATGGACGATCAAAAGTTAAAGATTTTACTCAGACTGTGATAGATGAGCCAACTTATACAAATGAAATATCGGGAGATATATTATTGCATTACCATTTCAGTATAGGTGATACACACCTTTTATATGCACCTACTGAAAAATGGACTGATGACTTGATTAAGGAAGCACAAATTAAGTTTCAGCTCCCAAATGATGGTAGGTTCTTCAAGTAAAATAGCTCGTTTTGTTTATAACTTAAGTAAATTTCAGATGTAAAGGGATTTAGAACTGAAGAAGAATTATTAAACTATTATGCAGTGAACAGTAATGGTACAGTGATAGCTGTAATTTTTAATGCTGTTGATGAGAAAAATTTGGATTATGTCCTGAGAATACATGAAAATGGCATTACTTGGGAGACAAATAAATTGTTTAATAATTATCCCATGTATAGATCAGAAACAGGTAAGTCAAATGATTATTTGATATAGGTATAGGTAGCTATATATTTTTGAATTGTTCACTAAATCCGCTGCATTCAGAAGGTGTTTTGTAATGATTGCTACTGTATAACAACTGGTCCTTTCTTACTGGGACAACTGCATTTGTAAGTTAATAATACTTTAATCCGGATATCCAGTAATCAGGGCACTCAAACTTTAGAATCATAATCCGGACTCAAATTGGTAATCTGGACAAGCTGACCATTTGGGCATGCATAGACTTGTCAATGCCGCCATAAAACAGAGTCCATGTACTCACTCAGCATTCAGTGAGTCAGTAGCTTTGTTGATGTCATTGCAGCACATAATAATCAAATAGTGATGTCTAAAAGAAAAGACCTGACTCTAAATTTGCAACAAAAGGTGGAAGTTATAAACCTTATTCACTCGACAAAGTTTTCGTCCGTTTACTGACAAAAATAGTGTTGGAAAATCGACAGTTAATTGTGATAATTAAACACCCAATATATTACTACATACAGACTTGGAGTCTAGTTCTCTGACTTCACTGTTGGGTTTTGCTTCTGTAAGTAAAGGACTTAGCCAGCATGTGAGCTAACTGGAACAAATGGCCCTTCTGAATTCTAGATGTTCTTGGATGATCTTCAACGTTTCCATAACCAGTTTCACTGCTTGACAGATTACAGAAACGTTGAAGAACATCCTTAAACATCTATAATTCAGAAGGGGCACTTGATCCAGTTAGCTTACCTCCTTCACTTACAGAAACAAAATCCAACAGTGAAGCCAGAGAAGTAGTCTCCAAGTCTGTATGTATTATGGACCAGTTTCAGCAAGTAAGGGCAACAACAATCAATAAATATACAGTACTTTCGATAATCCAGACAAATCGCTAATTGGGACGTAGCCCGTGCATCTAATTGTCCGGATTAACGAGGTTGTACCGTAATAAACACAATTTAGTTCCAAATGCTTTCATAAAAAGAGTTTAACCACACAGTAGACTTATCAGATGTACCAAAATATGTTTTAGGTATGTTTGTAGATTTTAGTGACAGTTATAAGCACCTAAATAAACATTTTTTGAGAACAAGCCTACCTATTGATAGTTCTAACTTGGTTTGGGTTTGATTTGTCTTCTGATAAAGTTAACATAGACATCATATAAGATCGAAACAGTGGTTGAGTGTGTTTCAATGGCAATTCTACTAATTCTGTTATTAATTGTTACGTATACTTTTAATCTAATATATTCCGGGCATGAAGCCGGTGTCAAGTATCATGTAAACAAACTGTTAGTTAATGTATCCTTAGATAGCTTAGTGGTAGCGTGCTTGTCTTCGACACAAAAGGTGGTGTGATCGATTCCAGCTCGATGAATGTATGTTTTTTTTTTAATTTCGACATTTGGAGAAACAATAGTGCACAGAACTTATATGTTTTGAAGATTTCATTTTTGTTTAAAACGCCTAAATAACTTTGCCACCTTTGAGTCTGAGATTATAATTTACAGCAGACATTTTGTTATTGTTGATATTGAAAAAAAAAGCGGTTTGGTTAGGTTGACTAAACGAAATCATTCTGGCGATTAATAAGGAAAAATAACTGCTACGTTTATAATTTGGCAGATACTTTACTCTTCTAAATATGAATTAAGTTTCCTTCTGGAAATCTTTTGTAACTTTCACGAAATATGTAATACAAGTTTGTTTTAAAGATACTTACACTATCTATCTATAGATATAGCAAAATTAAATTTTGTAGCTTCATAAAAAATTGAGTTTTGGGCATTTTTCTGAAAAGGAGTTAGACCTTTTCTGCATTTCTTTCTTTCTGCATATATTAAGGCTTCACCTTAACCCTCCTCCTTGTAGTATACGGTTGTCTCCTTGCAGCTTTGCATCTAACCTTTCTCCTTGTAGCATATGGTTGCCTCTTTGTGGTTTATATATATATATATATATATATATATATATATATATATATATATATATATATATATATATATGAGATAGGTTAATAACCAAGTCACAGTGAGGCAACCGTATACTACAAGGAGAAAGGTTTGTTGGTGACAAGGTTGACTCTTTGTGGCTTCGCCCTTAATCTATCTCCTTGTGGTACACGTTGTTTCCTTGAGGCTTTACCTTTCTCTTTGTATGGTGTACAATTGTGTGCGTAAAAAATCCTGTTTTGGGTTTTCTTTCAGAATTTTTTTTTATCTCCAAAAATAACAAATCAATGGTAACCAAGTTTGGTACATAGGTTCACTTTATAAAAGGTAAACTATGTGCCCAAAATTTAGGTCTTTACGTTACAAGTAAAAAAGCAGTTATAAGCATTTAATTTAAAAAATGTTTGGTGCCAGATCATTTCTATGAAAATGTACTACCATAACGCACTTGCTGCTTCCCGACTTTTTGTTATTATGTACGCATTAGAATTGAAGAGGAAAAGAGTCAATGAAAATAAGGGAAATGGAAAATGAGATCATCCATCTAATTAGTATGATCATTACCTACAGCTGATTTTTACCTGAACCATACTATGAAATTAATGGTTACAGATTGTTTAAAATTGGTGTAATTAAGTTATTATATTGTAGACTGTTGTTGTTTCATGTGATTTGTGCATGATACTAATAATACTTGATGACTACAACAATAAAGGACAAACATACATTTTCTACAGTAAACTACGTAGATATTTGAGTTGATTCATATTCATATCTAATCTTTTATAGAATTACAAATAGAATATATCTTACCTCGTAAACAATGCTGATAAAATCCTAAATGATTGCAAACATTAATATCTACCTTTTATAAGTGTGTGATAGCACGCTGAATTTATAAGGGTTTGAGGAAACAAACACCTTCTATAGGAGCATAAGTTATAAATTAATGCCTTAATTTTGTAAGGCTAGATGTATTCTCACCACAATTAGAACCGCATACCGGTTTCACTCTAATTAGAGCTAGTCAGTACGACATACTAATTACAGCGAAAATACACCTATAAAGTAATACGGCTATGGTAGCCAGCCTGGGACCTATATTGGGGAAGAAATGGGCCAGGGCTGACAATTGACTAAATTATTAGTTGGTTGTATACAGTCTCTATTTTTTAACATTGTGTTATTTGTAGCTGCTGTGACAACATACTACTTGGTTCCGAAATGAGATGGCGACACGTGTAAAAAGCTTGTCTTACATCATTTAGCCTTCATTTTTTTGGGCCACACATTGGTTTCTGTAGGACGGTAAACATAATTGAGAAAAGTGTAGAGAAGCTGGTAATATGGAACCGGAGTTTGTTTTAGTGAATCTTCTTTAAAAAAACACTAATGAGATCACAACGCAGCATGTGCGTTATGGTAGCGAATTTTTATTAAAATCTGCTCAGTTCAAATCGATTAAACAATGTTTTGTTTTAATTAGATAGTCGAATTCTCTCGGTCTGTGCCAGTTCTGAGCTGACCTTTAATGTATCGAATTTCGACCACGAAATTATAATGCATGTTTGTAAGAAAATAAATGCGGCATGCAGCAAGTGCGTTATGATAACGAATTTTTATGCAATGCTTCAAATTTGGATAGCTCAATTTGCTATTAACCCATAAGGTTTGTTGGCCAGGAAACTAGTTTTTCCGGGAAAATTTAAAGTTTATTTTCGAAAAAATGTTGTACATTTTCAAATAATAGAGTTATTTTGATGATATATGGTACATTGTTTCTACTATATAGGTTATACTGGTAACGAAATTTGATGCCTGCTTTCTTTAAAAAGAAACATATTTGATATTTAAAACATTTTAATGAAAATTCACCACCATAACGTGTTTGTTGGGTCCAGACGATTTTTTTTTGTTTTTAACTGGGAAATTTTTTTTTTGAATAAAAAGTTTTTAATTTTTGCTTTTGCAATGAAATTGAAACGTTTTTAATAGCAAATATGTCTTTTTAGTGAATTTTCTTAAAAAAAATTCACTAATGAGGAGATCCCGACTTTTGAATTTTGAAAAAATTTCTTCAAATGAGCGCTAATTAGACCCCCCAGAACACATTTCCGGGGTCAGTTAAAATTTTTATATGTTATATATATATATATATATATATATATATATATATATATATATATATATATATATATATATATATATATATATATATATATATATATATATATATATATGTATCACACCGATAACTCAAAAAATAATGGGCCGATTTTGATCAAATTTGGTGAATACCTTCCTTTTGCAAATGGCTTGGATAAGTTCGTTAGCCAGGAAAATCGGTCCAGGTTTTCCCGGAAAATTTTGTGTTTTCTTTCAAAAAAAATTTATATCTCCGGAATTAACAAAGTATGGGCAACCATTTGGTACGCGGGTTTACATCCTTATAGGTAAGCTACATACCAAAATTTAGCTCTGTATGTCAAAAGACAAGAAAGTTATAGGCATTTAAAAACGTCAAAGTTGCGATTTAAACGTCAAAATTGTCAACATTTAGGAAAAGAACTTGAATCTAATACGGGTTATGGAAATAAAGTGTCTCAAGAAGAATGTTTTACAAACCCTGAAGTCTTAGTTTCAACCGCCATTGTCCTTTATTTTAATAAAATGTTTCCAGAAAATTCATTTCAAATAGACCCTCTCTCTGATGCTTGGCAGTAGCCTTAGCTATAGAGTTTATCGTTTAATAGTATATAATTTTTGTAGAATTTTCGTAAAAAAAATCAATAAAGTTCAATATATCTGTTATTATACAACATATGAAAAAAAATTGTATATATTAATTATAGGGTGTCTTGAGCTACATCTTAAAAAATTATTTCTACAATCACAGGGTGGCCCATAAGTCGTTGGTGATACAAATTTTCTTTTTTTTTTTTTAATCAAACACGCCTTATGTTATTGCATTTTTGCATTTTCCATCGAAATATAATGCATGTTTGTAAGAAAAAAAAATCTGTACGCAGTAAGTGCGTTATGGTAGCGAATTTTGATCAAATGCTTAATATTTGCTCAATTTGCTATTAACCTATAAGGTTGACCAAGAAACGAATTTTTTCGGGAACACTTTAAGTTTACTTTCGGAAATTTTTGTACATTTTCAAACAATAAAGTTATTTTGATGAAACATGGCACATTGTTTTTACTATATAGGTTATACTGGTAACCAAATTTGATGCCTGCTTTCTTAAAAAAACACATTATTGCTATTAAAAAATAGTTTTATGAAAATTCACTACCATAACGCACTTGCTGCGTCCAGAGTTTTTTTTTTAATGAAAGCTGGTGTCAAATTTGGTTACCAGTATAACCTATATAGTAGAAACAATGTATCATATTTCATTAAAATAACTTTTATTGTTTGAAAATGTACAAAAAGTTTCTTAAAATAAACTTACAATGTTCCCGAAAATACTGGTTTCGTAGCCAACGAACTTTAAATTAATAGCAAATTGAGTTATTGTAATTTAAAGCATTTAATGCGAATTTGCTACGAAAACGCACTTGCTTTCTCACAAACATGTATTATATTTCGATTAAAAAGGCAAAAATGCATAAGAGGTGTTCGATTTTAAAAAAAACGCTGTATGCAGCAAGTGCGTTATGGAAGTGAATTTTCATAAAAATGTTTTTAATAGCAAATATGTCTCTAATTCAAGCAGGCATCAACCTGGTTATTGTTATAGCCTATATACTAGAAACAATGTACCATATTTTATCAAAATTACTTATTGTTTCAAAATGTACAACAATTTCCGAAAATAAACGTAAAATGTTGGTTTTCTAGCCAACAAACCTTTGGTTAATAGCAAACTGAGTTACTGAAATTTGAACGATATAATGAAAATTCGCTACCAAAACGCACTTACTGCGCCTCGATTTTTTTTCTTACAAACATGGCAATAATGCGGCCGAAACCCTTGCCAGGAGTGGGTCCCAGAGTGACTTTGTTGGACCAGAACCGGTGCTGAAGATAACATCTTGCACAGCAAAATGCACCTTAAAGACCTGGACAGAAAGAATGACAATCCACTATTGGGAAAATCTTCCAGGATTAGCCCACTCTAAGGTCTTCATAAATGGCCTGTCTGAGTCAAGGGCTAAAAAACTTCTAGAGATGAACAGACAACAACTGAGTACTCTAGTCGGCCTGTATACAGGAGACTGCCGCTTGCGGCACCACATGCACTGTATTGGGGTCGGTCAGGAGTCCGAGTGCCGGCTGTGTATGGAGAATGAAGAGACGGCAGAGCACGTACTGTGTTACTGTCCAGCAGCGGACAGTACTAGATACCTGCTCTTTGGCAAGGTAAAGCTTGCTCCAGAAGATCTGGATCAACTTTCGCCCACAAAGATTATCGACCTCTGTAGGAGGCTGGATTTGTTGGGCGAAATATAGACTTTAGGCGTGAGCCACAATATACCTTAAGATCGCGGTGGAGGGACCAATATGGCCCACTCACATACAAACCTAACCTAACCTACAAACATGCATCATATTTCCATAAAAAATGCAAAAGTGCAATAAGGAATGTTCAAAAAAAAATTGTAGGTATCACCAACGACTTATGGCCCACCATGTGATTGTCAAAATAATTATATTAGATAATCCCTGCAACCTTTTGTAATGAACACCATAGTGTAAATCTTCCATTAATTTGTATTATGGAATATTTAAAATAGAAGTATGGCTAATTATTAATATACATTTTGATATCTTTATATAGCATTATTTTTATTGCTGTTACTGTTATTGAAGTTATTCCTGATATGGTTATAAAACACTGATGCAATTATAAAAATAACATTAAACTGGAGGAAAGAGAATGACACAGTATGTGGTTTGACTTTTTATTTACAGGATATTATGTGATAATATTTTTAATGATAAGTTAAGTTCCTTGATATGTTTTGCTATAATGACTAACAAAAAAGTACTAAAGATAGTGATTTTAGTTGTAATTTATTGCTAAATTAAACCGACAAGCACAAGCTGATAGTATAGTATATTGTATAGGGTGAGCGAATCTCGATGTCCCGGCTTTATTGTAAGAAAACGAAAAGCGATAGAAAAAATCTGAAAAGAGATTCTTAAATGCGATTGAGTAAGGTCCATTTTAAGCCAAATTTGTCAAAAAGTTTTCCCCGGTTTTCCACCAGAAAACTTGAGCATAAAGGCTGATTAACGAACTCGTCCTCAGTTTTAGCCCAAACAAGATTTTTGCCAAATTTGATTGAGATCAGTTTAGTATTTTCTTTTTGTTATCGTTTAGTATTCTTTGAGTTAATGCTCTGATACATACATGCATACATCCATACATACATACATATATATATATATATATATATATATATATATATATATATATATATATATATATATATATATATATATGAGACATGCTTGGTTCTCGGGTTAAACCGCGTCCAGAATTTATGGAAACTCCCACAGAGTTTATGAAATTCCTTGTTCCGACTGTAAACTCCATGGGAGTTACGAAATTCCTTGTTCAGACTGTTCCCGAACTTACGTAGGACAAACAAACAGACGCATCCACAATAGAATATACGAACACACCCTTGCAGTTAGAAAATCCGACCCCTCATCGGCGCTGGCCATGCATCATATTCATACAGGGCACAAAATAGACTTTGATAATGCCAAAACAATAGCACCGGTTTACAATTTCAAAACGAGAATTATCCGCGAAGCAATCGAGATTGAAAAACGTCCCGATTGTTTAAATAAGAGAGTTGATGGTCTTCGCCTTCCGAATACTTGGAAACCTATTATATCTTCTTTACAAACACACAAAAAGGAAATAAATTCCACAGACAATTTTATTGCATCATTATCTGCATCAACAAATGCCGGTGACCCTCTTAATCCTCCTCTAAATACCGTGACCAAAGCCCCCCACTTAATTGACGGTGACCCCACTACTTTCACTGATGACGCAACAGGTAGATGGAACGACATATATAAGACAAGACTTGCAACGAACTGCCAGATCTCTCTGAGGCCTAGCGTTGAACACACTGAGAGCTCACAGACGATCTCCGGCGAGATTTGGGGAGTAGGCAGATTGAGGCCCCGTAATGGAGCTACAACAACCCAACCTACCTTTATCCACCGCTCTAAGGAGTAGGCAGATTGAGGCCTTAGAGTGTCCTTACATATTTCCTTTACCTACCTTTGTCCATCACTCTAAGGAGTATATTGAGGCCTTAGAGTGTCCTTACATATTTCCTCTACCCACCTTTGTCCACCACTCTAAGGAGTAGGCAGATTGAGGCCTTAGAGTGTCCTTACATATTTCCTTTACCTCTTGAAAATGGCTCCAAAACGTCGAGTTTCCATAAATTCTGGACGCGGTTTAACCCGAGAACCAAGCATGTCTCACATTAAAGACCGCGGAAATCTTTCTGAACATATATACACATATATATATATATATATATATATATATATATATATATATATATATATATATATATATATATATGTATGTATGCATGTATATACATACATACATACATACATACATATATATATATATATATATATATATATATATATATATATATATATATATATATATATATATATATATATGTATGTATGTATCAGAGCGATAACTCAAAAAATACTAAACTGATTCCAGTCAAACTTGGCAAAAATCTTGTATGGGCGAAAACCGAGGTCGAGTTCGTTATTCAGCCTTTATGCTCAAGTTTTTCCGGCAGAAAATTGATGAAAACTTTTTGAAAACGCTATATTTTTTAAATTATTAAAGTGAGTGGAATGGAAATTTTCACATATATAGAGCATTCAAAGATCTTCCCATGTATTAATTTTGAGGCGTTTCTCTCAACACAAATTTAAGTTATCCTGAATTAACGAAATTTAAAAGCTACGACTTGCTCATAAAAGTTTATTAAGGCGTTGTGTAATGTGTGTGGGAGAGGTTGACATAACGGATGCCTTAGTTTGTTTTCTTGGAATGTGGGAAAGCTATAAAATCTGCCTAATAAATTGAAACAGCCAGAGTTTTCAGTTTCAAAATTTTATTACACAAAGTTGATAAGATTTTAAGTTGTGATCCAAACAATAACTAAATAAAAACCTTATAAGTTGAATAAAACTTTTACAATTATAACATTTTTTGTGAATTTAGTCCAGCGAGATTTATCTATAGATTTGGCATTCTGAAATATCCAACAACACAATTCTTGGTCACGTGGTCAGAAATTAAGTTTGTATTGGTTTGTAATGTTATTTGCATTCTTATAGCAAATGGCGCGGTTTATGTAGCGTCATACGTCATATCAATTTATTTTTATTTTAGGTTAATGAGAGAATAGGTTGTTTTTCGATTAATAATTTTAGTTCATATGAAAAGCTTGTGAAATAAATCATTGCTTTGTTTGATCATATTGCGAAATGAGTGAGTTGTCCAAGACCCTAACCTTTAAAATAAGTTATGTTAATTTATTTTACACAGGAACAGTACGTATGCAATCAGGACTGTTAAAAATATTGCAAAATTTGAAAATAATTTAATTCTTTATTTAAAATGGTAACTTAAAAAATTAATAAAGAATATATAAACCTTTGAGTTAAGTTAAGCAACCTCGGAGGTGGTCAGTGCTTGGATGGGTATCACCTGGGAGCATCGTGCACTGTTGCCTCTTTTTCTTTAGGTAGTGTCATTTCGGTTTTGTTCTTATTAGATAATTTTTATTAAAACATTAAGCGTTTATTATTTTAAAAAAATTGCTAATAGAGAGATATCGATGGTGAGACTGCAAAAATTGAAAAATTATTTTTTCCGAAAAAAAAATTTGTATCAAAAAAATAACCAAATTATTTTGATGAAATTTGGTTGGTATGTTGCCTTGTAAATACCTTACTCCACCAAAACTCAACTTTCTAGGTTTATAGAGAATTGAGTTATACAAATTTGAAGCATTTGATGAAATTTCGCTACAATAAGGCACTTGCTGCGACCAGACTTTTTATTATTTTATTTTAATTTGGGTTGTGATTGGGTGTATGTTTTGTGAAGAATGATTATAGCAAATTACTGTTATGTTTAATCTGTTTATTCAATTTGCAGGTTCAGAAAAGTATTTATACAAAGATTTATTAGCCCTTCAGTATGCTTTGGACCTATCATATATAGAACTCCTAAAACCAAAAGAGGAAATACCTGAATTTATGTTTCAAGAATTTCCTTACCCACCACACAAAAAGGATGACTTCCTTTCGAATATGTTCATGACCTTTCTCCCTCTGATTACAATTTTCAGCTTCATAACGTTATGTCCAGCTGTACTAAAACCAATTGTAGAAGAAAAACAATCTGGCAGCAAGGTAAAGATTCTGTTCTATTAATCTCATGTAAAATTATAAAATAGGTAGATAAAAGTTCACTTTGGGACTTTTAATTGTAGGTATAACTTAAATTACAACAACTGAATATATAGCCCCATTGTTTGGGCGGCAGTATAACTTAAATTAATACCCCGTGTATTAATTAAAGAATTAATGAATAACATTTCACTTGGCTACTCAGTCTAGGTACAAATTGTAATATAAATTAAACACAGGGCGTGGGCCTTTTTTTTAAATTCAACAACACACCACGAGGGCTTACAGCCTAAATAGTATCGTACCGTGGGTGTCGACAAGGAGGAAAGAGGCAACTTGTTAATTCTGGACTTCAAGGTTTGGAGGTTCGGGGAAAAAGGAAAAACATGTGCCGGCAAGGAATTCCATAACTTGGAAGTCCTCAGGACAAAAGAGCGGGCATAACAAGATGTTCTATGTCTGGTGACCTGGACAGTAAAAGGGTGCATTCGCTCTGTTCCCCTGGTAGATTTGTTGGGGGCAGCAGATGGAGGAACTATGGAAGAAAGCTCCTATGAGCAGTGCCCGTGCATATATCTATAAATGAGAGAGAGAGAGGTCACCAAGAGCATGTCAGTGGGCAAGGGATGGCAGCCTTTGGGTGAGGGTAGGGTCACCGATGAGACATATAGCTCTCTTCTGAATGGAGTCCAGGATAGCGAGTGTAGAAGCGGCAACAGCACCCCAGATGTGGGAGCAGTATTCGAGGTTTGGTCTTATTTGTGAAGTATATAAAGTATAGAGATTAGCTGGTGAGAAGTATTTGTGAGCCCGGAAGAGGAAACCTAATTTCTTAGCAGCCGCTTCTGCAATTGATGTGACATGTTGGTGCCAATTGAGATTTCGATCCACAGAGATGCCAACAAGTGAAAAGGACTCATTACTTTGAATAACTTGGTTGTTTATTGTGATGGGTCTAGGGCTGGTGTATCTCTTATGAGAAAGAAAGCAAGACTGTGATTTGGTGGGGTTGAATTGTACAAGATTTCTACTTCCCCAGTCTAATATTTTTTGGAGATCCACGGAGATAGAACCCTCCATGAGTCTGCGATCCTCATCTAATTGGGCTAAAGAGACAGGCTTAGAATATTGTATATTTGAGTGGAGGGTTCTGTCGTCTGCGTAACTGTGAACTGGGTTGGATGTGCTAGAGAGGAGGTCATTGATGTGGAGAAGAAACAAAGTAGCGGCTAAAGCTGAACCTTGAGGAACTCCTGCATTAATTAGATACAGTTCAGAGGAATGGCCATCCACAACAACAGAAATGCTCTGGTTGGAGAGGAAATTTGCTGAGAGTTTTGGTGGTAGGCCATAGGCCGGTAGTTTATTAAGCAGCGCTGCGTGCCAGACCTGGACGAATGCTTTGGATATGTCTAGAGCGACAATCTGGGATTCACCGTGTAGTTCCATAGACTTGTTACAAGAATGGGTGACAAAGGAAAGGAGGTCGGCAGTTGATCTGCGCTGACGGAATCCATACTGCCTGTCGTGGATTAGACTGTGTTTTTCAATAAATTTTAGTACTTCGGTGTTTAGCACTTGTACTCGGTGGGTTTTAAAATACACAAAAAGCTCCTCTGAGCAGTGCCCGTGCAGATATCTATAAAATAGAGAGAGGTCACCAACGGCACGTCGGTGGGCAAGGGATGGCAGCCTTTGGGTAAGGGTAGGGTCACCGATGAGACGTATAGCTCTCTTCTGAATGGAGTCCAGGATAGCGAGTGTAGAAGTGGCAGAGGCACCCCGATGTGGGAGCAGTATTCGAGGTTTGGCCTTATTTGTGAAGTATATAAGATATAGAGATTAGCGGGTGAAAAGTATTTGCGAGCCCGGAAGAGGAAACCTAATTTCTTGGTAGCTGCTTCTGCAATTGATGTGACATGTTGGTGCCAATTGTGATTTCGATCCATAGAAATGTCAACAAGTGAAAAGCACTCATTACTTTGAATAACTTGGTTGTTCATTGTGATTGGTCTAGGGCTGGTGTATCTCTTATGAGATAGAAAGCAAGACTGTGATTTGGTGGAGTTGAATTGTACAAGATTTCGTTTTTAAAGGGTTTTTCGAAGTAAACAGTATCTCTCACATTAAGATGATTTTATCACATACTTGTTGTCCGACCCTTAATTTGATAAAATAATTTGTCTGTTAATGTATTTTAGGAGTTACTTAAAATGGCTGGTCTGAAGCCTTACATGCTTTATCTGGGATGGTTCCAGCATGCAATAGTTACATATGCAATATCAGTATTACTTATCGTCTTTTTGATGAAAGTATCACTGTTTGGTGCATCATATCCACCCATAGAATATTGTAATCCATTCCTGTTTTTGGTATTTCTCATCTGTTACTGTGTGGCTTCCATATCATTCTGTATGGCGTTTAGCACCTTGTTCACCAAACGTAAGTAACTTTTAAAACTTGAAATTTTTATTTAACTATAATTTTTTGAGTAATAAACTAAGGTGTAAAAATAAAAATTGTGTTATATTACAAGACCTTCTGAACAATAGAGCAGGTTTATTTTTGTATGTGAATATTTAGATTTTATTTAACCCAGATAACACTAACGACCTATCCAAAGGACAGCATCAAAAATAACGTGTGAACGCGCCCTTAATTATTATTTGGTGGCGCCACCTATCATAGACTTTAGGAAATGTCTACTTCGTTAAACGAATTGTGTAGGGTGTGTCTAGTCACATTTATTATTATTCAGTGCGCTCTCAAATATCAGTAAAAATTGATGATCATGGCATAATATTTGCAAGATAAGTAATTCACAACCAGTTTTCCATTTTTATAAGTGCTTCTTAGATGGAGTAAGATAATATAGTTGAATTCAAAGACTGATGTTTTCACAACCTAGAAATAATATGTAGTGGCTTCGTTTCATGTCGATGAATGTAGTCGCCTTATATAAAGGACGTTAGGGGCATAGCCCACCTTATAGGGACATAGGCAATTTTATAGCGATTTGAAAATTTACAATGATTGTCTATTTTAGTGATTTAGCTTTACATGATGCCTATGGTAGAGGATGAAGAGTTTCAGTGTGAAATAAATTCGCTCGTATGTCTACCACCCGAAAACGGCATTGACACAGATGAAGACTCCTGTGAAGAAGACAATGTGACACCTGATAATTTGCCCCCTGGTCAACTTAGAGCCTTAGCTGAAATTGAAGTAAATATCGATGAAACTCAAGCTCATGTTACTGAAGAAGAATATGACTCTGAAGATAATCTTCCATTAGCAAGATCTGTTGGTACAACAAATGGAGCAAGGCGAAAGTTTCGTAAGTCTTACCATTGGACTGATGGTCACCTAGAGTATCTATTTGCAGAAGTCTTGTCTTAATGAAACAAATTACCTAGACAATGAAGAAAACTGTCCCACCTCCTTATTTTTGAAATTCTTTGATCAAGATTTGTTCAAATTACTAACTGATGAAACAAATAGATATGCTAACAGGAAGAATAAATCTGGAAAGTGTGTGGCTGTGTAAGAAATAAAATCCCTTGTTGGGATGTTGATTCTTAGCGGTTATGTTCTTTACCCATACAGGAAAATGTTCTGCGAAAAAGACAGAGATCCTCACAATCAACTAGTTGCTGAAGCACTTTCGAGAGACAGGTTTTATTATATCATGAGTGTGTTCCACATGGCAGTTAAATGATTATTTAGACAATATTGACAAATTTGCTAAAGTACGCCAAGTACGTCCGCTGTTCAATGCATTGAATACAAATTTTCTCAAGTATGCTAAATTTGAATACACCCATAGTGTAGATGAGGCCATGGTGCCCTATTTTGGGCATCATGGCTGTAAACAATTCATCAAAGGGAAACCTATAAGATGAGGCTACAAACTCTGGAATGATTGCACTACTAAAGTATATGTGAACTGGCTTGAGCCATACTAAGGAGCATCAACACATATCACCGCAGTATAAAGATGCGCAGGTGTGGTACTAACGTATGTTGATGCTTTGAGATCTAAATGGAATGAAGAAAAGTTCCATTTGTTCTTCGACAATTATTTAACAAATTTGCCTCTATTTGAACTATTAGCAGAGATATAAGAGGGAGAGGTACTGTAAGAAGTAACAAAATACCAAAGAATTCCCAACGCCTAAGGAAATGAAGAAGTGTTTCAGAGGTAGCTATGAGCATAAGACTGAAGGTGACAAAAAGCTCACAATTGTAACTTGGTATGATAACAACATAGTGTCTTTTTGTTCCGATGGAGCTGGAGTTAACCCAATACGTATGGTCAAAAGATACTCCCTGAAAGAGAAAAGGACCATATTAGTTCCATAACCTCATATGATCAAACTCTACAGCCAAAGCATGGGAGGGGTAGATAGATATGATCAAAATGTCAGCGTATACAGTACAGGTATCAGAGGCAAGAAATGGTATTTTTACGTATTCACCCAATGTATTGACATGGCAATTCAAAATCCATGGCAATTACATCGAAACAACAAAGGAACTTTGGATCACTTGGCATTTCGCAGACGTATTGCCACTTCCATATTACAGAGCAATGCTAGAAGTAAAATTTCATTGGTTGGAAGACCCAGTCAAAGAGAAAAGATTGCTTCTCGATTTGATGGATTGCAACACTACATCATTCCACAAGAAAAGCAGACAAGGTGTGTAACCTCCCGAAAATTTTAATGAGGAAAAGCAGTAATATGTGACGGACCTCAAGTGAACTCAAATCTGGTCGGCAATGAGGTCACTATTTCCTATAAATCCTACTCTAAAAAGTTCCTATCAGATTTACAATTAGCAGGATTATAAAGACTTTATAAGGCTGGAAGATCTTAATACTGTTTACTACTTACGCTTTTGTTGTGTTGTTATACTGCCTGAAGTCTTATATTTGTCAGAGCTTCAAACTAGTGCCTGGTTACGATGATTTTTCTACAAATTTACTATGGTATCTCTAAATGCGATATTTAGAATTTTAAATTGTGCTGTCACAAAAGTCAAGAGGGTTTAAGGAGGAATTATTCTTCAATCAAACATATATATATATATATATATATATATATATATATATATATATATATATATATATATATATATATATATATATATATATATAAATATTTAAATTTATTGACAAGCATCGCAATTAAAATAAATTTTGTCATGTGTTTGGTAAAGTTGAAATAAATATTACAGTAAAGAAAATGAAATTAAGCAATTATTACATGTCTGAGAAAAGAAATTAGCTATTGCAAACATCAAGATTAAAAAGTTAATATCAATTTACATAAACGTAAATATTTCATATTGAATGAAACTAAATAAAAACAAAGTTTTATAAATATGAAAATAAACATTCAATGGTGTAAGTTTTGTTTTTCATTCAATACCCTTGGTATTTTTCAAATTTTACATGAGAGTTAAATGAAATACCCAGATGCTTAATTGGCCAGTTTACTTAATTACTTAATTAAATTAAAACAAGTAAATTTAAGTTAAGCTCAAAAAAAGAATGTAAGATTAAATTTCTAAATTACAAGTTACAAGTGAAATATCCAAAATATTTTGCTGAATAGATAACTAATAAACCACATTAATTAATATGAATTTGCAAAGTAACACATCTGAATTTGCATTATTGACAGAATGTTAAGACATAGGTATTAAATTACAGTAAATTTAAACACACATCCCACTGACATGTTGAAAGTTCTAATTTAGTTAGGTTCACTTGAAAGTTCATACTACAAAGATTTGAAAGTTTAATGCCAAACCAAAATTTGATGTTCAGCACACAGATGAAATTTAAGAAGAAAGGCACTCACCAAGACTGAGCTGCATGGAGAAATTCGGTACTCCAGAGTTACCTGTTGACAGGTATGACATTCCAGGGCAGATACTAACTATCAGTGCTCGCCACAGGTTCAATCTCTCACAGGAGAAAGAAAATCGGGAAGAATGCAGTGCACTTCCATAGATTAAAGGCAGACCAATTGCATTTACCAATGCCTCGCTAGATGAAGGGTAAAATCGTATTGTAGACAGACAGCTCTGGGGATGATGTCACTCCTCAGGCAAATTAAAGGTTTTGATTGCTCCACACACAAAAAAAAGTTTCATCGACTCACAGAGTCCTGACACCTGGAGTTACCTGTTGAACCTTTGAAGATGCTCTCCAAGCAGAGTCAACCATCAGGGCCTAACATAAGCTTACCAATTCCAATACGAGAGGGGAGGTTGGAGAGAATAAGTGGTACTTTCCATAAACGTTTATTGGGCAGGTGGATCTTGTTGCTCCAATACTGGGTGAGACAACTTGGCCCCTAACATCAAATGAACAACCGTCTTATTTATTTATTTATTTAATGTTGATGTTCGGAATTAATGTGACTACAATCTCTCTACATCTATTAAAATGTAAATTGGCTCAAGTTAAACTTATAATGCCAACTGATTCAGAGCTTGGTAACAATCGAAAACTTGTCTGATTAACTTGAGGGATTCACCAGGTCGGTGAACAAAGGATTACTGCTTAATTCGCGTTTTTCTGCCAAACACGTTAATTTAAATTCAAAAACCGATCAAATGATGATAAACAATCACTGACAACTGTTGTTAGATAGTATCGACAACGAAAAGGAATTTTATCACCTATTTTAAGATAATTGAGAGCCACGCTAATTAGAATGATGTTAACTTGTCAAGCGCCTAGCTAACATTCCCCTCCAGCTAACGCTTTGTCCGTTGAGGTTCAACTTCTTCCTCTTGCCAGAGCTGCACGCAAAATCCTTACCGTGACCTGTTAGTGGCTGTGTGCGAGCTCTTTCTAGCTTCCTCTCTTTGAATGAGATAAAACGAGACCTCTAATCGGTGGCGAAACCACGCCGTCTTCTATACACACCTTAAAACAATAATGGACTTGGTCCACCGTTCTTCTAGATTTCATCACAATTACGTCAGCTTCTGTTATTTACCTAGAATTCCAGGACAATAGAGATATTCATTTACCCCCAAAAAAAATGCAACGTCTGAATATACGTCGATATAAAATTTCTTAGCGAATTTTCAATGAAAAATTTTGAAACTAAGATTTGCATTGCTTTACAGAAAGAAAGTCAGCTGGTATTATTTAAGCTTCTTGGGGGTTTTCTAAATGTTTTTAAACCAGTAACGATGCCAGACAAAAAGTGAATCGTTACACATGTTATGTTATCAATACATATCTAGTTTATCATACAGTTGACTTTTTTACCACACACGAAGAGGTCATGAACAGCAAGGTTGGCGCCATAAACTTGCTAAGCACTTTTTTATTAAATTACTCATACTTTATCCTGCAAAGTTGGAAAAATTAATAGATTTACGTGACCCCCTGAATGTTATTTTTTTGCTCAAATACAGTTTAACAGCTTTTTTTTAAACAAATGTCGATGTAGAGGCTTCACAGCTTGGCTTTATAATTCACTCGTGTTGTCTATCACTCTTCAGCTCTCTCAGATAGGTTTTACTTCTGAGCAACAACTTCTTAACTTTCTCTGCAGCAAGTTTTATATTTACATCACCATCCGTAAGAAAGTTGGTGGTGTATGTATACAATATTATCATCAACCTGATTATGCTGCAAGGGTAAAACTTGTGAAGTTGCTGAGCAATAACAAAGTGGTGAGAAGTTGCTAATAAAAAAGAGCAAAACGAGTATGTGTCTCTTATGATGGCCAAGTTGCAATCTAACAAACACTTAGATTCCCTTTCTTGGCAAGGGACAGATAGTACCAAGGCCTACGATTTAAGAATTACTAGTTTTTCAACACAACCTGTGTGGTTAACACTTTTTGTCCATCACAGTTGTAGTGAGATTCTAGTTGCTGAGTCGTGGATATCAGGAGTGAATTGTAAAACTAGAGAGGAAAACTTTACATGCAACATGTATATTTTATACTAAAAATACATTATTCCTTTACAGCTTCTGTAGCTATGGTTCTTGGTATCTTATTCTGGATACTGTCTTACTTTATCCCAGCTGCTATTTTGAACGAATATGAATTATTATCTTGGAAGATCAAAATTTTGATGTCTCTTTTACCTAACATGGCTCTACACTTTGGCTATTCAGAAATGTCTGTGTATGAAATGCGAGGTAAGTAAATATACTGTTTGTCTGCTTTATTTTATAAGAGTGAAATATGTATCGAGTATAATTTTAATTTGTTTCGATAGAAGTCGGATTAAATTTTTCCAACATGTGCAAAGTGGGAGACGGAAGTAGCAATGACTTATCTTTTGCAACTGTGCTGATCATGTTTGGCATACAAACGCTGTTATATATCGTCATAACCTTGTATATAGAAAATATAAATCCTGGTCCATATGGAATACCAAAGAAGTTTTATTATCCCTTGACATGTATTAAGCAGGTGAGTCTATTATTTAAATTACTTTTATTTTAATAGTGTCTAAACATTCGAAAATTATATCATACACTTAATTAAATCCTCTAGAGATTATCTAATTTGTAGACGCAAAAAGGGACTGTTAAGTTTAAAAAACCACTATACTTTTTTAAGAGATCTTGCAAGTATATTTGTGTGTGTTTATGTATGCGTGTGTGTGCGTGTGTAATACTAACAATCCATCTTAACACTATAAGCCGGATTGACAGAATAGGCTAAGAAATAGTGAAGCTGCCCTCAGTTCAAACATTCATGCCTGGCTAATCGAGCTGTGTCTTGGGAAGGTGAAGCTTAACCAATCAAGTTGGAAGTCCTGCAGATGCATCATTATAACGAGCAGCTATAAATTAAAATTTACTACAATCCTTTAGCTAAAGAGTGTGCTTGTAATGCAAAGTGGTGCAAGTCAGGTTTATTCTAAAGTGTTTGTTGATCTGTTGAAATGAGAGCTTACTAGTTCACACTGGAAATTTTAATATAACAAACTTTTATTTGATGATAGTAATTTTTAAAAATCGTAACCATATTTTGTATATATGAGCTAGATTAGATTAGATTAGATTTTATTGTGAGCGGGCTATTTCAGTTCCTCCAACGTGACCTTAGGTCTATTGTGGCTCACGTCTAATTATTTAGATTTCACCCATCAATTCCAGCTCCCTGAGGGAGTCGATCTTTTCTTGAGGGTGAGAGTTTGTTTGGCAGGTGTACTGCCATCTGAGTAAAGTCGCTTGCCCGTCTCGAAGCTCAAAGAGAGATAACCTCTCTCCGAGTTCGTCTGGACCCGACCTTCGCCAATGTTTGCCTCGAGGCGGTATCATGAAGTCCCGCTCTCGAGCAGCATCTAATCTCCAGTTGTAATCCACCCCTAGAGATCTCAGCTCCCCTCAGGCTCTTCCAAACCTGACACCTAACAGTGTTAAGACTCGAGGCAACATCCCATCGAGTCCCGCTCCCGAGCATCACCCCAGCGAGGCCGTCCGCCCGTTTCGTAGCACACAGTATGGGCTCCAAACTCCGGTTGTATACCACTCATCAGAGATCAGAGCCCCCGGGACGTCTGGACACACGACACACGCCAGGGTTCAATCCAGGGCGGTATCATCTGGAACCCCGCTCCCGAGTAACAACCAAGTGAGGCCAATTGTCAGTCTCTGAGGCCAATTGTCAGTCTCTGAGGCCACAGTGGAGGCGCCAAACTCCGGGTGCATATCACTCCCCAGAGATGTCTGCCTCCCCCCCAGCTTCACCTGCACCAGACCCCTGCCAGTGTTTCATTGACTCGAGGCGGTATCATGAAGTCCTGCCCTCGAGCAGCATCCAGGCAGGGTCGTTAGCCTGTATCGATGCTCACAGAGTAGGCCCAAGTCTCCAGGTGTAATCCACCCCTAGAGACCCCAGCCACCTCCGGGTTCGTCCAGGTCCAACACCTGCCAGCGTTAGCTTAAATTTCACCCAACAAATGGAGCGTCCGACAGGAGACGACACCTGCGAGGTGAAACTTTGTTTGACAGATGTACTGCCATCTGAGCGAAGTCGCTTGCCCGTATCAAAGCTCAAAGAGAGATAACCTCTCTCCTAGTTCGTCTGGACCAGACATACGTCAGTGTTTGACTTGGTGCAGTATCATGAAGTCCGGCATCCGAGCAGCATCCAAGTGAGGTCGTTTGTCCGTTTCGAAGCTCACAGAAGAGGCCACAACCCTTAGTTTTATTCCACCCCTAAAGAACTCAGATCTCCTCCGGGTTCGTCTAGACCCGACACCCACCAGTGCTAGACTCAAGGCGACATCCCATCGAGCCCCGCTCCAGAGCATCGCACAAGCGAGGCCATCCGTCCGTTCCGAAGCACACTGTGGGGGCCCCAAACTCCGGGTGTTTACCACTCATCAGAGTTGTCAACCCCCTCCGGGTCGTCTAGACACACGACACCCACCAGCACTTAACCCAAGGCGGCACCCATCCGGAACCTCGCTTCCGAGTAACAACCAAGCGCGGGGACCATTCTTTTCTAAGCCCAGGGTGGAGGCCTCAAAATCCGGGTGTATTCTTTTAGTAAGTCCCCGGACCCACAAGGGACAAATATGAGCTAAGTGCCAAATTTTCCCAGCCTCACCCCATCCGAGGCATCGTAGCATGTCAAAATCTGGAAAGACATTGGTTCAAGTCTTATTAGGCCTTGGAAAAAAAATGGATTTTAGGTCAATGTCAGAAATCACGAAAATTGAGCAGAGAGGTATTATTAAATTCCTTACTCTGGGTCTTCCACATCAAACATCAAAGATTGGCTGGATGGGACCGGGAAGATTTTACATTTTATTCTGTAGTAAAATATTGGTCAGGTCAGGTCAGGTCAAGCCAATTTGCAACTAACATTGTTGACAAAAAATACTTCAAAAAACTTGCTAAAAGACAAGGATAGTGTGGCCAAAATTTGGGGAATGTATGAAATAAGTTGTAAAGATTGTGATTTTCAATACGTCGGACAAACAAAAAGATATATTGGAATTAGATTCAAAGAACATTTAGCACAATTAAGATACAGTACTATAGATAAGTCTTTCATCGCCCGACATTTTTGGGACATTAATCACCACGTTAATGAGGAGATTCTGAAATTAATAAAAAAATGTTTGGCAACCAGGACAGCTGAACGCATTTAAAAGTATATATATATATATATATATATATATATATATATATATATATATATATATATATATATATATATATATATATATATATATACATACATATACAGTGGGTTGCCAAATTATTAGGGACACCTATGTAAAATTGAAAATTTGCAGTTTTAGTTGTGAAATTGATTCAAATTTATAGTTGTAAGTGATGTAATAATTTCTTTATTATTCTGTTTCGTTCATAACATGAAAGCAACATAAACCTATTATTCTAATAAACATTCTAATCACAAAACACAGGGCTAGATATTTTAGGTGCATCAGTGTCAGTATTTAGTGAGATCACCCTTGACTGCAATGACAGCTTACAAACGCTGGGGCATGCTTTCAATGCAGGCCCTCGCATTGTCTTGCAGTTTGGGATCGTGATGCCAGACTCGAATGAGGGTTTCTATGAGTTGCTGTTTATTTGTTATCTCAGTTTTGGCAATCTCGCGTTTGGTCAGTTCTCACAAGTTCTCCACTGGATTCATATCCGGGGAATTGCCCAGCCAGGGCTAAAGTCTGACATTTTTCTCTTCTAGGAAAGTTGTTACACTCCTAGCTTTATGGAACAGTGCCGAATCATGCATGAAGATATAATTAACGTCATCAGGGAACCATTCTCTGACCTAAGGAAGAAGGCGGTTTTGAACTATACGCTTGTACCGGTCCTGTCTCATGGTTCCTTCTACGATGTAGAGGTAGAGACGGCCCATACCTCTAATCACAGATCTTGCCATAATGCTTATAACATTTTTCATTATGCAGTCTGGATGGAATTTCTCTCCAGGGCTCGCCTCACAAATGAGCTCTTGTCCATCACAATTTGGAAGGTGGACTCATCGGAAAAGCACACCTGTAAGGTGTTGCAATATTAAACAGGGTCATAATAAAGTAATTATTCAGAGATATCAAATCATGGAAGCCATACTTACGCGACTCCAGTCCTCAACAGACGTATTTCTGTGCTCTTTGGCCCATTCCAAGCGCTTCCTCTTCATTGCCTGCATAAGGCGTGGATTTTTGGCTGGGCGGCGACCAATGAGATTTTCCTTGGCCAGTCGTCTTTGCACTGTTCTCCTTGAAACATTCATTCCACCTTGGTTAACAAGTCTGGTGATCTGATCCACAGACATTTTTCTATTTTAGTAGGCACACGTCCCTTATTTAACGGTCACCGCGAGGGGTGGTTATCTTCTTTCTGCCACATTTCTCAATACGATTGGCTTCCACAGGTGAGTTTTGATCAATTTTTGTCTTGGTTCTGTTGACCACTGACTTTTAGTATTGCTGCTGTCTCTCTCTGAGAATGAGAGGTATGGGTCAGTAATGTCTGAATTTCTGTCACTTTCATAGATGATGTGTCCGTTGACTTTCCTATTCTAAAAAAAATAATTCAAAATCTGATTTTGAACTTCAAAAGCAGCTAATCTAACAAATAGCTAATTATTACATATATATATATATATATATATATATATATATATATATATATATATATATATATATATATATATATATATATATATATATATACCGGCTGAAGCACGTCCGATAGATAATAAAAGAATACAGTTATTTCTGCCAAACGAAATATGTTAATGTTGGTGTCTGTGACCCTCCCTAAATCGTTAGTGACCCACTACCTGCAGAAGAATATAAATAGAGTTGAGTGTAGAGTGGATATAATATATTTAGAATTATTCATCCTCTGATGACGCTAACTTGGTTACTGAACCGGTCATCAGTTTTTTTTTTTTAATTGTGTTGTGGTGATTTGGGTTCTCCAAGTGTGTTGTGAGTCTACGCTGTTTCTTTTATAGACAGGTCGGGAAATTTTGGCGCTACCTCTTACATAGTGCCTTGGTAAAATTGGTTACCTGGTTCTGTTTATAAAAACCACTGACCCTAACTTCTCTTTGATTTGTAGTCAGTTTGAAATTCTCCAAGACTGGTCATCTCTCTGCCGGTTACGGTCTACAAAGTTTTCTATCCTGATGGTTCCATTCGAGGGCCTTAGTGTTACTATTATTCATTTTTCTCAGTGTTTCCCCAATCCATCTCATTTTTTCTTAGCTAGTCTAATATTAGACATTGGTGGGTAAATTTTTTTTCAGATTTCCACTTATGGGCCGAATGAAGAGTGTAAATTGTGATGATCACCGATAAGTACACTGGAGAACCCAATTGAGGTCATAAAATATGTTCTAGTAAATTCGGTTCTCCAAAGTATACTTATTTTCATGTTTAAGAGCACAAAACAGGTCTTGACAGGATAAAAGCGGCAACAAAAATTTAACTAACAACCCAATTTTTTATTTTAGTGTATCCAAAGAAGGTTATCTAGACCGACTGTAGAGTTTATGGAAGATCCTGAAGCAAATTTAAGTTGTGTGGAAGAAGGTAGAGGTTTGAAACGAGGCGTTGAAATAAATAAGCTGTATAAAAGGTATGGTCACAATATGGCAGTAAATGGATTGTCAATGGATATTTACGAAAATCAAATTACCGTGTTGCTGGGTCAAAATGGTGCTGGAAAAACCACTACTATGTCAATAATTACAGGTAATTAATTGATCAGCACTATATACGCATTTTATTTATTAAATACAGCATTATACGTTTTTTGAGTGTATAAAGATCATTTTCAGCTGATATAAGAGATTTTATAAATCAAAATAGCAAGTTTTTCAACTAACTTTAAAGTGTTCCTTGATTAAATTGCCTAGTGACAACTGTGGTTTAAAAAATATATATTTTTCGGAGGAACGAAGTTACAAAAAATGGCCACAAACCCAAGGCAAAACACTCGTTTAATAACCACATAAAAAACAAAGTCCTCTCAAGCTCCAACGGCAGCAAACCCTTCTGGATTCTCTCTAAATCTATTGGGAATAATTTCTGCAAGAAAACGTTCCCACCTCTTGTCTCAGGGGATGAAATTGTTTCTACCCGCCCTGGGCAACGCTGAACTTTTTGTCTCCATTGTTCGTCGGCAATTCTACTCTCAACCCACCTCCAAATGTTCAACCACCAACAGTCCCCAGTGTCGCACATAAAATGACTGATATCATTTTCAAAACTAAAAAGGTACAAAAGATGCTCTCTTCTCCTAATACCAGGAAAGCCCCTGGCCTGGCCTTCAAGAAGTGCTGCATTCATCCACACATTAGAATCCGACATATAGCAAAGGAAATAGGCCTGTCTTATCATACAGTATACAACAGCCTATCAAAATTGATGATTATATATATATATATATATATATATATATATATATATATATATATATATATATATATATATATATATATATAATATATTTGCAAAATGCATGCTACAAATGTTAACAAATGATCAATAGGGAAATTGTGTTCTGATTTGTTGGCGATTATTAAACAGGTACAGAGCAGATGAGAGTAGCTTTATTGACACTAGTTTGGGTCCATTGGTATGATCCTGGGGCCAAATGCCAGAGTATGGAATGAAAACATAGTGGCTCCTCAACCCCTCTAAAGTTTAGAGTTCAGTTGTTTGCAGAAAATATGATGTTGACTGTTTTCTGGGATGTTTAAGATGTCATGGTTTGATCATTTGAATAAAGGCTCTACAATAAATGGTTGATACTATGCCAACTTAATTAAGTTGCGTGAACCCATAAAATTAAAATGTCACAGAAAGGTGAGAATAGGGGTACTGTTACATCAAGACAATGCAACAAGTAACAAGGCAGTTGTAGCAATGTCTGCCATACAAAGTTGTAGCAATGTATGCCATCGACAGCACTTGGTTCAAACTCTTGGATCATCCACCTTATTTGCCAGATCTACCACCAAGCAACTACTGGGTTCCTCAACTCACAGAATACTTGAAGAAGAGATTTTGTACAAATAAGGGAGTGGAGGCGACTAAATAAGTGGGTTAAAGAAGTCTGGGATCGTTTTATTTAGGCAGTGTAATAAAAAGCATTATTGTGGAAAAATGAGTTCAAATTAAGGGGTGTTGAAAAATAAAAATAATTGTTATTTTTTCATTATATAGATCTGGGCTGGGGCATAAGGTTCCCCTCTGGTATTTATGTGCTGTAATAATTATAAACAATTTCAGTTGCTACATCAGAGAATTTTAATAATAATAATAATAATAATAAAAGTCTGGGGCAGCAAGTGTGTTATGGTAGTGAATTTTTATAGAAATTACCTGGCACCAAATACTTTCTTATAACTTTTCTCCTTGTAACATAGAAATCTAAATTTTGGTGCAGTGTTTACATTTTATATTGTAAACCTACCTACCAAATTTGATTACCATAGCTTTTTTATTTTTTGAGAGAAAATTTTTTTTCGAAAGAAAACTCCAAATTTTCCCGGAAAACCTGGTCCGATTTTCCTGGCTAACGAACTTATCCAAGCCACCTTTTTTCAGAAGTCGGGATCTCCCCGTTAGTGAATTTTTTCTGCGAAAATTCACTAAAAAAGTCGATGCAGCAAGTGCGTTATGGTAGAGAATTTTCATAGAAATGATCTGGCACCAAATATTTCATTATAACTTTTTTCCTTGCAACATAGAAATCTAAATTTTGGTGCATAGTTGACTTCTTAATCGTGAACGAACCTATCAAACTTGGTTACCATAGCTTTTTTATTTTTTAAGATACAATTTTTTCCGAAAGAAAACAAGATTTTTCGGAAAACCTGGTCCGAGTTTCCTAGCTAACAAACTTATCCAAGCCACTTACAAAAGGAAGGTACATGCAACATTTGATCAAAATCCGCCCATGATTTTTTGAGTTATTGGTGTGGTATACATATATATGGGGCGGGTCAATAAGTCATGACTTTTTGAATAAAGCACAGGTTTTTTGACAAAAAATCATTTTATTTCTCAACATAGTCTCATTTGAGCTCTATACACTTCGTCTAAAGTTTCTCCAATTTTTTTATCCCTTCCAAAAAATAAGATTTGTCGAGGTCGTCAAAATAGGTATTTGTTTGTGAGATGATGTCATCATTGGAGTCAAATCTCTTTCTGCCAAGTCATTTCTTTAAGTTTGGAAACAAGAAATAGTCACTCGGGACTAAATCCGGAGAATAGGGCAGATGAGGGAGCAATTCGTAGCCCAATTTATGCAATTTTGCCATGGAGACTACACATGTGTGCACCCTTGCATTGTCTTGGTGGAAAAGAACTTTTTTCTTGCCCAAATGCGGTCGTTTTTTCTTAAAATCATCATTGAATCTGTCCAATGAGTTGGTATAATATTCGCCATTGATTGTTCTTTCCTTTTGAAGGTAATCAAGGTGGATTATACCGCGTGCGTCCCAAGAAACGGTCGCCATGACTTTATTGGCTGACAAACCCACCTTGGCCTTCTTCGGCGCCGATTCGCATGAAGAAACCCACCGCTTGGTCTCTGATGTGTTGTGGTGAATCCATATTTTGTCCATGGTTACGAAACGGCGCAAAACCTCGTCCCTATTGCCGTTGAACAACGCCAAACACTCATTCGAAGTTGTCACACGATTGCGTTTGTGGTCGATTGTGAGCAAATGTGGTACCCATCTTGCGGATAGCTTTCTCATACCCAAGTGATCATGCAAAATCGAAACCACTGAGCCATGTGATATGCCTATGGCTTCCACAATCTCCCACACTTTCAATCTCCGATCAGCCAACACATATCCTGAATTTTTTTAATTTTTTCGGGTGTAACGACTTCAACTGGGCAACCAGGACATTCGGCGTCATTTGTGCTTGTACGCCTGCAACGAAATTCAGTAAACCACTTTTTTACCAGGGAAATTGATGGTGCAGAGTCCCCATAGTATTTATCCAGCTTAGCCTTGGTTTGAGTGATGTTTTTTTCCACAAAAAATAATGTTTGATCACACGAAATTCACTTTTTTTCATTTTCTTTATAACTTAGAAGTACTTCATTTTAGTACATATGTACACTTCATTCTTTTTAAGGCTTACGTATAGACAAACACAAAACTACCTTATCTTAAATGTGTAGGCTATTTTAATGTGTTCACCTTTCATACAAACTTTTTTTCAATAATATTTATAACACTTTGTTCATGTAATAAGGACCGAGTATCTTGAAGAAGTATCTTTGGGTAAAACTTTTAATGAAAATTTTTTTCTTTTTTTTTTTTTGCTGCACAGGTATGATTCAAGCCACTAGTGGTAGCGTGCGTATAGATGGTATGGATATTAGAACAGATATGGATAAGATAAGAAAAGAAATTGGCTGGTGTCCTCAACATAATCTTCTGTTTTCTTATTTCACTGTATGGGAACATCTAATGTATTTCTCTTTGGTAAGAGTTATTTTCTGTCATTATAGAGTTTCATACACATTTGTACTATATATTATTTTTATTTTTTATTCTCAGTTCTCAATATTCATTAATTTACAAACACTATACCTACAAACACTAAAAACTGTTTTCATATATATAACATATAACATTGATTACAATATTTGTTTTTTATTATATTACTGACAATATTGAGAATTTCTTCGATTGTAACAGTTTCAACAACTTATTGATTTATTATTTAAGTGTGCAGTTACTAATTCAAGTATGAATTTAAGTGACAGCTTCTTAGAGTATGTTTATTCCTATATGTGACATTTTGATGCTTATTTACTTTTGTTTTCCAGCTACGAGGATTATCACCAGCGGAAGCAACCAAAATAAATACAGACCTTCTGCACAAGTTGGACCTCTATAAAAAAAAAGATGATTTAGCAGGTAACCTTTCAGGGGGAATGAAAAGGAAATTATGCTTAGGTCTGGCGCTAACCGGAAAAACCAAAGTAAGTTTGTATCTTGTGCTTTCAGCTTTTTAAAAAAAAATTTGTTCTTTTATTTTGAATCTTTATTTTCTATTTTTTTTTTCAGAGACACCAATTTAGTTGATGCTTTGTGTTTTAGCATTAATATTATATACCATTGTTTTGTTTTGTTCAACATGCACCATTTCCAAGTTGTGGAATTCCTTGCCGACACATGTTTTTCCTTATCCTCCGATTCTCCAAACCTTCAAGTCCAGAATTAACAAGTTGCCTCTTTTCTCCTTGTCGACACCCATGGTAGGATAGTAATTAGGCTGTGAGCCATCGTGGTGTGTTGTTGAACGATATTAAAAAATATATATTAAAAAAACAGGACTGAATGAACGGACTAACCTGTGTGAAGTGTGCGTGTGTGTGTAACCTAGTTTATAGTAAGATTTGTGTATGTGCCGTCGCCTATGTTTTATCATTTAACAAGCAACCATTTATTAGAGACTCCCCAACTAGCAATTTTGTTTTATTATAGTTGTGAAAACGTTTTCAACAAACAGTTTATAAAATAGTCTCACTCCCTGAATTGTTTACAATACATTTATAAAACAGCTATAAACCCAAAATTGGCACCATTTTATATAATACTTCAGTCTCTGTAAATATTTATAAAGCCTTTTGTAAACATCACAAAACAATTTTGTAAACATTACTGCGAGTCAAAAAAAAATGTCAACACTGACATTATAATAGTAGATTATAACACGAGTCAATGATAGCTATTATTCCCGAGGAATATTTACGAACCGAGCCGCGAAAGCGGCAAGTGAGTAACATTCCGAGGTAATAATAGCCATTATTGCGAGTAGTATACTCTACTTTATCTACGACTAATTCATTAGATTGAAACTTTTAATGAACAACTTTAATTGTTAATAATATTAAAATTGCATACAGACTTGGAGAATACTTCTCTGGCTTCACTGTTGGTTTTTAGTGGTGAAGGACGTAGCCAGCACGTGAGCTAACTGGAGCAAGTGGCCCTTCGAATTCTGGAAGTTCTACGATGTTCTTCAATGCTTCTGTGACTATAGTTTCGCTGCTTGACAGCATTTTCAGACATTCCTAAAACCATAAATTAGAAGTTTAAATAATCGGACCTCAATTTATTTACATACATTACAAAATTTTGATATCAGTACAAAATAAAAGTAATATTTTATTATGTTTTTAATATATATTTTTAACAATCCATAACAGTAAACCATACATGAACAGACTTGCTGTTAAAAATACTAAATAATATACATTTAAGACATTTACTCTTTCACCTTAATATAATTTTTATATTTTTTATAAAACCCCAAAGGAAATATGAGACAACACTGGCGTCTTAGGGATTTCATTAATTCAGGTTGTACAACCGTGTATGCCGGGTTGCCTAACTTAAGCGGTCACGTGGGGTTCGGGAATTAATGAAAGCCCTGTATATGGTATTATACTGCAAAAATCACAAGTATAATACTTACATTATATATTAGTCGTAGATAAAATAGTTTTATTACAGTTCTCATACTTTGCTATAAAATACACCGGTAGTTACTTTAAAATAGTTTCTTATTATGTTTACAAGGGAATTGAAAATATCACCGGAATTCAATAAAAATACACTATAAAACAATCTAGTTTAATAAGTGGAATTGTTTTATAAGTAGGTTCTGGAAACTTTTTCATAATAATTCTGTGACTGTTTTATAAGATATTTTATAGTCCTGCTGTATAAACGTTTTAAAGATAAATTTACAAAACACTTCAGCTGTCTACAACAGAATAGTGTTTATTGCGGCTTTATATAATGAATCGGCATTTTGGAAGTGTTAATAAAATACCTATGAAACAAAAGAGCCACAGAACATCCGACTTATAAATCAACTTTGCTGGTTGGGATGTAATATAATTTTCTATCACATTTCAGAGCTTGCGCCATCAAAGCAGTATGCATCCACTGCTAGGTGGCGACATTTAAAAGGGAATTCTGCAAAAGCTTTTGGCTTTTGAGTTCATTGGCATTCGCTATTTCACTATGCCATCTGTTTTAGAATAGCGTCAGCTCAAAGATTCTGCAGAATTCTAATCTCATGAAAGATATTCATGGACTAGTACACTGGTCCCTCACATTGAGAATTCCACAAGTACTGCTTTAAAATTCCCATCTTAACAAAAATCTTTTCATACATTTGTAATTTCATTTTATTTATTATTTGTACTTATTTGTTTTTTGCTGTATTTACATTTCTATTTTGTATATTATTTAGCGTTATAGTCTTTATACATTATGTTGTTTTACATTATATTCCTTGTAAGATTGTAAAATAAAACATTATACAATGAAATTGTGGTGGTAATTGACACAAAATGTCTTTCAACTCTTATTTCATAATTTTCTTTTTACTTTTAAGGTTTTGATATTAGACGAACCGACGTCTGGTATGGATCCAGAATCAAGAAGGGAGGTCTGGAACATGCTTTTGAAGCTAAGAGGAACACGAACCATATTGATAACGACACACTTTATGGAAGAAGCTGATGTTCTAGGGGATTGGATAGCAATCATGTCTAATGGAAACTGTATTTGCTATGGGACACCAATGTACCTCAAGAAAAAATATGGTAATTTTCGTTTTATTATTTATGAATATTATTTTACAACATGTAATATTTCGTTCTTGTTTTCTGATGTGACTTCTTCTCAATCACAAAATGTCTTCCGTTTTCAACATATATCTATATATATATATATATATATATATATATATATATATATATATATATATATATATATATATATATATATATATATATATATATATATATATATATATATATATATATAACACAGTATTGTTGGTGAGCAGCATGGTTTCTGTAGTGGAAGGTCAACGGTCACTAATCTCGCAATTTTTCAATCTTACGTGACGAATGCATTGGAGGCTGGTAAACAAGTTAATGTTATATACACTGATGTATCAAAAGGCTTTTGATAGTGTGTGTCATACCCTTCTTCTGCAAAAATTGTTCACAATGGGCATCTGTGGTTGTTGTCTTTCGTGGATTTGATCTTACCTGTCTGACAGAAAGCAATTTGTTAGCATTGGTGGTGCTCTATCAAATGAGGTGCTCGTCTTGTCTGGGGTACCACAGGGATCACATACGGGTCCCATTCTCTTCAATCTTTTTATTAATGATGTTGTGAGTTGTTTTGAGTCATCGAAATGTTTATTGTATGCAGATGACTTGAAGTTTTGTTCTGAAGTTGTCCATGGTGTCAACACTTTGCAACATGATCTCGACTCGCTGGTGCAGTTCAAACTTGTTGTCGCTTAATGTGGGTAAATGTAAGGTTGTGAGCTATTTTAGGGGTCAGAATCGGATTGTTCATAGCTAAACCATTTATAACACGGTGTTGGACGTTCTTACTTCAGTTGCAGATCTTGGTGTAATTTTCAAAAATGATTTGTCACTTAATCTGCATATTGATGCTGTGGTTGTGAAATGTTGCAGACTTTTGGGGTTTGTTAAAAGTCACACTAAACATATTACTGACACAAGGGCAATCACTAGTTTGTATACATCCCTGGTTCGAAGTAATATTGAGTATTGTTGTGTTGTATGGTTTCCATCCCATGCTTGCCACATTAATCGTATTGAAAGGGTACAAAACAAATTTCTTAAGTCCCTTCTGTATAAGCATCACTTTCCTTGCCAAGATATTGGGTATGACGTCAGATTGCATCTTTGTGGTATGGTCAATTTCAAAGCTTGACATGAGTATCTTTCATTGATGTTTATATATAAGTTAAATAATTAATGGTCTCATTGACTGTAATGATCTGCTCGAGTTGGTCCTTTTCCATGTTCCACCACGCTCAACTTGCCAACAGCAACTTTTTTTTGAGCGAACACACAGGACCAACTATGGATGTAACAGTTTCATGGACAGATTGTTGCATAATTATAATGCTAATTTTCCTAATTGTGATAACTTTTATATTGCTATGTCTAGGATGAAAACTGTCTTATTTAGTTTTAAGTACCATTTGGAATTGTTTAATTCTGCAGGTGCAAATTTATATATATATATATATATATATATATATATATATATATATATATATATATATATATATATATATATATATATATATATATATATATATATATATATATATATATATATATGTATATATAGTTTAAGGGATGCATCCAGACTATGTTACCAGTCACAATTCACTTCTTCTCAGTAAAACTTATAAAAACTGAGCATATGGAGCTTTATTTTATTATGGTTATGCTCAAATTGGTGTGCTAGATATTTAGGAGTATTGTTTTAACAAATTTTTTGTTTGTAGTACAAAAAAATCAATCTATATGTATTTGTTGTCCTTTTTTTAGATACTGGATATCACCTCTCTGTTATGCTAAAGTCAAGTGAAGATAGATCGAAAGAAGCATATTTAACAGAGCAAATAAAAAAGGAGGTTCCAGATGCGTGTCTGAAGTATGCAAACGGCAACAATTTGGTGTATGTGTTACCAACAAGTGAAAAACATCATTTTCCTGAACTCCTGCACTCTCTAGAAGAGTGCGAATTTGGTACACCACCTATGAACCCAATTGCCAATATAGCTGTTACTGTTACAACATTGGAAGAAGTTTTTCTAAGGTAAGTTTTATAGGTCAAAGTAAATCAATAAGGCAAATATGTGTTTTTTTAACACACTTTAATAGGCCAGTGTGACAGCCACTGGCAAAATAATTTATAAATGTTAACTAGAATTTCCCAACCATTAACAAATTGTCAACCATTGAAAACTACAAATTTTAATGACCTAAACAAATGCATATGATCCCATTAAAAACATGTTAGAATGTATTTTCAATTCTGTATGTCATTTCATCATTTTTTGACAAAAAATCACTTTATTTCTCAACATAGTCTCCTTTGAGCTCTATACACGTCGCCCGTCGTTTCTCCAATTTTTTACCCCCTTCCAAAAAATAAGATTTGCTGAGGTCCTCAAAATAGGTATTTGTGAGATGATTTCATCATTGGTGTCAAATCTCTTTCCACCGAGCCATTTCTTCAAGTTTGTCAAGAAGTAGTCACTCGGGGCTAAATCTGAATAGGGTGGATGAGGGAGCAATTCGTGGCCCAATTTATGCAATGCACATGTGTGCACCCTTGCATTGTCTTGGTGGAAAATAACTTTTTTCTTGGCCAAATGCGGCCGTTTTCTCTTCAAATCATCATTGAATTGGTCCAATAAGTTGGTATAATATTCGCCATTGATTTTTCTTTCCTTCTGAAGGTAATCAATGTGGATTATATTGCGTGCATTCCAAAAAACGGTCATTATCACTTTATTGGCTGACAAACCCACCTTGGCCTTCTTCGGCGCCGATCCGTACGGAGAAACCCGCTGTTTTGACTGCTGCTTCGTTTCTGGTGTGTTGTGGTGAATCCATGTTTCGTCCACGGTTACGAAATGGCGCGCGAAAGTTCGTCCCTATTACAGTTGAACAACGCCAAACACTCCTTTGAAGTTGTCGCACGATTGCGTTTGTGGTCGATTGTGAGCAAACACGGCACTCATCTTGCGGATAGCTTTCTCATACCCAAGTGATCATGCAAAATCGAAACCACTGAGCCATATGATATGCTTATGGCTTCCACAATCTCCTGCAGTTTCAATCTCCGATCGGCCAACACCATATCGTATTTTTTTCAATTGTTTCGGGTGTAGCGACCTCAACTGGGCGTCCAGAATGTTCGGTGTCATTTGTACTTGTACGGCCTCAACAAAATTCAGTAAACCACTTTTTTACAATGGAAATTGATGGTGCAGAGTCTCCATAGTATTTATCAAGCTTAGCCTTGGTTTGAGTGATGATTTTTTTTCGCAAAAATAATGTGATGAGCACACGAAATCCACTTTTTTCCATTTTCGTTAAAACTCAAGAGGTTGTCTGCTTTCAATGGCTGTCTAACACAAACTAAATGACGCAGCTTGTTCAAAATTTGACAGGAGTCAACTGACAGATGCTTGTTGACAGGTGCAGTGTTGCCCTTCCTGTGAAGAGGCGTGAAATTAAAAAAGTCACAGACTTATTGATCCACCCTCGTACTTTGCTGTCTATTACTGCTAAAATCCTTTTTTATGTCAAACTATTGGTTTTTTAGCTCGTTTATAAATCCTTGTTTCCTTATAATTTTAAATATTATATAAATATGTGGTCAGTGTTGCTAATAAATCTTTTTTTTTTTCAAACCGTACTTTATGGATAACATTATGGAAAATGTAATTATGATCTTTTTCTGAACTAATAATTCAAACTGATTTTTGTATTTCTTCTGTTCTAGAACCAGTTGCAATTCAGTGTCATCCTCACGTGGAAATGATTTATTAACAGGTTAGTGTGTAAAGCTATTAGTTAGGAGAGTTTAGGAGGCCTAAAACAGAATACTAGAATGCTAAACTTTGGAGTATTTTTTTAAAATTATTATTATAGTAATGAAAAATTATTAAGCTTTGGCTACCGCTTTTTTTACTTACCAACGTTTCATCTAATTATAGTTAGGTTAAGCTTCACCATAACTGTTTTTATGCTTGTTAATTGTGATGTCCCTTATGTTTTTTTAGCAAAATAGTGTTTCGCATAATATTACGTGCAAACTTGGTTAAGGGAGTATGCGGAAAGTCTGTACTATATAAGATTTAACGAAAGCCACAGGTACCTAAGACAAAAATAAGACAACCTAACTCTGCTCATTTTAAACAAGATTCATTCCAGCACATCACAACATCATTCCCCGAGCGCCAGCTCACTCCTAAACCAGCATTAGTCTCATTCTGGACCTGCAGACTATCTGAGCAAATGTATACTCATTCCTCAGGGCTCATCCTCATATCCTGTCGAATACAGACAGGATATTTATTTATATATTTATTTATTCAACGGATCAACCATTTACAATAATAATAAGAACATCTAAAACTACATTAGTCTTAAATAACCTATCTCAATATGAGAACATAACAAAAAAGCAAAACATAACCTATACACCATATGTATGACAATTCAATCAATAACACATCTCAAAATGCCTCTAATTGAACGGTCAGAATCATTAAACATATCCAAGAGCTCCGAATACTCATTTGCAGCTCTCGCCACTCTCGACATTGGACTGAAAAAGCCATAATTGGTTCGATGGAAGGGAACCACAAAAACCTCCTATTGCTCTCGTGCGGTCCGGAATCCTTAGAGAGACTAACTCAAGCAAAGAAGGACTATCAATTTTATTTACTAATAATTTATGCAAAAAACAAACATCACTGACAATCCTTCTACCACTGAGTGACTGCAAGTGCAGCCGATTCTGCAAATAAGAAAAGTTAAGATCATTTCTCTGCAAACCCATTCTGTAAGCACAAATTCTTAAGAATCTATTTTGTATGGCCTCAATCTGATTGATATAAATATTGTAATTCGGACTCCAGACTACAGAAGAGCATTCCAACAAAGAGCGAACCAGACCACAATACAGTCTTCTCAAGCTATTGCATGAAAAAGCCAGGGTTGATCTATGAATAAATCCTAACATTTTATATGCTTTATATACTATGTATTCTATGTGATCCTTAAAAGATAATTCCCTATTCAATACAATGGCCAAGTCTTTAATCATTTCCTTCCTCTGTAAAGCACTAGAGCCCATGAAGTACACAGAGTCAATGGGAAACTGAGCTCTAGTGAATGTAATGCAGAAACACTTATCAACATTCAGAGTCAGAAGATTGTCACCACACCACCGAGCAAAACGATTTAAGTCTTCCTGTAAAAGTAAAGCGTCCTGTCTGGAACGAACAATCTTGAAAATTCTGATATCATCAGCAAACATTAAAATCTGACTATGCTTAAGTGAATGTATGACATCATTGATAAAACGATTAAAGAGGACTGGTCCACAATGTGAACCCTGAGGAACTCCTAAAGAAACAGTAAAACTATCAGAAATGAAGTTTCTTATCTTTACACTCTGGGACCTAACCGTAAGGAAGCTGCGCACTCAAGACAACAAATTGGCATTAAAACCCAACAATGCAAGTTTTGACAGTAATAAGGCGTGATTAACCTTATCAAACGCTTTGGAGAAATCTGTATACACCGAATCAACCTGTAAGCTATCCTCCAAAGCTGAGACCAATACATTCTGGTAAAGAAGAAGGTTGGTTGTTGTAGATCTTCCTTTAAGAAAGCCATGCTGCTGTTCGACGAAAACATGTCTGCATTCCCAAGTTATATGTCTAGAGACAAAAAAGTCAAGAAATTTGTGTATCTCTGACTGAATATAAACAGCTCTATAATTAGTAACCAAATGCTTTGGTCCCTGCTTATGAACGGGCATCAAATAAGAATGTTTCCAAACATGTGGAAACTCGCCAGACAACAAATACCTGTTAAAGAGAATCATCAGTGGAATTGCCAAGGTGGAGGCACAAGATTTTAACAGACGGGAGGGGATTCCATCTGGACCGTAAGTAAGTTCATCTTTCAAACGACAGATACGATCAATACTATCAGCAGAAGTAACACTAGGTACAGTCCTTTACCGACTCATGCAAAAAAGGATCGGGACCGACACTCCCAGCTTGACCCTCATACACAGCTGAGAAAAAACTAGCAAAAAGACCCACCGAATCATGCAAGGAATCACTCCTAAAATCATCATAATACATAGCCTCAGGAAGATCATGAACCATCCTCAACTTGTTAATATAAGACCAGAAAGAACCCGGATTGTTTTCAAAATTGTTCTCAGTATAAGCAATAAAATTTCTGTAACAAGTATCACGAAGATTCCTACATTCCTCTCGGAGACCAGAAAACCTAATATAATCAATTCTACCATATTTCTTATATTGACTGTGTACCCTGTTCTCAGTTAACATGCATCTAAGCTCGACAGTAAACCAAGGAGGGAAACATGATTTTTTACACCTCTTAACTGGAACAAACCGATCCACAGCATTAAACAGAACATCATAAAACCATTTCACAGCATCAATTATCTCCAATGACTCAAGATATTCCCAGTCAAATTCGGAAAGAAAATAATTCATGGCACAATAATCGGCATTACGAAAGTCATAAAAATACTCTTCATAGGGTTTAGTTGGAGGAGTCTCAAGTGAAAAAGAAATGTCCAGGGGCACATGATGTGCAGTAGCAGGAAAAACCGGATCCAAAGACGCACCAACACATATGTTATCTATATTACTAAAAACTAAATCTAAAGATCTATTTATTAAGTACAATTTTTTTTTGGAACAAGTCCCAAAAGCCAAAACTGTTAGAAACAAGTGAGGCTGATGGACTGTAACCACTAATAACTGGAGCATCTCAGCACTGCTTGTCCAGGTAACGTTTGGGAGGTTGTAGTCCCCACAGACAATGACCTCAGAATTGGGATGATCAGACAAAACACGATCAACTGAATCACAATGATGTTCATATATAGCAACTTCTGAATTAGTCCACACCCCTGTTTCGAATGCCATGGTATATGCGTCCAGAGCATAACTTTCGCACACCAGCAGGTTATCGATTTATATTCCTGCCCCGAAGGAGTGCTGCTCTTGTAATCATGATCCATCAGTGAAAAGGACTAATTTGTCAGTACCTGCTGGGGATTCTGAGTGTATATGTCCTAGTCAGCCTAATGTAATCTTAAGTATTTCGTACCTTGATGGTGAAAATTGGAATTTCCTTTGCCACCTCCTCGACTCCTGTGATTACTCTTCACCACACCAGTTTCCAGTGTCGCACATTGTGATATCCCTTACACTCCCGAAACTTTGCTACTGGAAATTGCAAGTTGACTAAAAGTTTTCCAGCTCAAGAATCAACAAATAGTTACACTCATTTTTTTCAATTTTTTTTGTTGCCTTTTTGACAGTTTTTTATGATGCTCACAATTGTGTTATCCGGGATTTTGTCGTATTGTATGCAGAGCTTGGACGGCTTGTGCTGGGATGGTATGGATGAGCTTCAGGATGTTGATTCTATGCTTGACTTTTTCTATTCCAGAATTTACAACTTGCTTGATCTGTATGTTCCCATGGCTGCTCCAGGCGCATGTAATAGGTATCCCTGTGGTTTTCTAAAGAAATGTTAGTATCAAATATAAATATTCATTGGTGTAAGTTTAAGGAGTCTGGAAATGTGGAGTTTCTGCATAGATTTAGGGAGCTGAGACAAAAACTTAAGAGAGACATTTATCTTTCTCGAGTAAACTACTTCCAGAGGGTTGAAAGAGAGGTTAGGTCTAATCGTAAAAAAATATTGAACTACTCTTCTCAGAGCCTTCAAAACTTTTCTATTGGGAATTCATCTAACCAGCAACAGGCAGTTGACAGTTTTGCTTCCTATTTCGCAAGATGTGCTGGTTCCACCTCCACCTCATCACATACAGCCGCCAGCCTGGCTTCGGGTGACATCACAGTGTTTTTTGTCGATGACTTTACAGATGATGAAATTATTACAGCAGCTAAAAGAATTAAGGCTAACATGTCCTGTGGACCTGAACTAGTTCCTGGCTTCTTGATGCGCAACTGCTTATATGCTTTCTTGACTCCACTTAAGAAAATTTTTAAATTGATTCTTAGATCTGGAAGGTTCCCCCGGATTTGGAAGCTGTCACCGAGTTTTCCCTGTCTTCAAGGTGGGTGACAGTATGATCCATCAAACTATCGACCAATATCCATACTATGTGTCTTGTGTAAGATTTTCGAGGCCTGCCTATTTCAGCAAATATTGTTGCACATCAAAAACAGACTCTATTTCTCATCAGGGTTTCATTCCAGGGAGATTGACTGTGACGAATTTAGTTGACGTTACACAGTTCATTGCGTCCGCTCTCAACCGCTCTTCACAGGTTGATGTTGTGTATACTGATCTATCTAAGGCCTTCGATTGTCTAAATCATTCTGTTCTAATTGACAGGATGAGGGCAATCGGATTCTCCGAGGGCTTGCTTGGTTTATTCAGATCTTACCTGGATGGAAGGAGGCAATGTGTTGAGGTTGGGAGCTTTAAATCTAATACCTATCACATAACTTTGGGAGTGCCGCAGGGTTCCATACTCGGTCCACTACTGTTTAATATATTTATCGACCCAGTTAAACATGTATTACATGTTCCTTCTTTAATGTATGCAGATGATATTAAGATTTTTGCAAATATTTCGAGTGTTGGTGACTGTTTGCAGCTCCAGAACTGCTTTTGGTTTTTGTATTATATAATACGTTTGTGTGTTTTATGTAATTATATTTTGTGTGTTGTATGTGAGTTTGTATCACTGTAGTTTTTATATCAGTTTGTTTTATTCTTAATATTGACTTAATATTTCATTTGACTAACCATGTAATTTTGATGGTAAATATGAATATTATAATTTCCCCATCATATATTACACAATGGAAATATGTTTAAACATCTATTTGATGGTATTGTTACTACATAAGGTCTACCTTTAAGGGCTCTGCTGGCTGTCTCACCTTTGGCTGTTCACTGATGAATCCTTTTTCCAGTCTCCTTCACCTTCCCATCAGACCATTTTAACTCCTCAAGGCACATTCACCAGGCTACCTATTTGGTAAACAGGTTAACAAGGAGACAAGGAACAGCCATATTGACTGATGTCATTAGTACTATTACATATTTTACTGAAAAAGCATAAGGTATGTCAAATTTCAATAAGCATGAAGTACATAAAAAAGTTTTGTGGTACGTTGCTGCATTAAAGCAATAAAAAGGTCAGTGGTATTTATATGAAAGTGAGTGTAAAAAAATATGACACCATCCATATTGCTGTCTTTTAAACATCTACATATTTTAATTTTCTTAGCAGTCATACAATTTGAAATTTTTGTAATAAATCATTTAAAACGTATTTTAAATAAAGTAATTGGGTTTATCCTCCTTCGATACACTATTTTTCGAAAGTGGTGCGTTTTTGTATGGCCGTGAGTTGGTGTTACATAAGATGTTGATGTGTGGAGCAATTGTTGATTTGTGATCTCAATTTTGCATAATAAAGCAATTACATTTAAGATAGCTTTAACCTAATCAGCATGTGCCAGGAGAGATTATCTTTGTATAAACTTATAGTGAATTTTCATTAAGAAAATTCACTAATAGAGAGGTATCGATGGTGAGACTTTTGGAAAGTTTATTCAAATGAGCGCAAATTAGGGCCCCAAGAACCCAAATCCGCAGGGGTATTACAAATTTACATAACCATCATAAGTACACTTTGAGAACACCCAAATCACCACAACACATATTTCAGAGACCTTACGATCATTTTGTTGACAAAGTCAACATCTTCAGAGGAAGAAAAATTCTAACATAAAAAACCATCCCGTATATTTATATCGCGTCAAGGTAAACGAACTAGTGCGAAGTAAAGTTGTCGTCCAAGAACGATCGTTTGTTTATTGCGCAGTGAGACAGGTTGGAGACCTGCTTTAATCTTTTGGTCGACAAATTTATGACCCTTATCTAATATAGGTTTAAAAAGGACCGGCGTTCTTTAAAGAAACAGCATGTTTCCTTTCGATCTAGAAATTTACTATGTGGATATTGGTTTATGCCGATAAAGACATCTGCTGAGATAAACAACATAAACTCAACTCATCTCTTTTAAAAATAGAAAACTAAAACCCAGATGTCTGTCTCACCGTGTTACCTTTAACAAAGGAAAAATAGTTCAACTAAAATACTACACAAAAACTATATATTGATTTTAATTCTACGTGAAAATATTTATATTGACTACATAGATACAAAAACCGAACAGGTATTTAAATCAAGACAAACATAGTGATTAGTATATGTATAAACCGGTCGAGTTATTGACAATAATTTATTATTCTACCAGACTAATTATGAGTATTTAAGCGGTCAAATGCAAAGAGCAAACAATGGGCTAGAAATTACAGGTGCCGCACGATTTAATGAAGTTTTGTTCTTAATAGACCTTAATATAAAAATACTTTCTAATGAATCAAGCATAGTTTGATGTCTGACATTTTTGACAAGTTTCAAATTTTCTTTGTCAATGTGGTGGTTATTATCCCATATATGTTGTGCCACACATGATTTGTCCACCGTACCATATCGTAACTGTGCGAGATGTTCACGAAATCTGGTGGCTATGTATCTCCTAGTTTGACCCACGCATTTAAGATCACAATCTTTGCAACTAATCTCATAAATTCCGGACATTTTAGTGAATTTGTCTGTCTTTCATATTACCCAACAAATTTTTTAAATTACTTTTCGTCGAAAACGTCAAATGTAAATCGGCTTTCTTAAGAATACTTTCCAAACCCTTTGTGATTCGTGGTTCATAAGGTAAACACACACATTTTTTCTCGATTTTATCATTCTTAAATGTCGTACATTCAGATATCACCTTCTTTGTTCTGTGTTTGTTAACTAATTTGTCTATTAAACCATCCGAGTAACCGTTATATCTAGCCACATTTTTTATGTATTTTAATTCTGTATTAAATCTATTTTTACTCAACGGAAATTTGATCAATCTATTTACTAAGAAATTTAAACTAGCCGTTTTTTGTGCAAACGTATGATGTGAGTCATTAGGAATATAACTAATAGTAGCCGTTTCCTTCCTATAGACATCGAATTCAAGCGAGCCATTATTTTTAATAACTAGTACATCTAGGAACGAAAGTTTATTGTTGATTTCTATTTCGTGGGTAAATTTTATTGAATCAAATTGACTATTTAGTTTTTCAGTAATACGTGGGCCAAACTAGGAGAAACATAGCCACCAGATTTCGTGAACATCTCGCACAGTTACGATATGGTACGGTGGACAAATCATGTGTGGCACAACATATATGGGATAATAACCACCACATTGACAAAGAAAATTTGAAACTTGTCAAAAATGTCAGACACCAAACTATGCTTGATTCATTAGAAAGTATTTTTATATTAAAGTCTATTAAGAACAAAACTTCATTGAATCGTGCGGCACCTGTCATTTCTAGCCCTTTGTTTTCTCTTTGCATTTGACCGCTTAAATAATCCTAATTTGTCTGGTAGAATAATAAATTATTGTCAATAACTCGACCGGTTTATACATATACTAATCACTGTGTTTGTCTTGATTTAAATACCTGTTCGGTTTGTTTTTATCTATGTAGTCAATATAAATATTTTCACGTAGAATTAAAATCAATATAGATATAGTTTTTATGTAGTATTTTAGTTGAACTATTTTTCCTTTGTTAAAGTTAACACGGTGAGGCAGACATCAGGGTTTTTAGTTTTCTATTTTTAAAAGAGATGGGTGAGTTTATGTTGTTTATCTCACCAGATGTCTTTATCGGCATGAACCAATATCCACATAGTAAATTTCTAGATCGAAAGGAAACATGCTGATTCTTTAAAGAACTCTGGTTCCTTTTAAACCTATATTAGATAAGGGTCATAAATTTGTCGACCAAAAGATTAAAGCAGGTCTCCGACCTGTTTCACTGCACAATAAACAAACGAGCGTTCTTGGACGACAACTTTACTTCGCACTAGTTCGTTTATCTTGAGGCGATATAAATATACGGGATCTAGTTTTTTATGTTAGAATTTTTCTTCCTCTGAAGATGTTGACTTTGTCAACTAAACGATCGTAAGGTCTCTGAAATATGTGTTGTGGTGATTTGGGTGTTCTCAAAGTGTACTTATTAGTGCTCATCACAGGTTCCAGTTTTCACATAGTGATAACCATCATGAATATTCTGATGTAAACCCTCATTCAGTAAGTCATGGACATTTCCAAAGCGAGTTTAAAATAAATGTTTGGATCGGTATTATTGATTGGTATTTAATTGGTCCAGTTATTGTACCAAATCGATTAAATGGCAAGACTTAGTTAGAATTTCTCCTAAACAATCTCTCGAATCTACCCGACGAGGTGCCTTTACAACTTAGACTGGAACATTGGTTTATGCACGATGGAGCACCGCCTCATTTTAGTATTGCTGTTAGAGACTATTTAAACCACCAGTATCTAAATAAATGGATTGCAAGAGGAAATAATTGCCCACAAGTTTGTCCTCCACGATCACCAGACCTCAACAAATGTGACTTCTTTCTTTGAGGAATGTTAAAACAATTAGTGTATTCCTCGCCAATTACGTCTCGAGCCGAATTGTGGAATCGCATTACACATAAATGCACACTCATTAGAAACAATCAACAGCTGTTGGATAGAGTAGACTTCAATTTTTGACGAAGAATACATTTATGCCTGAGAGAGAACAGTGATCATTTTGCTAAGTGAAGATTGGAACCTGTGATGAGGACTGATAAGTACACTTGGAGGACCCAAATCACCACAACACATTTTAAAAGACCTGACGATCGTTTCACTAATCAAGTTAGCATCATCAGAGGTTGAAACATTCTGAACATTTGTTGTTTCATCCTCTGATGACGCTGACTTGGTTAGTAAAACGATCGTAAGGTCTCTGAAAAATGTGTTGTGGTGATTTGGGTTCTCCAAGTGTACTTATCAGTGCTCATTTTGAACAATTTCTGTAATTGATCGATGCAAATGTTATGTTATTTCTATTGTTTAAGTTGTTTGTTTTTCTATTAAATTATTCTTATTAAAACTTTTTTTCTGATTGTCAAGCCTGACGTTAAACTTCATAGCCAATGTTTGAATTTCCGATGATTTTAAATAACACAGCTCTAATATGTGTATTTAGTTATTCGAAATTTTGTTGAAAACAACAAAGTTTTTTGAAAATTAATAAGAGTAATGAAAAGTTTAAATTAAATTCCCCATAAAATGAAATAATAATTTTTTAAATCTGCCAATAGGTTAAAAAATTGTGGCACATTTTTAGGGTGAATCATCTCTTATTAATCCTTTAAAATGCTTCAATTGAATTCTTATTACTGTCGATTATTGCTCTTGGTACCAAATTTGGTTCTTCTAAGTTCAATCATAACTAAGATATTGTGGTTTTTTTTTGTTTTTCGAAACTAGAAACTCCACTATGAAGGCCTATAACTTCTCAGGGGTGCAACTTAGTATAGGGATAAGTTGTGTTAAATCTAGTGATGGGTCGTTATTTAACTGTCAGCTATTTTTAAGCGGTTACCGAGCCGTAACGGTAACCACCAGTTATTGATTTATAAAAATAACAGCTTAAAAAGTAACGCTTTTTACACTAACCTAGAATTCGGAGTCGTGTCTGTTTCAGTTCTGCTGCAACTAGGTTCGATGAATAAACATCGGTTTTCATCGGCAACTGTTATTTAACCATTTAACGGGATGAATAGCCTTGAGATTGGGAATGCTCGCTCTCGCTCACAGCTTTAGGGACGTACGATCTTCGGTACAATAAAACGGTTTAAATTTAATTTTAACCGGTTGTTGATGGGGATACGGCATACGGACACTACTACACAGAGTTATTCTGTTAAACTGAGAAGCTGTTATTTTTGAAACAGTTGAGTTTCCCACTAGTATGTAAAGCCAAATATTTAATAATAAAAAATGTTGGGTGAAAAGATGAATTTCTGTAAAAACGTGTTATTACTTTCACTATAGACAACGCAAAATATAGTTATTTCACGTGAAATTAAAGTACTTATTTATTTAAATTTATATACATCACCTAAGAAAACAGTTAACACGTCATTTTCGTTTGTCTGATAATAGTTATCAAATTGATTAAAAAAATATAATGATACAACATTTTTTAATATCTATATACATTTCAATATAAAAAAGTCTGGACGCAGCAAGTGCGTTATGGTAGTGAATTTTCATAGAAATGATCTGGCACAAAATATTTTATTCTAACTTTTTTTTCTTGTAACATAGAAATCTAAATTTTGGTGTATAGTTTACTTTTTATATCGTAAACCTACCTACCAAATTTGGTTATCATAGATTTTATATTTTTTAAGATAAAAAATTTTTTCAAATGAAAACTCAAAATTTTTCCGGAAAACCTCGTCCAATTTTTCTAAATAACGAACTTGTCAAAGCCATTTACAAAAGGAAGGTACATGCCAAATTTTATTAAAATCGGCTTATTACTTTTTGAGATATGAATTTTTTTCAAATGAAAACTCAAAATTTTCCCGGAAAACCTCGTCCGATTTTCTTGAATAACAAACATGTCAAAGCCATTTACAAAAGTAAAGTATGTGCCAAATTTTATTAAAATCGGCTTATTACTTTTTGAGATATGAATTTTTTTCAAATGAAAACTCAAAATTTTCCCGGAAAACCTCGTCCGATTTTCTTGAATAACAAACATGTCAAAGCCATTTACAAAAGTAAAGTATGTGCCAAATTTTATTAAAATCGGCTTATTACTTTTTGAGATATGAATTTTTTTCGAATGAAAACTCAAAATTTTCCCGGAAAACCTCGTCCGATTTTCCTGACCAACGAACTTATCCAAGCTATTAACAAAAGAAAGGTACATGCCAAATTTTATCAAAATCGGCCCATTATTTTTTGAGTTATCGGTGTGACATATATATATATATATATATATATATATATATATATATATATATATATATATATATATATATATATATATATATATATATATATATATATATATATATATATATATATATATATATATATATATATATAAACATATAAAAATTGAAACTGACCCCGGATATGGGTTCTAGGGGCCCTAGTTCGCGCTCATTTGCAAAAATTTTTTCAAAATTCAAAAGTCGGGATCTCCCCATTAGTGAATTTTTTCTGCGAAAATTCACTAAAATTAAATGAATATTATATATATATATATATATATATATATATATATATATATATATATATATATATATATATATATATATATATATATATATATACAGGGTGTTTCCAAATTCATGCGAAAAATTTTACAGGCTGATTCTTTGGCGAAAAATAAGGGGTGTCTTTTTATTAGGTTTTTCTTGAAACCCCTTCTCCTCCAAGTTACAGCCCTTTGAAATTTTTGAAACTAATTTTAAAACAACGAATATTAAAATAAGTAAGTAAACAATTAATACTATATATCTTCCAATTTTTTTTTAAACTCAAACTCAATTTTTTAGACTGTTTCTTTACCGAAATTTTATTAGCTGCGTTATGTTATGGAGTTCTTAGAATCACTCCCTGTGTAGCAATAAAAGTTCTAACGTCTAACGTCCCAAGGCGTGAAAAATAATGATATTTATTAGTGAATTTTCGTAGAAAAAATTCACTAATGGGGAGATCCCGACTTTTGAATTTTGAAAAAATTTTTGCAAATGAGCGCGGGGTTAGTTTCAATTTTTATATGTTTATATATATATATATATATATATATATATATATATATATATATATATATATATATATATATATATATATATATATATGTGTGTATCACACCGATAACTCAAAAAATAATGGGCCGATTTTGATAAAATTTGGCATGTACCTTCCATTTGTAAATGTCTTTGATAAGTTCGTTAATCAGAAAAATCGGACGAGGTTTTCCGGAAAAATTTTGAGTTTTCATTTGAAAAAAATTTTTATCTTAAAAAATAAACACTCTATGATAACCAAATTTGGTAGGTAGGTTTACGATATAAAAAGTAAACTATACACCAAAATTTAGATTTCTATGTTACAAGAAAAAAAAGTTATAATAAAATATTTTGTGCCAGATCATTTTTATGAAAATTCACTACCATAACGCACTTGCTGCGTCTTCGACTTTTGATTCTTGCTGTGGCAGTGACATTTACGTAAAGACCCTGATAAAATAAATTTGTGAGAAATGACTAGTTTATAATTCCTAAAACATCTAAGTAAATTCTTATAGAAGACTCCTTTCTGATTTCTAAAAGTTTCACTTCAGAGTGGCAAAAGATTTACGACACGCTTATTATAATTTCTTAACCCTTTGTTTCCTTTTCATATCGACAAAATTTGAGATTTATACACTACATGAAATAACGGGGTAAAAATACAATGCATTTATACTAGTGTGCTCGCTATCGCTCACAGCTTTGGAAATGTAGGATACTATCGATCGACTATCCAGTTAAAAATAACTGAAGCCGTTACTTTCAACGATTATTATTAAATAACGTTAACGGCTTCAACTGTCAACAGAAAATAACTGTTTTTCCCATCACTAGTTAAATCACAGTATTTTGGGTTCCCTACATGGCCCTGCTCTATGTCGGTCCTTATTCAAATCACCCTATATATATATATATATATATATATATATATATATATATATATATATATATATATATATATATATATATATATATATATTAAAACTGACTCCGGATATGTGGGTTCTAGGGATCCTATTTTGCGCTCATTTGAAAAAAAAAATTGCAGTCTCACCATCGAACCTCTATTAGTGAATTGTTTTAAAATAAAAATTCACGAAAAAGGTACTTCGAGAAAATTACTTCGTTAAGGCCTATACATGGTTAAAATTAACATATTACCCTGTATATTTTGTATATACTTTTTGTTGTTGTTAGTTTTGTAATCAATCTTTGAATGTAAACTCATTTGTATTTTATGTATGCAGACTGCAGTGCAGTATTTTTATCTGGTAAGTGTATTTTTGTTTTTTGAATGCACCTACAAAGCATGGACTACTCACTTTTGCACTCTTTGGTGGTTGTACTTCATCCTTTTTCTGACTATTTTTTTTAATTGGCACTACCAATCATAAATTCTCACTAAATAAATGTAGATATGGTTGCTTGATAAACTAGGTTTTTAATAACTCACTAACAACTTGAAATGTAATCTGTTTCTGGAACAGGTAAATCCATATGGAATGCATCATTTCGCATTCCTGAAGGAGTCCACTGTAAAATGGATTGTGGGAACATTGGCTGTTCTGCATAAATTTGATGTCTGGTAATTCGATATACTACACTGGATAACTTCATATCTGTGAAGTAAGACTGCTGTTGTTGATATAAATGACACTCAGTCTGTGCATCATGACAGTAGAACAGGTTTACCACAGGGGTCTACGCTTGGTGGGCTACTCTTTTTGTTATTTATAAATGCTTTTTGTTATTTATAAATGACCTTCCTTATGATGGTAGCGCTGGCATGATGATAGTGTATCCTGACGACGTAGCTATTTCAGTGACAGTTTGCACACATGGGAACTAATGCTGGGATTGAAAAATCGATTGACCAGCCATAAGTTAACGTGAACACGCTTGATCGGTCTCAGTTGCCTTTAAAATACCTGAAAATTCATCAAGCATCTCGGACTGGGCATTTTCAAAACCCAGTTATTGAATCAGTTAAACAGACGACTCCAACTTTTCTCCTTTGACTTAGAGAAGTAAGATAGACTGTGAAAGATAAATATCCTCTAAGGCAAACAGCTCGTGTCTGAATATTTACTAAGAGTGACAAGGTTCTCTTTGGGGCAGCGGGTGAGACATGAGAACAATATTCAAACTGTGGGGGGATATGTGCTTTATACAGTGTAAAAAGGTGCTGTACACAGTTACAACACTAGATTCAAACAACAGGCTATTATTCTACTATCACTGTCTCATGAAAACACAACAAAGTCATCATTACTTGTGTAAAACTCTTATAATGTGTTACCAAAATGTTTACACATTTTTGGACTTGATATTTGTTTATTGAAATAATAACTTGTTTGTTTTTACTGTTCTGACCAGACTGTATCATGTCTTATTCTCAGCAAAATCCACGTTATAGCTGTGTTGTTTTGTATAATACCCTTTTAAGTTTATAAAACAACTTAAAGGCAGAGTAGAGCTAAGTTTTAATGAGCGATAAGTTTGTTAATTGTTGGTAAGCTATTTGGGACAGTGCTAATAAAACAAGTGAGGCAACTGACCCAGGGGAAGATTTGCGATGTTTAATGTGGATTCATGTCAGGAACAAGCTGCACTATTTAAATATTTTCAGCTCAGGTGGTTGAAAAAGGTTTTAATGTTGTAAAGAAGATATATTGTACATTTGTAGACCTGTAAAACCCATATGGCAATGTAGACAGGTAGAAGATGTGGAGTAATTTGAAAGAATATGGTATGATTGAATAAATAATTTGAGCTATTAAATTAATATGTGATGGTAGTAGAACATTTGTGAGAACTAACATGAAATTCACTGGCTATTTCACAGGTGTTGTACAAATATATGTAATGTCACCATGGCTATTAACATATTCATCAACGAATGTATAGAAGGAGTCTGCTTTCAAGTTTAGAATAGGCAATGACTTGATAGTATGGTAAATGCAGGTAGAAAAGTTCATGAAGCTATGACCACTTTAGCTATGGCTGAGTGTCTGTCTAAAGAGGCCAAAGAGCTTGTATATAACACTACTCGTCAGAATTGTGCTGTATAGCTGTGACAGTTGGGTGTGTCAGGCAAAGCATCTAAGAAAATTGAATGCTGTTGAAATCCATCAGCAGCAGGAGAACCTACACTCTGAAAATGTTTTAACTTAACTGAGATGTTATGCAATTTTTGTATAAAGAATTGATTTAAACACTTGAGAATATTACAATCCATGACACTACAGTAGTGTGTGACAATAAGTTGTATATATAGTAAAAAACTGTGTCTTATTGTAAATGTCTTTAGTATTTGACTGGCGTAGATTACTAGGTATTTTTTCACTCTTCAATTCACCCTTTAAAAATTGTATGCATGTATCTTTTGCTTTCTCCTTTTTTCATTTGTGTGTTTTGGTTCTGTTTCCCTAATAACCCACATATTTTCTTTAATGTTATGGCACAAGTCACATTAAATATTACCTTAAATGTAATTATTCTCATTTCTCAGGTGGCTGTATCTGTTTTTCAGCAGCAGCTATTTTTCTATTGATGCAAGAATAAAAATGATTTAGATAGTAGTATTACCTAAACCTGTAGACATATGTATTATTTTTGTAATCATATTAATGTTAGTACACCTATATTACTTGGCTGTGGCTATTGCTACATGTGCTGCGCCCGTAATCATAGACATGTAAGAAATATTTCTTGCACTGCTCAGACAACATTAGATGTGCGTGGATGTTGAATTATTAAAAAAAAAACAGTCTGGACGCACCAAGTGCTTTATGGCAGCGAATTTTCATAAAAATATTTTTAAATGCAAATATGTCTTGTTTTTAAAAGAACATTTGGTTGGCAGTATAACCTATATAGTAGTAACAATGTACCATATTCCATTAAAATAGCTTTGTTGTTTCAAAAAGTACAAAGATTTTCCGAAAATAAACTTAGAATGTTCCAGAAAAAACTGATCCGATTTCCTAGCCAACCAACCTCTCCAAGCTATTTACACACCTACCAGGCTGTAATTATTCACAAACAACATTGGGACAAGAAAAAATGAAAAAAATATATATTTTTTTACAGAAATTGCCTTCAGTAATGTTATACTAAATTATATTTTTTTACAAGAATTCGACAATTTTTTTACAAGACTTACTAAACATTTATTATTAATTACCAACATATCACAACACTTACAAAAAATGATTTCTGCGGAATCACTAAAAACAGTTCTGTGAAAACTTTTCAAATTCAGCGACTATTTAAGAGAACCTGTATACAGCAGCTCGATTTTTTCGATGAGTAATACAAACAAGAAGCTCTCTGGATGCGTTATTTCCATAGGGCTCCGCTATATATTGGTAAAATCGCCATATCACAATTTGTGATATGTGCCAAAAACGTGAAAAGTTCCTAAACAATTGAAATAGCTCAAGAACGATGAACGATATCAATTTTTTTGCATTATAATTTGATGGAAAATAGAAAAATGCTATAACATAAAAGGGGTTTGTATTAAAAAGAGAGTGTGTATCACCAACGACTTATGGGCCACCTTGTGATTGTCAAAATACGTTTATAAGATGCAGCTCGAGACACCCTATAATTAACTACGTATATCATTTTTCTCATATCTTGCACAATGACGGATATATTGAGCTTTACCTTAAAAGTGCATCATCCTGTATATGTATAAGCAGACAAAAACTGAAACAGGCCCTGTATGTGGGTTTTAGTGCCTCTAGTTCACGCTCATTTGAAGAAAGCTTTTTAAAATTCATAAGTCAATAAAGAAATTTTGCTACCAAAATTTGCTAAAATATAGACTATTAAACCATAAGCTCTATAGCTGGAACTACTGCCAAAGCATCAGGAAGAGGGTCGATCTGAAATGGATTTTGCGAAATTATTTTAGTAAAATGAAAAATGATGGCTGAAGCTGAAACTTTGTAAAACATACCTATTATGACATTTCTTCTACATAATCAGTATTAGTTTCAGATTCGTTGTCTGAAAATTGCAAATTTTGATCTTTCAAATCGCGACTTTGACTTTTTTGAAGGAAAATTATAAAATTTTTAAAATATTTTTTCTGCTATTTCTTGACCTTTTTGTGTCAAGAAAACTTAACTGTTGTGTGTAATATTCAATTGGTTTTGTTAATCACACATAATATTTTGTTCTTGTGCTTTTCTCCGATTACCAGTGGCACCCATTTTTTTTCTTTAAATGCCTCTATCTTTTTTTACTTTTAACTTAGATTTCTGAATTTTGGCACGTAGGGTAGGTTTGATAGTAGAAACGCACATGCCAAATTTGGTTGTCATAGCGCCGCTCTGAATTTCGGTATGTAGTGCAAGTTTGATAGTAGAAACGTATGTGCCAAACTTGATTGTCATAGTTCTGTTATTTTCGGAGATACAAAAAATTTCCGAAAGAAAACTCAAAATTTTTCCGAAAAAACTGGTCCGATTCTCCTGGCTAACGAACTTATCCAAGCTACTTTGAAAAGGAAGGTATTTACAGATTTTCATCGAAATCGGCCCATTATTTTTTGAGGTATTTAGCGAATTTTTCGTGAACCAAAGGATTCACTAATGAGGAGATCTGTGTTTATATGTATATATATATATATATATATATATATATATATATATATATATATATATATATATATATATATATATATATATATATATATATATATTAGAGGTGTGCGAACCCATGTTTTGTTTGAACCGAACTATGAACAAACCCAAGCAAATATGTTGCCTCGAACTTCGAACCTCTGAAATAGTATGTCCAAGGTTCACAGTCGAACTTCGAACTTCTTAGAAATTCAAAATCGAACATCGAACTACCCAAAATTCTTCAGTGTTCATATATCATTTCCTTAAATACAAAATTTTGGAATATTGTAACATAAAATATTTGATATGTAAAAGATTCACACTCTTTTTACAAAAAGGAAGGATTCGACAAATTTGCAGGTTGATTGGGTGAAAATGCCTTCCGGTTCTGATCGTTGTGGAGATGGGTCAACGTTAAATCAAAAACACAAAATATTTGAAACTTTTTTTAGATTTCTAGATCTATAGATAAGCTCAGTTATAAATATGTTGTTGTTTGGTATTGGATAGGCAGTTTTAGCAAACAGATTGGGAGGGTTCAAAGTGAGCATGATAGGTATAAAATAACCACTTACAAGTTAGAACTGTCTCCTGATTGTGAATATTTAACTGTTTTGGCTCACTGTGTAATAAAGCATGTTGAAACCAATGTTTTCCAAAGGTAATCTGTAACACCGCCATCATAATGTTGTTACTGAAATAGGTGTTGGGAGGCTAGGATATACAAGCAAAATAATTTTGTGACTGCTAAATGGCTCCGTCGTATCTCAATGAGTCCCATCTACTGTCAAAAATATGCATGAGTGAAATCTCCTGAAATTACGCTATCGACTCAATGAGTTTAAAGCGCCGCTACTAAGTTAAAGGGGCCGCAACTTCACTACTTTTGGCAACATTCAATGCCTGTAAAGTTAAAATTCGAAGTATTTTTGAGCAACGAACTTCGAACTATTTTGAAGAATTACATATTTCGAACTTCGAACTATTTCAACATCGCTAGTGCGAACATATTTTCGAACCGAAGGTTCGGTTCGAGTTCGGGTTCGGTTCGGAATTTCACACCTCTAATATATATATATATATATATATATATATATATATATATATATATATATATATATATATATATATATATATATATATATATATATATATATATATATATATATATATATATATATATATATATATATATATATATATATATATATATATATATATATATATATATATATATATATATATATATATATATATATATATATATATATATATATATATATATATATAGATCTCATTAGTGAATCATTTACTTCACGAAAAATTCGCTAACACACGAAGATTTTATACAAAATTCAAAAATAAGATGTATATACCTATTTATAAGTAATTTTTGGAATAATTTCGTTAAAAAGATAACTTTTTTATTTTTGGAATAATGTCTTTAAAAAGGTGTACATTTTTTTTATTGTCTAGGTTTCAATAATGTTCATTTATGTAATAAAAAGTTATTTGTAGTTGATATAAAATGTTAATAGGAAATTTGTGGTAATGTGTAACAATGCTGCTTATCGTTTTCTCTTGCTTAGTTTTTCGGGTGAGAAACATTGGGGTAACAATGGGTGCTTGGAAATCTGGCAAAAATGTACACGTTTTTGCATCTTGACGTATGTTTACTTTACCGCTAAGCCAGGAGACTTAGAGAAACGTAGCAAGAACCACTGCACAAAAAGCAGTGAGTTGCGATTTGAACCTGTGATCAAAATCGATAAGCACACGTTGGTGATTCCAATTCACCGCAACGTATTATGATCTGAGGATCGTTTCGCTAAACGTTGATCATCAGTCGATTATTCACAAATTTTGCCATTTATGTTATATAATAAACACCATTTGTTTTCTGGCAGTTAAAAAAACACATTTAACAAAAGAACCTTACAAAGGAATATATTTTTTTTACAAGAGCAAGGCATTTCAACACTAGAAATGGAGTGTCGACAAGGAGGAACGAGGCAACTTGTTAATTCTGGACTTGAAGGTTCGGGGAGAAGGAAAAACAAGTGCCGGCAAGGAATTCCAAAACTTGGAAGTCCTCGGGACAAAAGAGCAGGCATAACAAGATGTTCTATGTCTGGTGACCTGGACAGTAAAAGGGTGCATTCGTTCTGTTCCCCTGGCAGATCTCTAGGGGGCAGCAGGTGGAGGAACTATGGAATAAAGCTCCTCTGAGCAGTGCCCGTCAGATATCTATAAAAGAGGGTCACCGATGAGACATATAGCTCTCTTCTGAATGGAGTTTAGGATAGCGAGTGTAGAAGCGGCAGCAGCACCCCAGATGTGGGAGCAGTATTCGAGGTTTGGCCTTATTTGTGAAGTATATAAGGTATGGAGATTAGCTGGTGAAAACTATTTGTGAGCCCAGAAGAGGAAACCTAATTTCTTAGCAGCCGCTTCTGCAATTTATGTGACATATTGGTGCCAATTGAGATTTCGATCCACAGAAATGCCAACAAGTGAAAAGGACTCATTACTTTGAATATCTTGGTTGTTCACTGTGATGGGTCTAGGGCTATGAGAAAGAAAGCAAGACTGAGATTTGGTGGGGTTGAATTGTACAAGATTTTTACTTCCCCAGTCTAATATTTTTTAGAGATCCACGGAGACAGAACCCTCCATGAGTCTGCGATCCTCATATAATTGGGCTAAAGAGACAGGCTTAGAATATTGTATATTTGAGTGGAGGGTGCTGTCGTCCGCGTAACTGTGAACTGAGTTGGATGTGCTAGAGAAGAGGTCATTGATGTGGAGAAGAAACAAAGTAGGGGCTAAAGCTGAACCTTGAGGAACTCCTCCATTAATTGGATACATTTTAGAGGAATGGCCATCCACGACAACAGAAATGCTCTGGTTGGAGAGGAAATTTGTTGTCCAGTTACAGAGTTTTGGTGGTAGACCATAGGCAAGTAGTTTATTAAGCAAAGCTACGTGCTAAACCTGGTCGAATGCTTTGGATACGTCTAGAGCAACAATCTGGGATTCACCGTGTAGTTCCATAGACTTGTTCCAAGAATGGGTGACAAAGGAAAGGAGGTCGGCAGTTGATCTGCGCTGATGGAATCGATACTCCCTGTCGTGGATTAGACTGAACCGGGTAGGTTAGTAAATATGTAAATGTGTTTGTAAATGAAACAGTACTCTATTAATGGAGGCACCCTATTTCGCAGGTTTGCTAAAACCGGATTACATTGTAATATGTTGACGTTTTATTTATTTTATGCAAGGCATTTATTATTTATAGTAGCAAATGTTTTGCTAAAGCTTTACGACAACTAAAAAATATGAAAGTACCACTCGAGAACACAGTTTTCTCCTCGATGCTACATATATCTTTAATATAATTATCTTTATATTTTAGTTATATAAGTTTTTATCCTTGCATTGATTAACCCCATTTCTTTTTCATCTTTATAGTTTATGTTAAGATGTTTATAAAATTGTTTCTTCTAGCTCCTCAGCGTGAGTCTGGATTAATGATGCAACCTTTACTCGCTAAGCGTTGGTACTTTTTCCTAAAGAAGTGGAAATATCAGCTGTTTCCTGTAAGTTGCATAATGATATTTATAGATAAGGTATCTTCATTAGGTGGCATTAAATATCATTTTTTAATACAGTGCTACTAAAAACACTTAAGTGTAATATAACTTTTAAGGGTTTGTTTATTAGAAAATTTTAATTTCATCAAACATCTGGTATTCTGTGCTGAAATTAAATTAGAGGTTGAATGTGTAGGGGTGGAATATCGGTGACAGAAATTTCAAATTTTTTTTTGCTAAAATGGCGTAAAAAGTCTCAAAACATATGACTTGATTCTAGAACGAACATTTTTTGGTCTGTCTGTTGACTCTACGTCTCTCTGTTAGTAGACACAATAACTTTTGAACGAATTGAGATATCATCTTGAAATTTGGTATTCATTTTGCACCCAACAAAGGAACGCTTCGAATTGTTTTAAATAAGATCGCTTTAGGGGGAGTGGAGGGGTGATGTGGTGAAAATTTGACATTTTTTTCAATAAAATTCACGTAATATAACGTTTCAGAAGTTCATGGGTACAGGAATACGAATATTCTCTTTGTGGTCAAGTAATGGACCCTAAAGTCATTGAAATGAGAATGTCTTTCTGAAAAGAGTACATTATCACAGCTATGTGGAAGTTACGATTCAATTTTCAGCACTATTTTTGACTTATTTGAAACTTCAATTGTGATACTTACAAGCAAAGCAATAGCTTTTTTGTATAACACAATGCATAATTTAGAAATTAAAAAAAAGGGGACAATAACAATAATTGATGCCTATTGAGTTTGGTGGTTATTAAATTAACTTGCTGTTCAAAACGCACACAAACTAGGTTACAAGGAAACAAGTTACCAGTTCAAAACACCGACAAAAAAATTGATCATAATTATCTTTCAGACGCTCGTCGCTGCCTTCATCATGATACTGGTGGCTTATCTGTCGAACAGTTCTGGAGGTTATTATGGCAACACTGAGCCTGAGGTGAAGTTCAATCTAGACATCTATGGAGAAACCAGCGTGTTTATCGAGGGATCAAACACCAGCATCTACGGTAACATAAAGAATTTCTACAAGGAAGTAGCACAAAAGCAAAAAGCCACTATTTTTGATACTTCGTCAGTGTCTGATGGTAAGTTGTAATAATAAAAAAATTATTTATCTAGCAAAGACCTGACGTGGCTCTTGTAAGGGTTTCCACTCGTCTAGAAAACCTGTAAAACCGGGAAAAGTCGGGGAATTTGTAGATGAAAAAGTGTTGTCAGGGAAATTAGGGAAAAATTGCGAAAATTGACTCAAGAGTCAGGGAATTTTTGTCCATGCCAGGAAAAAAATATTCGTTTCCTTTTTATGATGAATAACTGAACATTTTTTTGCTTTTTGTGTAATTCTGAACCATGCATTTATTGATTTCTTTTTCCACAAAACCACAATAATTGTTTTTTAATTTTGCGTTCATTGGTCGTTTTGTATGTGGAATGGGAAAGTGTGTTTTTCACCATGACGCGAAGACCTAGTGTATTCTGTAGTTGTGTGTTACACATGTTGGAGGTAAATTGTAGAAGATCAAAGTCAGGGAAATAAATTTTGGCATGTCAGGGAAAAGTCAGGGAAATTGATATACCAGAGTACCCAGCGACCTGGAAAACCGGGAAAAATCAGGGAATTTGAAATACCTTCTAAAATGTCAGGGAAATTTGTGATTTTGCTCAAATGTCATGGAAATGATTCAGTAGACCTGGAAATTATATGTTTGTAAAATTCCGTTCCTAGCAGATTCATTGTTACTTTCATTCCATATATATTATATGAGGTTCTTTCACGTAAATATTTGTCTACTACGGCTCTCGTTTGGTATATTAATTGAAACCGCCAATGAACACAGCGCATGTCACATGCGCCGATATAAATATATCGCCTTCTTCATCTCAAAGATGTCCCATTCGTTCATCTCACTTCGAATGTTCTTCCTTGAATACATAAAATGCAAAATGCATTGGCATAGAGCTGCGCTGTGAATGTGTTTATTCTATTTTAATCTTTATGACCCTGTAACATAGGGTTAAAGTTGGAGTGAAAATATTGGGCATTTGTATATGGATATTAATATCCTAATCGACAAGAGAAAAATTTAATATTGCAATGCATAGAGCTTCGGTGGTTTAGAGGTAAGAACGTGTGCCTCTGAACCGAAGGGTACTGGGTTCGATCCCGGGGTACTCCTTTCACTTTTTCAGTACAAACTGTAACATTAACATCAACCGAGGTTCTGGCATTAGGTTTGAGCAAGTTGAATGTCTGCACGTTCCGCCCTTCGGAGGGGGCGTAAAGCCGTCGGTCCCGTGTCCATGTGATATTGGGCACGATCCCTACCCTCCTTACAGAAAGGAAGGGGTTCGGCAAAATTTCCAGGATAGTGAGGTGAAACTGCTCCCTGGCGTCGGTGATTGGCCATAGTAGCGGAAATAGGGTGACGTTAAAGAAACAAAACACGCATATTGCAATGCATTGTGCATGATAGTTAAAAAAAATTGTAGGAGTAGGAAATATAGAGATCAATGATAAGCAGAGGCAATATGTCAAAAATTCATATGATGAATTAATAATTCTTGATGGAAATCAGAAGACAATGCTTCAGATAAGCAAAGCAGGAAAAATGAAATATAAGGCACATAAAGAAATATCACAAATAGAAATGAGGAAAAAACACATTAAAGAAAATGCAAAATACGAAACTGAAGTTTTAAAATCTAAAATTACCAGATTGAGAAAATATGTATTAATAATTCCTACTATCTTATCTCAATGTGGTGATTTCTCTTGGCCTTTTTTGAAACATTTGAGATCTGAATATTTATTGTATTTTTTTTTTTACTTTATTTTATTAAGTAAGAAGACGTATTTCATTCCAATGCTTGAACAGTACTTACAATATGATTCTTGTGGCTCATTTATATTAAAATGAGTGAAACTTTCTTAAATAGTTATTGCAAAAATGTGTAATAAACTCGTCATTTAAGAGGTGAAAGAATATCATTTTTCTGTATTAGTTTAACAGAATTACGCATATTTGTTAGAGGTGTGCGAACCCATGTTTTTTTCCAATCGAACCATAAACGAACCCAAGCAAATATGTTGCTTCCAACTTTGAACCTCTGAGATAGTATGTCTAAGGTTCACAGTGGAACTTCCAACTACTCAAAAATTTAAAATCGAACATCGAACTAAATCAACATTTTCCATAATCCAATACAGTTTCCTTAAAGCCAAAATTTAGGTACATTGTAGCATACAATATTTGGTACCTAGAACAAACAGGAATAGTTTGACGAAAATTGCATGTTGATTGGGTGATAATGCCCTCTGGTGCTGGTGTTGGTTGCGAAGATGAATCAACGTTGATTCAAAAATACAAATAGGCACATTGAAAACTTTTTTAGACTTCAACATCTATATACAGCTAAGTTCAATTATAAACATTTTGTTATTGTTTGGTATTAGCTAGGCAGTTTTAGATTAACAGATTGAGGGACTAATCTAATGGAAATGGGAAAATGGCTTTTTAAAAGAAAATGAAAAGCCTTTATTAACCATTTACTTCATTAGAGACTTATACTACTAGTTACAATTTTTTATGTTAACAAAGGGGTGTTTTCCCCTGGTCGCTCGGGCAGCACGACCGGTTAGACAGTAGTAATACAAGTGAAAAACCCATACAAAAATATATGTTTATATATGCTAGACTTATCAACTAAATACAGAAATAGCTCCTTATCTGAAGGGGCGTATGGTGTTATGTTTCCTGCTGATAGGGCGTTATGACCTACATAACTCCTACCCTCTTAAGAGGCAACTCTGGGTAAAAACAGAGTTGACAGAAAAATGGCTGAACATTACAATTACAACACTGAAAAGAAGTTAACTTGTCAAAATAATATTAAACATTAAATGTTACATTCCGCTTCGCTGGGGTAGGAAAAGCCTTCATTTCTATTTCCTTTTCATCCACGGAGTCGTCTTTTGGTTTTCTAGTTTCTTTCCTAAATAGTTTACAAACAATTTTCTTAATGCTATTTCTAAATATATACAATAGTATGACAATTATAATAACTGTAATTAAAAGGTACACTGGTAAATTGGAATAGCTCCAGGTAGAGCTTTCCAGGTAGGTTAGGTGTTCCTGTTCATCCTGCTGCAATGTTAGTTTCGATAGTTTGTCTAAGTTAAACGATTTTAGGTTTAACTGGATTGGTTTCACATTTGTCACACTTATTGAAATTGGTGGTAAATAGACTGGTTCTTCGGGGATGCTGATGCCATCTTCATTGGAATATTCGAAATTTCTTGTGATGAATTTACAAGAATAGGGGACACTGATCAAATAAGTTCCTTTTAACTTATGCACCTCTTCATTGCCGCACTTCTCATGTACGAGAGTTTCTTCTGGGGAGATAACTAAGTACTTCTCGCTGCTTACGGTTTCTACTAGCGCGTCTGTGATCTTCACGGGAATGTGAGCGCACTCTGGAGCTTCTTGAACTTTAGTAGATTCTTGACACACCTGTCTTCTTGATAATTTCTTTCAACTGTTTCGTATTTGCAGAAATATTGATCTTGGATTTCTTGACATATGTCTTTAAGATAGTAGATACCATTGTCGTTCATTGCTACGTAGGAAGTTGGGGGAATGATGGTTGTTTGTTGGTTTGTGGGGATAGAAAACAAATGGTAGAGGTTATATGGTTTTGGGTCCAATATTGGGACGTGCAAGCAAAACACTACGTGTTCGTTAGTAATATAGTAGTCTACTCTAATCGTTCTAATGAAAAGAACATTGTCATCTGAATAATAGTATTTATTGTCAGTAAATTTTGCCAATTCATTTCTCATACCATTAATAGCCTTTTCACTTATAATTGATAAGTGTAATACATTCAGAGTAGCAAAGCTGAGGGCAGTTTGAATGTCATTAATTACCTTAGTTAAATCCAGTATAGCAATTTTAAACATAGTTAAGGTATTAGTTGTCTGCTGATCTTCCGGTCTGACCATCTTTAAGACTTCACTAATTCTTTTAAAATTCTCGGACATATTTTTAACTGTTTCTGCGTAATTTTGAACTAGTTCCGTATTAAGAGAAAGTTGTTTATTAAAATGTTGTATCACATTTTTCTGATTATTTTTGAGTTCATTAATGGCTTTGTCATACCTCTCACCATCATTTGCGTCCAAATTACCTGAGATAAATTTAAAGACGGAACCTAAAGCATTTATTATTCCTCTTTTGTGTCTAATGTTTGTTTTTAAAATGTCTGGGTGAATGGTGACAACGTCGGTTTTTAATTGATTAAATTGATTTACCACATATTGGTATTCAATTAGGAAATTCATTGCTAGTTTACCTTGCGTTCGTTCACCGAAGTTTTTTATGGAGGTGTCTAGTTCTATAATTTTTTCAGCAAGCGGTCTCAAAGGATAGTTGTGCAAAAATGTGTGATGTGTGTATTCCACTCTAGCTAAGCCTAGCTTGAATGGTAGAATCCCTGGGTTTTGTGCTAATGATTTAATTTCGATTCTCGGTACTGCTGCTTGGCTGAGGCAGGTCAGTAGGGCGATTATTGTTATTGCTATTGGACGGGCCATCTGCAACAAGATGTGTTTGTTTGAGTTTTTGGAACTTACGGGCTGGCTTGACTTCTTGCTTGTGATAAAAATGACCTTTTGTAGTTTTAATTTTATCACCGGCGTCGCGCTCGATTCTCAAATGTTTGTATTTTGGTAATTTTTTATTTCGAGGTGCGACTGATAAGAAGGCGTCCAAGGTTTTAACAGGTAGGGGTTCGGTTCGATTGAGGTTCTGCTTGTTTATATATCGATCTTTAATTTCTTTGGACTTTTCATGGGTTACTCGATACAAATCGTTCGTGCGTTGTCGCAGAGTGTTAATGTACTCATGGTATTGTTCTTCTGTCTGTAAATCTAGAATGTCTTTATTATCTAGATGTCCAAATAGAAGCTCGACTGGTTTGAAATGTGTGACACTATGAATCGTTCGGTTGTATATTATTACTGCATTTTCAAAAAGATTTTGTTTTAGGGCTTTATTGTCTTGAAGGGTCACGGTGCGTATAATTTCTAACAGCGTTCCGTGAACTCTTTCTATCGGTCCGTTGCTATTGGGGTGTAGTGCGGTAGTCACGTGGTGTTCTATGGAATATGCCTTCATTAGTTTTTTGAACAGGTCAGAATTGAATTGTCCGTCAGTAATTAGTATTTTGGGTAATTTATATCTCGAAAAGATTCTAACAAATTTTTGTACGATTTCTACCATATTAGATGACGTTAAATATTCATACATGAAATATTTAGAGAAATTGTCGATACATGTGAGGTATTTATTTTTATTACAGGTAAATATATCCATGTAGACCATATGAAATGGTACAGCTGGCGTTTCGGTGATTCTTAACTTATATTTAGGCGGGTGTCTTTCGTATTTTACCTGCTGACACACGAGACAATTATTTACGTACTCCTGACAGTCCTTGGGTATATTAGGCCAGTAATAAAGTCGTTCTATTTCCATTTTAAGTTCATTTATTCCCCTGTGAGAGGTGTCATGTAATTTTTCGAGTATTTCTTTTTGTTTTATCGGGTCAGTTACGTCTCTCGCAAGGCGCTTCGAGAAGGCAAATCTTAAATTATTATCAAAATTATCATTAATGATTCGGGCTAGTTCCTCATATATGTTAGGTTCCGTGCAATATAGGCACATACTGGTTTCAGGATTAACAAATTCCTTGAGAACATTTAGTATTTCCGTTTCGTAATTGTTCCGCGTAAGCTGAAGTTCGATTCGTTTTTTATTGAATAAGACGGATGTCTTTAGATGAGGTTCCGGACCGAATTTTAAAATTATTTGTGTTTTAAAGGTGTTAAGTAATCTGTCCGTAATTGGTAATGTGGCTGCTACATTTTCGCATTGTGAATGAACAGTCTCATTATCACTATTATGATTTTCAGGAGGGCGTACCGCTAAGGGTATATCAGCATTATTCTTCTCAGAAGTGCGTATTAGTTGCGGTACTGTAGGTGTTTCCAAAGGGACATTTATCAGTTCGTCTGTAGGGGGCTGTACTTGAATGTCTGAGAGAATGTTTATTTTCTCATTACTATTTGGGGTTGTTTCAGGAATGTTTAGAAATTCGTTCAAGTCGTCAGGGTTGATAGAGTCTCTTTCTCTTATATCACCCGGGTTGGCAAATAGCGAAAGCAAGTCATCCGGAATGGGTTAAGTTTCTGTAGGGTATGCTTCTAATCTAGATAGGAAATCGGCGTTTTTATTTAGATTTCCTTTTTTATACTTAATTTCGTAGTTATACTCCATAAGTTTTAGTCGCCATCGTACTAATTTGGAATTTGGCTCTTTAATGTTAAACAGCCATTGAAGCGGTTTATGATCGGAAATAATAGTGAATGTATTTCCATACAGGTACGGTCGAAATTGTTTCGTAGCCCATATTATTGCAAGACACTCTTTCTCAATAGTAGAGTAATTGAGCTCATGCTCATTGAGTGTACGCGATACATACGCGATAGGCTTGTCTGAACCAACGGGACCTTGTGAAAGAACTGCTCCGAGTCCTACATTAGATGCATCCGTAGTTAAAACGAATTTTTTTGTGAAATCCGGATAGACTAAAACCGGTTCATTGCATAGCAAACGTTTAATTGTTTCAAAGGCTTCGATAAACTCAGGCGTGTGTTCTACCTTTGCGTTCTTTTTTAAACAAGAGGATAATGGTTTAGCGATGGTCGCGTAATTTTTTACGAATTTCCTGTAGTATCCGCTCAGTCCTAAAAATGATTTTATTTGTTTAGGGGTCGTAGGAATTTTGAGGTTCTTGATTTTTTCTAGTAACTTAGGGTTCGGTTTGATCCCTTCCGTCGTGATAATATGGCCCAGGTATTCGATTTCCTGCAGTAGGAATTCCGATTTATCTAGCTGGATTTTGAGCCTATGTTCCCGCAACCTTTGCAGGACTGTTCTTAAGTTCTCAAGGTGTTCCTCAAAATTTTTACCTAGAATAATTACGTCGTCCAAGTAGACTAGACATATTTTACCTAACAATCCTTTTAGGACTGTATTCATAGTTCTGGAAAATTGGGCAGGCGCATTTTTTAACCCAAAGGCCATTCTGAGAAATTCAAAATGGCCATTCTCTATTGAGAACGCAGTTTTGTGCCTGTCCTCTGGAGCCACCTCGATCTGGTGATATCCTGATTTAAGATCGATCTTTGAAAAAAATTTAGAATTACCGAGTATATCCAAGATGTTTATTTATATTTGGTAATGGGTATTTATCCTCTACAGTGATTTCGTTCAGTTTTCTGAAGTCCACCACCATGCGCCATTGTTTTTTGCCATCCGGGCCTTCCTTCTTGGGGACAAGGAAGACAGGAGCCGAATAAGGAGAGTTACTTTCGGTGATTATGTTTTGATCTAATAAATCTTTAATTTGTTGATTTATTTCAATCTTTTGTACGTGTGGGAAGCGGTATGGTTTTATAAATATAGGGGTGTCGGAGTTAAGCGGGATTTTATGTTTTACTATGGAAGAAAACGTTAGTTTATCTCCTTCTCGATAAAACACATCCTTAAACGCGATCAGTGTCTGAAAGGCTGTTACCCTTTCTGTACTGTCCTCTAGATGTTGTAGTTTTTCCTGTAATGGTGCAATTGTCTCTAAGTTTTTTTTTGAGGGAATAATATGAGCATGGCAGACATCGATTTCCGATAAATTAGCATGATTTGCTAGTATCGGTTGTTCTAAAGTTAATGATTCATTACGAGTTATTTTGGAGCTGGTGACGGGAACTATTACCTGAAAATTATTAGCCGTATTAAGGTTTTCAGGGATGGTGTAATGTCCCAATGATTGTTCGGGAATAATGACTGGTCCCTTTTTGATAGTTGTCGGTATAGTTATTGTGTTCTGTTTAGTATTTATTTGTAATTCGAACACCTGTTTAACTGCGGGTTCATACCTGCGTAGATCGTACTCGTTATTATTCAAGCAGATTTTTCCCGTTCTATAATTTAACATCATGCCAATTTTTTCTAGCGTTTGTGTGCCTAACAGAATATCGAAATGCTCGTGAAATTTTAAAATGAAGAACTTTAAAAATTGTCCAGGACGAAACAGATCTGTTACAACCACTTGATTGTGTTGTGATTGATTTAGTATAGATTTTATAGTAAAGGGTTCTGTTTTAATTTTGTCAGAAAAATAACGGTGTGCTATGGTTGGACTCATGAGCGAGTTAGTAGCACCTGAGTCAATAAGAATTTTAATACCATCTAGTTCTAAGTAAGGTAGGCTGGCATTTATTATATTGTGATTGGTCTCTATTATTGTTCCGAGGCTGTTACACAAAAATTTTCGTCCGACGCAGGTCCATCAAGGGGATAAGGGGGTTCCATATCATCAAGATATGTTACGTCTTCTTGAGGATCCTCTTCGTCTTCCAAGAGCGGTTCTGGTTCAATTTCATTTATATACACTTGGGGTTCACGCCACTGGCGAAACTGCGGTTGTTGGTAGTTGGTCCTAGTTACGTTGGACCTAGGATGTCCCGCTCTTTGTATAACGGTAGGGCGAAACTGCCCCGTTTGTAATGGAGGGTTTCTATTAGTAAAATTTAGTTGACCTGAGGTTCCTTGTCTTGGCGGCGTGTTTTGCGACGTGTTAAAAGGGGGGTTATTTCTAACGTAAAAGCCGGAATTAGTGTTATTATTGCTAAAGTTATTAAAACGATTAGCCCCGGTATACGGTTGTCTTTGTGAAGGGTTGACGTAAGATTGTCTTGGTGGAGGGTTTGTAGCTTTATTAAACTGTACGACCGTTCCACCCTTTTGATTGAGATCCACCCATTTATTTTTGGATGTTTCTCGTTTAGATATATATTTTAGCACCGCTGGCGTGGCTGGCGCTAAGGTGCGAAATTCTTTGATTTCGAAGATAGTCTGTAAAGTCTGAGGACTATTATTATATAATACTTCCATCGCGGTTTGTTCCGAGATTTCCATATGTACGAATTTCTGCGGCTGAGTCAGACCAGTGTCTGCGTGTATTTTGAGATTTAGTCGCGTCTGGACTGCTTTAATTCTATCGATAAATTCTGCGAGACTCTCTCGCGGTCCTATAGTTAAGTTTTTTAATTTATGAGAGACGGTCAGTCGATCTGTGTGATCGCCGAATTTTAAACTTAACGCCTCTTTAAGAGACAACCAGTTAGTGAGATCGGACCGTGTAGCTGCAAATGCGCTAGCTGGTCCCTCGAGCTTACTAAAAATTAAACAATATGTATAGTCATTTAACGTCTCGTCGTTAGTTAGACCATATTTATTATTAAGTTTATCTACGAGAGTAATGAATGTCTCTAGTGTTTCTGGGTTACCAGAGTACTTAGGGATAGCGTCACCATAGTGTCGCGCTCCCGATATCAATGCTTCTGTAGTAGCCATCGCCACGTTATTGATTAAATTAAAATTGCCAATGGATCGTTCACTATCGCTCACTATGCTGTTATCTGCAGTGCTATTTTCAGAATGTATATCACTTAAGTCTAATGACCTTAATGTAAAATTAGATTCAATACTACTTTCGTCGGCACAAGAAATAATCTGGACACGGTCAAAATCAGACATAGACTTTTAATTTAACTAAAATAAATGATCAATATACTCTGAACACGCAATATGATAGTTGCACATAAGAAAGGACATTAACAATATATAAAGGAAAAAGATGTAGCAAAACGACTTACTGCTTGATCCTTGAGTGCTTGGGTTCTGGAGTTTTCCTGGAGTTTTCCTTCTCGTTATTTGTGCTGCTGGGCTCGGGTTGACAGTTTTCCTTCTGTTTGGGTGTAGATTCTTTTATTTTCCAATTCCTGTTACACTTTCAATTACTGTAGCCGTTGGACTTAATACAGAAATTTTGAAAAACCGGAAAAGCGGAAAATGCAAACGACTGCGCCACTAATCTAATGGAAATGGGAAAATGGCTTTTTAAAAGAAAATGAAAAGCCTTTATTAACCATTTACTTCATTAGAGACTTATACTACTAGTTACAATTTTTTATGTTAACAAAGGGGTGTTTTCCCCTGGTCGCTCGGGCAGCACGACCGGTTAGACAGTAGTAATACAAGTGAAAAACCCATACAAAAATATATGTTTATATATGCTAGACTTATCAACTAAATACAGAAATAGCTCCTTATCTGAAGGGGCGTATGGTGTTATGTTTCCTGCTGATAGGGCGTTATGACCTACATAACTAGGGGGTTAAAAGTGAGGATGACAGGTATATATATATATATATATATATATATATATATATATATATATATATATATATATATATATATATATATATATATATAATAACAACTAAAAACTTTAAATGTCTCCTGATTGTGAATATTAAACTGTTTTGGCTCATTGTGAAACAACATATGTTTCATTTAGTGCTTTGCAATTGGCTTCATAAATTCTGAAAATTTACTTTACCAATCAGTTTCGAACACTGCCATTATAATGTTTTAACCGAAAAAAGAATTTGGATACACTATGTGAAACCTGGAATTTTCTTCCTCTGAAGATGTTGACTTTGTCAACGAAACGATCGTAACGTCTCTGAAATATGTGTTGTGGTGATTTGGGTGTTCTCCAAGTGTACTTATTAGGCATTTGGATGCTAGGATATATATATATATATATATATATATATATATATATATATATATATATATATATATATATATATATATATATATATATATATATATATAAAATAATAATTCTGTGATTGTTAAATGGCTCTGTTATGTGTCAGTGTCCCACAAACTGTCAAAAATATGCCTGAATAAAATCTCCTGAAATAATGCTACCAACTCAATGGGATCGATACAGAGTTTAAAGCGCTGCTACTGGGTTAAGAGCCCGCTACAGAGTTACAACTTTGCTACCTTTGGCAGCATAGAATGCCTGTAAAGTTCAATTTCTAGGTATTTTTGAGCAACGAACTTCAAACTATTTTGGAGAATTACATGTTTCGAACTTCGAATACTTAACATCGTTTAAGACGAACAATTTTTCGAACCGAAGGTTCGGTTCGGGTTCAGTTTGGAATTTCGAAGCTTCGCACAGCTCTAATATTTGTGTTTTTTTTTTTTTTTTTGTTGATAATGTATCTGTCGAAAAAAAGTTCGTTCAGAGCTTTTATTTATTTTGTTAAAAAAAGTATTCAGAGATGTGTGTCGTTCATTTCGAGTATCATGAAAACTTACCTCGAGGGGCGTGGAAATGTCAGGGAATTTGATTTTTGATTTCTGCTGGGTACCCTGTATGCTGTTTTTAGTGGGAATCCTGTCTGTGGTCAAATTACCTAACAACCAGTTGTCAACTTTGACACTTCTCTTGCAATGTGGGTTTGTGCCACAGCCAGAGCAAAGTAAATTTTATTCATTATTGTTGCCTTGCTTGGTAAAATGTAGAGGCTTACTCTCTGGCTTCACTATTGTTTGTTTTCATCTCTGTAACCGGTTTTGCTTTTTACGGCATCTTCTGCCTGACGATGCAGTGAAAAGCGAAACAGAGAAGAAAACAAACACAAACCAAAGAAGAAGTCTTATCATCTGTGTTTAGAAAAATAAATTTGTTCTGTTTAAAGTAATTTAAAATATTAGCATTCTATTCCATCTGGTTCTAGCATCCATCATGCTAATAGCCATAGTTGTTAAAGCACTTCCTATCACAGAAACCCCTTGCAAAAATTTTAATTTATTACACCGAAATTTAATATGAAATGTTATATCTACCAGAATCTATAATTGTTTTAAAATAAAACCGAATGTAAAATGTTCCATAATCCATCTTCTATAGATTTATTTGTTTTTTAGCAATCATTCAAAAGGGTACTGAAAACATAGCCTATTACAAGCATCATATGATAGTGGCTGCCATGGTTGGTCCTAAGGTTATTAACATCATGTATTCTAATAATGCTATACACGGAGCACCCATTTCTCTCAATATAGCCATGAATGCTGTGGTGAAAGCCTTGTTTGGGCCTGAACATTCTATAAAAACAGTTTTCACCCCGTTACAGGGCATTAACACATCCTTATCTCCCAAGGAACAGTCAGAGGTGCAGGTTGGAATCATGTGGTTAATACTGGTACCCATAGGTAAGTCTTTAAACGCTTTAATATTTGTATACAGGTGTCACAGAATATGTGGCCAATCTCACAGATTCAGATAGAACACAAAAAATAGCACGACAAGTTCCTACAATTTTTTTTTCCTACGGAGATGCAGACCCCTAAAGGACGCCCCCCAAAAACCGATTTTTTAAAATAACTTTTGAAATACTTTGTGTAGTTTAATTTTTTTTTAATATGATGGACAATGGATAAGACTCATTTAAAAGGACAGATGAAAACAATTTTGCTTATTTGGTTTGCTAAGGACGGAGTAGCTGTAGCACAGTAATGTCCATTTTTTTTTTACCTTTTACGATAAAGGCACAAAAACAATATTTTTAGTTATCAAACTTTACACTAAAAAGAAGATACTCTTGGGTGATATTGATAAAATGAACTGTTTTCGAGAAAAAAATATTTTTGTTTAACATGTTTTTTATTACATCCGTTAAGATAACTGAACCGATGAAATGTGCATTCATTCTCTGACTATCTAAATAAATGCCACTCTTATTAACATATATCTTTTGCGTTGTTTTTTGTTGCTATGGTTGTATTTATTTTTTACAATTACTGATGTAAATAAGAATTGATATGCCAGTATCTGTCAGTTTCGAGTGTGTTGAGGCTTGCGATATTTTTCTTATTTGTCTTATTCCTCTGATTTAATTTATTTGCCGTAATGGAATTTACGTTTGCTGAATTAATGTATGGACTTGCATCATGTAATGCCTTATAAGCCAGGAGGCTTTATGGGAAATGCTTTCCAAATTGGAAGAATTGTTGATAGGAACACTTTTGAAAGAGTAGATAATCGTTTAAGACAAACGGGTAAATATTACATTTTACCTGTTGATTGCATCAGTGTACTTTTTGAGTAGCTAGTAGAAGTAAAATGTTGTAAATAATTTTAGGAACGTTTGTCAAAGTCAAACACAATTGTGGAAATCAAATCGATCATGGTGAGGTTGCTGAAGAAGATATCCTAAATGCTGTAGAAGCAGATCTTTCAACAAGTGTCCGGAAAATGCCTGCTCAGTTTAATTTTCCAAAGTCTGTGATTTTTAGAATTCTTAAAGAGCAACAATTGCATCAGTATCAACTGCAGAAAGTCCACAAACTTCTTCCTGAAGACTTTCCTCAAAGGATGAATTTTGCGAACTGGCTTTTAGATAGGCACAGAACAATTCAAATTTCATTGGTTTAGTTCTCTTTACGGACAAATCTGTATTGAGAAAAAATGGAATTATAAATTTCCATAATCTGCATTTACGGACAGAAGAAAACCCACATGTTTCTATTGTGACACACCATCAGCATCACTTTGAACCCATTAACGTGTGGGCGGGATTCGTCGGGCTACATTTCATTGGACCATTTAAATTGCCAAGAAGGTTAACTGGAGAACCTTTGGCAACACGATATGGTATGTGGTTCATGCATGATGAGTCTGGCAGTTCGAGAACACTTAAACAAGCACTTCGAAAATCGTTGATTAGCAAGTGGAGTACCAGTGGCTTGGCCTCCTCAATCACCTGATTTAAACCCACTAGTTTTTTTTTGTTGGTATATTTAAAAACTTTTATATATGCCGATCTAGTGGACATTAGGAAAAGTTTATTAGAAAGGATTACTTTTCATTGTCGCGAAATACGGACCAATGTTGCAGCATTGTGAAGGATCCAACAATTTTCAATTTGTAGGGCTAGGAGATGCATAACATCATTAGAAGGAGCTCCAAAATTATGTAATAAAGATCATCTTAAATAAATGTTTTTTCTCGAAAATTTCATTTTATCAATATCAAGAGTACCTTTTTTTTAGTTTAAGGTTCAAGATATCTAACAATATTATTTTTGTGACTTTATCGTAAGAGGGGTAAAAAACATTGACATTACTTTGCTAAAGTTAGTCCTTCCATGGCAAACTAAATAAGCCAAATTGTTTTCATGGGTTCTTTTAGATGTGTCTTATCTATTGTCCACCTTATTAAAAAAATAATTTAATCACACAAAGTATTTTAAAAGTTATTTAAAAAAATCGATTTTCTAGGGCTTCCTTTAGGGGTCCCGTTTTAGGAACAAATTTTATAGTGCTATTTTTTGTGTTCTATCTGAATCTAAGAGGTGGCCCACATATTCTGGGACACTGTATATGGAGTTATAAAATTGTCGTCCGCTTAAAATTTTGTCGTACTTTTAACACAGTACGTCAAGAATAATTAACAGTTATTTAAGATACTAGTGCCAAAAGTCATTCTTCATTCCACGAATGGCTAGATCAAAAGCCATAAGTGCAATAAAGAAAGATTACGAACGTGTATTACACACAGTTGAATCTGCGAGTTACCTTAATAGTATATGGGGGCAGCACCGATGCTAGACTATCAGCTAGCCTCGGCAAGTACGCAACCATACACCAGGCAGAAGTGTACGCCATCGAGATGTGTGCAAGGGAAAGTATAGAAAACCAGTGCACACACAAATCGATAAAGATATATACAATAAAGGCTCTTGGTTCCTACCGGTGTAATTCAAAAACGGTATGGAGTTGTAAATCTGCCCTCAACGAACTGGGCAGCTGTAATGAGGTGTCGCTCGCTGGTCTGGATACCGGGTCACTCGGACCATTTTTTTTTTTTTTTTTTTTTTGTTCCCTCAGGGCTCGTCCGCGGCCTTGCCGCCCCGATAGCACCGCAACCCTTGGTTGATTGTGCATACCCCTAGTCTTACTCCACCCATTCCAAAATCACTGTGCCTTGAACTAGTCTGCACAGCGATTGGTAGGGTGAAGTTTTATATTGCTCTGTCTCCGGTCTAGAGTGACCGTAGATCAGTTGTCTTTTCCGGTCCAGAGCTATACACTCGCACAAGATGTGCTGGGCTGATTCCTCCCCCTCGCCGCAGAGTCTGCATGCGAGGTCCCCTTCGAACCGCCCCATTTTATGTAGGTGTTTCTTGACGGCCATGTGTCCCGTCAAGAGACCTGTTGTGTTTCTGAGCTGTCCTCTGCTAAGGTTTAGCAGCTCCACAGCTCTCTTTGAACTGGGTCCGTCAATTATTGACTTCCCATGTCTGAGCCCTGGACAGTCCGCCCAGTACACCTTGTGTTGGTTTCTGACCCAGGACTTAATGGCTCCCCTGGCAGTGCTCTTTGACACGCCCAGAGCCGGTTCTGGTCCCATAAATGGTTCTGCTGACCCCCTCTTTGCGAGACTGTCAGCTTCTTCATTGCCTTTGACCCCCGAGTGACCCGGCACCCAGATGAGGGTCACCTCATTCTGCCCAGCCAGGTCGCTCGTCTCGTCTCGGCACTCACTCACCAGCCAGGAATTTACCCGTGGGCTACTTAGTGCCTTAAGGGCTGCCTGGCTGTCTGTGGCTATGAGGATCCGCTTGTTGGTGTAGCCCCTCCTCTTGTTCTCCCGCACACAGTGCAGGATGGCGTACATCTCGGCCTGAAACACCGTTGCATGGGCTCCGAGGGAAATACTGTGACTTACCCTCGGTCCTTCCGAGTAAACACCTGCCCCCGTCCCACGCTCCCCGCCAGATCCGTCCGTGAACCAGACCACTCGGACCATGATGGCAATGTTGCGGCCGACATGCTTGCCAGGAGTGGAGCCCAGAGAGACTTTGTCGGACCAGAACCGGTGCTTTAGATAACATCATGCACAGCAAAACGCACCTTAAAGACCTGGGCAGAAAGAATGACAATCCAGTATTGGCAAAGTCTTCCAGGATTAGCTCACTCTAAGGCCTTCATAAATGGCCTGTCTGAGTCAAGGGCTAAAAAAGTTCTAGAGTTAAACAGACAACAACTGAGTACTCTAGTCGGCCTGTATACAGGACACTGCCGCTTGCGTCACCACATGCACCGTATTGGAGTCGGTCAGGAGACTGAGTGCCGGCTGTGTATGGAGAGTGACGAGACAGCAGAGCACGTACTGTGTTCCTGTCCGGCAGCGGACAGGACTAGATACCTGCTCTTTGGCAAGATAAAGCTTGCTCCTGAGGATCTGGATCAACTTTCGCCCACGAAGATTATCGACCTCTGCAGGAGGCTGTCTTTGTTGGGTGAAATATAGACTATTAGGCGTGAGCCACAATAGACCTTATGGTCGCGGTGGAGGGACCGGTATGGCCCACTCACAATTAAACCTAACCTAACCTACCTTAATAGCATGATACAAGATGCAGCTGTCATAGCCAATAAAAATCTGACCAGCACCCAAAGCTGGTTTATAACATACTTGGTCAACCTGAAGAACAGACTAATAGAATGTGAAAATTGTTACATTAAACTCAATCTCCAAAACGTATTTGTTTTTCATTCAGTAAAACACTAAATATATTCTCACGAATATTTTTTTAAACCGTGTGATCAGTTTTGCTACACAGTAGCTACAAAATAGTTACAGTGTAGATACATGCATTTATATGTAAATTATCATCATTGAAACAGCCTATTTTTGCAAATTTGTGCCTAGGCTTCAATTTAAGCAACTCTCAAATAAGGTGTTATTTTTTTCTTACAGCTATGCTATTTTTCATGGGAGCATTCATCGTGTTTCCCAATAAAGAACATGCATCGCAGTTTTCCAGACTTCAGTTTATTAGTGGTGTACGAGTACATTGGTACTGGATCTCCAATTTATTGTTTGATTTTCTGATATACCTACCAACAGTCATTGTCTTAGCCTTGCTGTTTACAATTAACGATGCTTTCAGAGGAACTGCAGAAATTGGTAAGTTAGACTTCAATATTTATTTATTTACTAACTTATACGCCAATCGGCTTTATACATAAAGAAGAAGAAGGCAAGCAACAAGGGTGCTGAGTAACAAGACTATATAATGAAACAAATATCAGTTCTGCAATACCGCACTCTTGACGCCTGACATGAACGAGGCTAAATTATTTTCAAAAAAAATCAATGCTCCCACAGTATTCATTGACAACACCAGCTATTCTGTTATGTGGTCCAATGCACGTAGCCTTCGGATGTTTTGGTAGTTTCAGTCAGTCGAATGTCCTCGACCCAGGTCTAGGGCAGATGAGTCCAAATAGTCCCAGACTCTCAGGAGAGTCAATCAGTCCATTGATAACCTTGTAGAAGTATGTTAGGTCTGTGACTATTCTGCGATTTGACGTACGCTGATGATGGGCTGGTCCTAGTCAGCGGAAAATTCCTCGGCGTCGTCTGTGAGTGTATGCAGGCTGCTTGTAGCATAATCGAAAGGTGTTGTGGTGAGCAAGGACTTTCCGTAAACCCGGCGAAGACGGAGATGATCCTATTTACCAAGTAGAGGAAGGTAGAGGGGTTCAGGGCGCCCGTGATGTTTGGAAAACCTTTAGCTTTAGTGCGGGAGGTCAAATATCTGGGGGTGATCCTGGACCCCAAACTAACATGGGGGTCGCAAATAGAACGAGTAGTGAGGAAGGGAGTAGCGACCCTCTGGCAGCTGCGTTGCGTAATAGGGAGGACCTGGGGACTTAATCCTCGGATCCTTCATTGGATCTACACTGCGATCGTCAGGCCGAGAATCCTCTATGGGGCGTTTGTCTGGTGGTGCGGTGTGAACCAAACTACTAGCAGGAAGCTGGCCAAACTCCAAAGGCTGGCACTCCTGGGTATCACAGGCGTTATGAGGACGACACCCTCAGCTGTGCTAGAGGTCCTGTTGATGCTGCCACAGATTCCCATCTATATCAGAAGGGAGGCTATGGCGTCGCATCTTAGAATCCGGGACTCAGGTAAGTGGTGTGGAGAGGGAGCAGTAATAGGGCATGCAAGAGTCGCCAAGGAGGTGCAAAAGGAAATTCCGATTTCCGCCATAAAGGTGAGGGATGCCGAGGACGATATTAGGTTGACTAGGCCATACACCCTCAGGATCCCCAGTAGGGATCAGTGGATGGAAAATGAGGTTGCATTCCAGCCCGCAAGCCTGGTCTGTTTCACCGACAGATCGCGGCTGGAGGACCAACAATCCTCCGGGGCAGGAATATACATCGAGGGCCTGGGGGTGCGCGAGAGCCTCCCCACCACTGCTACTACATTCTGCGATTTGACAGGCTGTTGATCTTAAGTTGGGCGCAGATTTCATCATGGCTGAGTTTATTACCATTGTGCATACAATATGATATATGTTTGATGAATCTCAACTGTAGTCGCTCAATTTGGTTGATCTGTATATTGGTATAAGGAGACCATACTAGCCAACACTAATCCAGGATGGGTATTACCAGCGATGAAAAGAGTCGGATTCAAATGTGAATGTTCTCCAAATCCCTGCCAGATATAGTAATGAAACTCATGGTATGGTACGCCTGAAGGGTAATCTTGTCCAGGTGCTGATAGAATGTAAGCTTGTTGTCGATAATGACACCCAGGTCTATAGTTTCCCGGAGAAATTAGCCATTCAGGAAATAAGTAATAGGATTTTGGTCGTGTGAACATGAAAAGCACATACATGTACACTTCTCTATGTTGAGGCTGAGCTTATTCTTGATACAACAGCTGCTCAACCTGTCGATATCCCGCTGGAGTGAATCGGTGTCACTTGGATTTCCAATGCATCTGTAGATTGTTAGGTCATCAGCGTAGATGAGAAATTCTGACTCAAAGTTGTCGCCAATGTCGTTGATGAAGATGTTGAAAAGTACGGGACCCAAGTGAGAACCCTGCGGGACTCCCGAGGAAACATCGTATCCCCTGGAAACATGGCCACCGACTATCACCTGCAGCCGTCTACCCAGATACGACTCCAACCACGTGAGTGCCATTCCACTAACCCCATATTTTTGCAGTTTGTTGACTAGAATCACGTGGTCAACCTTATCAAATGCTTTGCTAAAGTCTGTATAAATAGCATGGACACTGTCACATCTGTTTAGAGATTTGAGTATATAGTCTGTGTATAGGAAAAGGGAAATATGTGAAATATGATAGTAATTTTCATTGAATTCACAAGCAATAGTAGAGTTTGAGGTTAGCTAGTGTGCATTGTTGTCTGTTACAAATACATGGAAAATAGCTGTAAATTATGTATTAAAAAAAAAGTAAACTACTACAATAATGCAATAATGGTGATTCAGCTTTTCACTGTAGTTGTGGTTTACAAGTTGTTGTAAACAAAGAAAATAAAGTAATTTGTTGCCTAGGTGGAAAAAGTGAGGTTAATACAGTCGAAAACGTGAGCAAACTAAATGCAATTGAAATCCAACAAATAACCAGAAAGGAAGTTGAAGTGCTACGAAAGTTACTATATAAAGCAAATGCAAGACCTACAAGTCAGCATGAAAGCATGTCCGACCACTTTGAAGAGCAACGTCAGCATAATGCGGAGCTGGTGAAAACGAATAAAAAACTAGTGAAGAGGAATATTGAACTGCAAGAAAGAGTGGAAACATTGGAGAACAGAATAAATCATATGGAACAGAATGAAAAAGCAAACAATATTGTGATTTCGGGGATACCACCACAAACAGGAACGATAAGGGGAACAATTGAGCAGCTATTAACTGCAATACATTTGGACTTTTGTCCTGACTCGTCTGTTTCAGACATCTTACAATAGAGGCATATTCCATAGTAACTGGAATACTGCTTGAGTACAACCTATCCCCAAGAAAGGATCCAAAGCGGTTCCTAGCAACTACAGGCCTATTTCTCTTCTTTCAGTCATCTCTAAAGTGATGGAAAAGTATTACTAAAATGTCTTGAAAAACACAGTCTTATCCATGACAATATTGTTCCTAAACGTCAAATTGTTTGGGGTTGACATCTTTGAGTGATGGATAATAAGGTCTTTCCAAACATACTTTTATTCCTTGTCCCGACGCGATTCGATCTTTTTTAACAGGTCATCCTCAGAGGAATCGAGAATATACAAAAGGCTTGTCAGAAAAACTGAGGAAAACTCAGTTTTTCTGACAAGCCTTTTGTAAATTCTAGATTCCCCTGAGGATGACCTGTTAAAAAGGGTCGGAACGGGTCGGGACAAGGAATAAAAGTATTTGTTTGGAAAGAAAAGGCCTTTTTATTCATCACCCAAAGATAATCCATGACAGGCAGTATGGATTCCGTCAGCGCAGATCAACTGCCGACCTCCTTTCCTTTGTCACCCATCCTGGAACAAGTGTATGGAACTACACAGTGAATCCCAGATTGTCGCTCTAGACATATCCAAAGCATTATACCAGGTCTGGCATGCAGCGCTGTTTAATAAACTTCCAGCCTATGGCCTACCACCAAAGCTCTGTACCTGGACAGCAAATTTCCTCTCCAACCGGCACATTTCTGTTGCCGTGGATGGTCATTCCTCTAAACTGTATACAATTAATGCAGGAGTCCCTCAAGGTTCAGCTTTAGCCTCTACTTTGTTTCTTCTTCACATCAATGACCTTCTTTCTAGCACATCCAACTCAGTTCACAGTTACGTGGACGACAGCACCCTCCACTCAAATATACAATATTCTAAGCCTGTCTCTTTAGCCCAATTAAATGAGGATCGCAGACTCATGGAGGGTTCTGTCTCTGTGGATTTCCAAAAAATATTAGACTGGGGAAGTAGAGATCTTGTACAATTCAACCGCACCAAATCTCAGTCTTGCTTTATATCTCATAAGAGATACACCAGCCCTAGATCCATCACAATGAACAACCAAGTTATTCAAAGTAATGAGTCCTTTTCACTTGTTGGCATTTCTGTGGATCGAAATCTCAATTGGCACCAACATGTCACATTAATTGCAGAAGCGGCTGCTAAGAAATTAGGTTACCTCTTCCGGGATTGCCAATACTTTTCACCAGCTAATCTCTATACCTTATATACTTCACAAATAAGACCAAACCTCAAATACTGCTCCCACATCTGGGGTGCCGCTGCCGCTTCTACACTCGAAATCCTGGACTCCATTCAGAAGAGAGCTATATGTGTCATCGGTGACCCTAACCTCACCCAAAGGCTCCCATCCCTTGCCCACTCTCTCTCTTTTTTATAGATATCTGCACGGGCACTGCTCAGAGGAGCTTTCTTCCATAGTTCCTCCACCTGCTGCCCCCAACAGATCTACCAGGGAAACAGAGCGAATGCACCCTTTTACTGTCCAGGTCACCAGACATAGCACATCTTGTTATGCCCGCTCTTTTGTCCTGAGGACTTCCAAGTTGTGGAATTCCTTGCCGGCACATGTTTTTCCTTCTCCTCCTTACCTCCAAACCTTCCAAGTCCAGAATTAACAATTTGCCTCTTTCCTCCTTGTCGACATCCACAGTACGATAGAATTTAGGCTGTAAGCCCTCGTAGTGTGTGTTTTTGCATTTTTGCATTTTCCATCGAAATATAATGCATGTTTGTAAGAAAAAAAATTTGGGATGCAGCAAGTGCGTTATGGTAGCGAATTTTGATTAAATGCTTCATATTGGAACAGCTCAATTTGCTATTAACCTATAAGGTTGACCCAAAAACGAGTTTTTTCGGGAACACAAAGTTCACTTTAGGAAATTTTTTACATTTTCAAACAAAGTTATTTTGATGAAACATGACACATTATTTTTACTATATAGGTTATACTGGTAATCAAGTTTGATGTCTGCTTTCTTAAAAAAAACACATTTGCTATTAAAAGCATTTTAATGAAAATTCACTACCATAACGCACTTGCTGCATCCAGACTTCTATTTAATCTGATAATCTTTGGTTTATTGCAGGTACACTGGTGATGATTTTTATATGTTACGGAATGTCGTGCCTACCATTCACGTATTTGTTCAGTTTTAAAAGGTCAGCTTCAGGCGGTTTTGCCCTTCTTCTTATGGCTGGCATGTTTATAGGTGTTGTGCCAACAATAATTGTGAGCGTTATGGAAGACTCCCAGGATGAGTACTACGAACATATTGCTAAGATCATCAAATTTGTCTTTCTGGCATTGTTCCCACAGTTTGGCCTAACTTACACGTCTGTCAAATTTTCCAGGCAGGTTGTGAGGAACTACAATTGGATGGTGATGGATGTGAAAAAGAAAATGGCACGTTGTCGAGTTGATCCAAACCCATGCTGTAACACATATAGTAAGTTGAATTAATTGAAAATGTAACAAACTCATCATAATAAATTCATAGTAACACGAGTACATACAATCTAACGATTCTTGTTCTTTTCACAGGTGACACAATGTCTTGTGCTGCTTATAAAAGCTACTTCTCAAATGAAGAACTGGGAATTGGGAAAGAACTTCCAATAGAAGCTTTTTTCCCTCTCATAATATACATGGTTCTTATTATTTTCCTAGATTCTGTTTATTGGAAGAAGCTAGAAAATATATATAATATAATCCTCAAAGAGGTGAAACGTGTGTTAAATAGAAACCATGATATAGTTGATAGAATATCACATCCAAATTATAAACGTAATATCACACAAGAAGAAAACTCATTATTAGCTGAAAGTCTGTCAAAGGATTATGGTGGTAAGCCTGTCGTTAGAAATGTCAGTTTTACAGCAAGAAGAGGGAAATGTTTTGGTTTGCTTGGTGTTAACGGTGCCGGGAAAACAACGACTTTTCGAATGTTAACCAATGACGTTATAAAAAACGATGGAAAGATACGTCTTATTGAAGAAGGTTGTGACAAAATAAGAGAAAGTGAAAGTGAAACATTTGAAAGTAATGCAGAAACGAGAACAAATGGTGTCGGATCAAGACAACATTCAAAGGATGCGAAAATAAATATATCTGGGGATAATATCAGTGAAAGTAGCACAGCTAAATCTATGACAGAAATTGATAGTGAAAAGCGTGAGGTATTTATTATTTTTATTTATTTTTTTGGTGCCTGTACATTAATATACTGTCAACGTCAGTTACGCTGCCACACAATATTTTAATATTTAGTTTAAAAAAATGTACATATAAGAATTTTTGATTGAGTTTTGTTCACATTTCAGAAAAATAAGTTATGACATACCATATATATATATATATATATATATATATATATATATATATATATATATATATATATATATATATATATATATATATATATATATATATATATATATATATATATATATATATATATATATATATATATATATATATATATATATATATATATATATATATATATATATATATATATATATATATATATATATATATATATATATATATATATATATATATATATATATATATATATATATATATATATATATATATATATATATATATATATATATATATATAATAATGATAGTTTATTCAGCAAAAGAAGAAATATACACACATGGTTTGCTATTCATAAAGCCTACAATCACACAATAAACAAGAACGATACCCAGGGCGTGGTAGAGTACTCTCATTTCTCGAGTGTTGAAGTTCTGTCTCAATAATTTGAATTTATAAAGCAGGGACCTGACCCTATTTACCACCTGTTCCACTTGTTTGTCCCATCTTAGGTGTCCATCTATTACTATGCCCAAATATTTGACCCATTCGGCTTTCTTCGACTGTGAAACACTATCACAGCTAATTGTTAAGTCTGTAAAGGTAGGCAGTGTGTTCATGCATGCTGCAAAAGGCAAAAACTTTGTCTTTTCCGCATTAAGCGTCAGGCAGTTTAAATCAAGCCATTCCATGACTTTTCTAAAACCAAACTCCGCCATCTTCCTCACCTCACCCCAAGTATGCCCACTCCAGAAGATAATAGTGTCATCAGCGTAACTTACTACCTTGCCCCAGCATTCCAGAAAACAGATCGTTAATGTACAAGTTAAAGAGGATTGGCCCCAATATGCTGCCCTGAGGGACTCCACATTCTACTTCCTGCACATCACTCAGTACCCCGTTTATATCCACTCTTTGTTTCCTACTGACAAGGTATGTTTCCATCAATTTAAGTGGCAAGTGTGCCTGTCAAGAAACGAAGTAAGTCTCTCCTTTATCGTAATTTGCACTATCTTTGCGACACTTGTAATAAGTGTTAACAGTCTGTAGTTGATCATTTCAATAATGTCGCCTGATTTAAAAAGCAACCTGACCACGCCTAGCTTTAGGCAGTCGGGAAACTTGCCAGTTTCGATTACTCTATTAATAAGACATGACAAAAGGGTTTGCTACAGAGTCAGTTATCCTTTTCAACAAATCTGCGGTTATCCTGTCATGTCTAGGTGCTTTATGAGATTTTAGAGCAAAAATGATCTATTTTACTTCCTCCTCCGTCACCGGATTTAGATAAAGTAAATCACTGATATATATATATATATATATATATATATATATATATATATATATATATATATATATATATATGTATGTATGTATGTATGTATCACACTGATAACTCAAAAAGTAATGGGCCGATTTTGATTAAATTTGGTGAGTACCTTCCTTTTGCAAATGGCTTGGATAAGTTCGTTAGCCAGGAAAATCGGCCCAGGTTTTCCCGGAAAATTTTGTGTTTTCTTTCGAAAAAATTGTAAAAAAAATTATATCTCCGGAATTCTTTGATTTTTTCATCATGACGCCACACACTGATGAGTCTTCTCAGTGAGTTGCTGGTTATTTGTTCCAATCTCTTTGAAGACTTCGTATTTTGTTAGCTCCCAAAGATTTTCTATTGGGTTGAGATCTGGGGACTTGCCAGGCCACAGCAAAACGTTGATTTTTTGGGCATCCAGATAAGCTGATATCGTTTTGACCTTTTGGCAAGGAGGGGAGTCATGCATAAACCAGAAATGTTGCTCATTTGGGAATCAATCCCTTACTTGAGGTAACATTCTGGTTCTGATAACGTTGATATATTGGTCTTGACCCATGGTACCCTCTACAGTGTAAAGGCGCCTAGTACCTTTTTCAGATATGTTTGACCAAACCATAACTTTTAATGGATGTATCACTTTTTCGACCATGCAGTCCTCATGACACTTCTCACCAGGTTGTCTCTGAACAAAAGTTGACTTGTCCACTAGTATTTCGAAAGTCTACTCGTCTGAGAAGCAAACCTGAAACTTAAGACTACCATGAGTTTTCATTATTAATATTGAATATTAACAAACATTACTAAGCTTTTCCCACCAAGCATCTTCGAATTGTTTGTTTGGATAAATTGATTCCAGCTTTGTGAACTAGCTTGGTCAACACCTTTCTGCCTTTTTTTTTTCAGTTATGTAGACAAATGTCTCAAATTTTTCACCTCGTGGTGTTGTAAGGCGTTTCCAGGAGCACACTTGCCATGGTCTCATTGTTTCAGACTTTCCCCAAATTCGATTAACAGTGGCGAAAGAAACATGAGTAAGGGCAGCTATTTTTTTTTTTTTTTTTGAGAATGCTGTGTTATCTTTAGAAGAGCCAACATTTCTACAAATTTTGTAAGCACAATGTCTTTGACTTTTCCAATCTAGAAAAAACGTGTGAAGAACGAAAGATATTTTCCAAAAAATGCAATAGGACAGCTATTTTTGTTGAGAATACTATGTTATCTTCAGAAGAGCCAAAATTTCTACACACTTTGAAAGCACAACGTCTGGATTTTCCAATGTGGAAAAAACCGTGTTGGGAACAAAAGATATTTTCCAAAAAATGCAATTTTATATTTACTGTTTCTTTAAATCACTACAATAACAGCAGTTTCCTATATCCACCTTCAAATTGATCATACCTTCAGATATTCACCAAAACTCGAAGTGTTTCTAACAATTTGGCCATGTACATGTCCATATATTTACTTTAGTCGTCTGAATTATAAAACATTAAATTTAGGAATTTAATGTCAATCAAGCAAATATGCTGATTTGTTGGTCGACAAAGACAAAGGATTATTTTTTACTTGACAAGTGCACTGTGATTTTCTATTCTAAAATGGTGTATTATAATAATCAATGTAGTATATAAAATGACTTTAACAGTTTTTAACTTTAGGTTTTCCTGTATGGAAAAGTCACAAAGATGACATAGTAGATATTTTGTTATTTTAAAAACAAAATACATCTTCATAACATTTTGTCCATGTGTAAAAGTCAGGTGTCCAGGTCAATGTGTTACCAATGAGTTTTAACAGGAGCACATTTTGAACTTTTGGAAAACATATTTCTTGTATTGTATTATATTGGGTGTCTCAAAAGAAAGTTTATATTTAACTTACTGTGTGAACACAACGAATCCGAGGGAATCTGGGAGTATGTCAATTGGTAGCCTGGCTCTGGGGAATTTAGTTGCAATGGAACGTTTCTCAGGAGTGGACCGTGCACTGTGCATGCGAGAGTTTTACAAAAATGGTGATTTGGCGACTGTAGCGTGTAGAAGATTCTGCAATATTAGAGGTTTCCGCCATTTAAATGATGCGCCAAGCATTGCTCTCATTCGAAAGTTTGAAGATACGGATACAACACTGGTTGCTCGGAAAATAGTTACAGCCTCGGCAGTGGAGTGTGCTGTGAAACATTTTCAGCCATTCAAGGTGCCAGGGGAGGATGGGGTGATTCCGGTCCTACTACAAATAGGAGTGGAGACTCTCCTCCCATTCCTAATCAGGCTGTATAGAGCCAGTCTAGCTTGGAACTATATACCATCCAGCTGGATGGCGATTAGGGGGGTGTACATTCCCAAACTGGGACGTAATGACCTCCTACCCAAATCGCTGAGACCTCTCAGTGTAACTTCATTCCTCCTGAAGGGATTGAAAAAAATACTGGACAGACACATAGGAACATCTTAAACAACAACCCCCTTAATACCCACCAGTATGCCTACCAAACTAGCAAATCTATTGAGTTAGCACTCAATAACCTCGTCGAGAAAATCACACACTCCCTAGATAACCAGGAGGTTGCAGTGGCTGCATTTCTCGACATTGAAGGAGCATTTAATAAAGCACTACCTATCTCCCTGTATGAAGCCACTATCGCTAGAGGGGTGGAGCCTGCCATTTGTGGCTGGATGGGAAGCATGCTTTACAATCGGACCATTATTGCCTCTTTGCAGGGGGAGGTGGTCAGCTTCAGGACTGTGAGGGGGTGCCCTCGGGGGACTTTTATCCCCCCTACTTTGGTCCCTCTGGCTATCCTGGGGCTGTGGGAGGTTGAGGTCCAGACGTATGCTGATGATCTTGTCATAATGGTTAGAGGCAAATCTGAGGAGGAATTTGCAAGTACTCTTCAAGAGGCACTAAATGTAGTGAATGATTGGTGTCGGAGGGAACAGATGTCTGTGAACCCCCGCAAAACGATCATTGTTCCAATTACCAGAAGAAGAAGGTTGGACAAATTAAAACCACCTATTCTTATGGGGGAAAGGATTCCATTTACGGAACAAGCAAAATATCTGGGCGTTACTCTAGGTAAGACGCTCAACTAGGGCGTAGAGTTAGAGAATGTAATCCGCAGAGCTAAACTGTCCCTGTGGACATGCCGTAGAATCTGTCGAAATAACTGGGGAACAAACCCCCAACAGATGTACTGGCTCTATATAGTTGTTATCAGACCGATGATAATATATGGAGCCATAGTTTGGTAGCACAAGGCACTTCGTGGTATCGCAAGGGCCAAACTGGCTCAGCTACAGAGACAAGCTTGTCTGATAATAACGGGAGCGATAAGCACCACTCGCATCAGCCGCTCTGGAGGTCCTCCTTAATATTCCACCTCTTCACATTTTGCTGGAGAGGGGGGCGAGGTGGACAACGTACAGATTAAAACAAACGGCCGACAGCATGCCGAAGGAAATCAAGCTGGGAGGCTCCAGACTCCTCGATGACATGCAGGGTCATGGGATTCTGGTAATGGTCTCAGACTTGATGTCTACAAAGATCAGTAGAGATCTGTCTTTCAAGACCGTACTCCTGGAAAGGGAGGACTGGGAACGAAATCGTACGACCCTATTGAGGGCCGATCTCTGTTGGGTTTTTTTTTTTTTTTTTTTTTTTTCTCAGAGTTTGTTCGCATCTTTGCCGCCCCGATAGCACTGCAGCCTTTGGCTTATTGTGTATGCCCTAGTCTTTCTACTCTGTCCATTCCAAAATCACTGTGTCTTGAACTAATCTGCACAGCGATCGGTAGGGTGAAGTTTTAGCTCTCTCTGAACTGGGTTCGTCAATTATTGACTTCCCATGTCTAAGCCCTGGACAGTCTGCCCAGTACACCTTGTATCGAACGCTTTGGAGAAGTCTGTATAAATGACATCCACCTGACCCCGTCCATCCAAAGCTTCACTTACATACTGTATGAGCAGGGATAAATTCGTCAGTGTTGAGCGCTCTCCATAAACCCATGCTGGTATTGTGACAAGCGATACTTTACAGCAGGATATCTGTTGTATCTCTTACTTTAATGCAAGCAAATATTAATATTAATCATTGTTGAAAATTAAGTGGTTTCTGCATAATCTATATGTACATGACTTATTTTGCAGTACTATGAAAGAATAGGATACTGTCCTCAATTTGATGCACTGAACTTTGACCTTTCTGCTAAGGAACTCCTGTCTATTATGGCACAGTTCAGAAATTTCTCGAAAGAAGAAAGTGAAACTGTGGCAAATGATTACATAAACTTATTAGGTAAGCAATATTAATTTTATGGATAAGGAAATCGTCTTATCAATTATGGCCTATTATGTTTTCCCTTTTTTTAAATTATTTGTTAACTCTCCCTATAGACTGCTGTGATTATTAGAGTGGTTTACACACTATATTTTACCAGACCTGGATGAGGTCCAAGACTGGTCACCATCCAGAAACTGGCTGTGTCTTAATGTTGCTTTATGTCAATTAAGCAATGTCAGCACTTATCCGAATTGTGCCGCCTAAACGGCCCCTTATTAATATTATCATATGTAGTTGTTCCTTACGAAGCATCTTGAATTTTATTCCAGGGCTTGATAAATATGGTGACAAACCATGTGGTGAGTTCAGTGGAGGAAATAGAAGAAAACTGGCATTCGCCTTAGCGCTAGTAGGTTGCAGACAGTATATTCTCTTAGACGAGCCTACCAGCGGAGTAGACCCCATGAGCCGTAGGAAAATATGGGACATCATTAAAAAGTTGAAAGAAAACAAGAATATCTCCTTCATATTAACATCTCATAGCATGGAAGAATGTGAGGCATTATGCGAAGAGTAAGTATTGTCGTGTTTTCCTTTACAAAATGAAAAAATGGTAATCAAAAGGCCGAGTTATCTTATAATACTGCTCTGGCCTGCATAACCATTAATCAATATCCGAACCAGCAAGCCATGTTCTCACTTTGTGCACAACATGCTTACTTAACTTTAGAGGAGGTTGTGATCCAGTAGTCTGAGCAACCTTAGCAAATCTTTTTCTGTTTCTCAATCATTTCATTGCCTTAAGTTCTTTAGGGACTTTCTCAATTTCTTCTTTTGAACTGTGCGGGCCCATATCATGTGGGTTTATCCTCCCTATGAATGTATGTTGTATTATAAAAACAAATATCTCTTCCAGCATGGCCATAATGAAAGAAGGTGAGATAAATGTTGAAGGTCCTATTCCTGAATTGAAACAGCGGTTAGGATCTGGGTTCACGCTGAAACTAAAATTAAGAACATCCAAGCCAGGACAGCCGAGGATGGTGTCTGCTTCCACATCAATGTCAGAAAAAAGGAATTATGAAGTCAACATTACTGATATAGACGAAGTGGATGGTCCTGTAGCTAATGGAGTAACTTACGAAAATGAAAGATCCTCAGGTACTGATGAAGTGGATGGAAAATTGGTAGCACGTTCGCAGAAATATGAACCATTATCAAGCGAGGTGGTACTTACAAATAAAGATTATAATCAGAGAATAACTGATCTGAAGAAGAGGATGGATGATATGTTCCAACCCGAGTTAAAGGATGAGCATGAGGTATGTAATTTAAAAACAGAGATTGTTATTTTTTTATTCTGGGTACGAGGGCGTGTCACTAAGTCCGTGTCTTTGTTAATGAAACACAGGTTTTTTGACAAAAAATCATTTCATTTTTCTCAACATAGTCTCCTTTGAGCTCTATACACTCCCAATTTTTTATCCCTTCCAAAAAATTAGATTTGTCAAGGTCCTCAAAACAGGTATTTGTTTGTGAGATGATTTCATCATTGGAGTCAAATCTCTTTCCGCTGAGCCATTTCTCTAAGTTTGGGAACAGGAAATAGTCATTTGGGGCTAAAAATCCGGACAATAGGGCGGATGAGGGAGTAATTTGTACCCAATTTATGCAATTTTGCCATGGAGACTACACATGTATGACCCTTGCATTGTCTTGGTGGAAAATAACTTTTTTCTAGGCCAAATGCGGTTGTTTTTTCCTCAAATCGTCACTGAATCGGTCCAATAAGTTGGTATAAAACTCGCCATTGATTGTTGTTCCCTTTTGAAGGCAATCAATGCGGATTATACCGCGTGCATCCCAAAAAACAGTCGGCATGACTTTATTGGCTGACAAACCCACTTTGGCCTTCTTCGGCGCCGATTTGCACAGAGAAACCCATTGTATTGACTGCTGCTTGGTCTCTGTTGTGTTGTGGTGATTCCATGTTTCATCCACGGTTACGAAACAGCGCAAAAACTCGTCCCTATTGCAGTTGAACAACGCCAAACACTCCTTTGAAGTTGTCACACAATTGTGTCTATGGTCGATTGTGAGCAAACATGACACCCATCTTGCGGATAGCTTTCTCATACCGAAGTGAAAGAACAATAAAAAGTACATGAACTAACTATAAAATATAGCGTGTTCTATTTAAAATAAGAGAGTTAAGGATTTACAGTTGTCACGATTGACCGGTCTATTTCGGACACCCTGTCTAACTTGTACTAGCTTTAATAAATTCCAAACATTTTGTGTCAATTTAGAATTTGCACTTTTAAAATTTCAATTTGTCAGGTTGAAAAATAGGAGAGAGACAGGTGTGTAAATGTGACAATGTTTTTTAAGAAATTTTTGAAACAAATCAAATATCTCGAAAATGGTTGAGAAAAATAACCGGAAGTCCCATGTCAATATTTTCAGTGAACTTGAAATTTTTAGAAACCGTTGTGTGTGAATTTTCAGAATTCAATTGTGAGCCGTACTCCAGAAATGGCTAATGGAAGGTATACGTGGGACACCCTGTATGCCTTCTGCTTTATCACATAAATTTTGTTTCAGTTTTTACAATTTACTTCATAAATCACCGATTTTTTAAGTGCTGTCTTTGTCTTTTGGATTCTTCAAGTCATAACGAATTTTTCAATTAAAATATTACTCTTAAATTTAACTCTGCTATAAGAGCGGTTAACACACTTATAGAGAGCAATGGGTTCCCCAGTGTCGATCACAAGCCTGAAAAAAGAAAGATCTCTTATTTTAAGGTTGCCTTTATTTCAACTACTGTACTTCTAAATCATCTTAATACCAGGGAAGCCTCTGGCCTTGACGAGATCCAAGCAATTGTTCTCAAAAAATGCGCACCAGAACTTGCTCCTGTCCTGACTCGTCTATTTCAAACATCTTACAATAGAGGCATATTCCCTAGTAACTGGAACACTGCTAGAGTACAACCCGTCCCCAAGAAAGGATCCAATGCGCTTCCTAGCAACTACAGGCCTATTTCTCTCCTTTCAGTCGTCTCTAAAGTGATGGAAAAGTATATAAACACCGAATTACTAAAATTTCTTGAAAAACACAGTCTAATACACGACAGGCAGTATGGATTCTGTCAGCGCAGATCAACTGCCGACCTCCTTTCCTTTGTCACCCATTCTTGGAACAAGTCTATGGAACTACACGGTGAATCCCAGATTGTCGCTCTAGACATATCCAAAGCATTCGGCCTACCACCAAAATTCTGTACCTGGACAGCAAATTTCCTCTCCAACCGGAGCATTGCTGTTGTCGTGGATGGCCATTCCTCTAAACTGTATCCAATTAATGCAGGAGTCCCTCAAGGTTCAGCTTTAGCCCCTACTTTGTTTCGTCTCCACATCAATGACCTCTCTAGCACATCCAACCCAGTTCACAGTTACGCAGTTACACAGTTACGCCCACTCAAATATACAATATTCTAAGCCTGTCTCTTTAGCCCAATTAGATGAGGATCGTAGACTCATGGAGGGTTCTGTCTCTGTGGATCTCCAAAAAATATTAGACTGGGGAAGTAGAGATCTTGTACAATTCAACCCCACCAAATCTCAGTATTGATTTCTATCTCATAAGAGATACACCAGCCCTAGACCCATCACAATGAACAACCAAGTTATTCAAAGTAATGAGTCCTTTTCACTTGTTAAAATTTCTGTGGATCGAAATTTCAATTGGCACCAACATAAATTCCACAAGCGGCTGCTAAGAAATTAGGTCTCCTCTTCCGGGCTCGCAAATACTTTTCACCAGCTAATCTCTATACCTTATATACTTCACAAATAACGCCAAACTTCGAATACGGCTCCCACATCTGGGATGCCGCTACCGCTTCTACACTCGCTATCCTGGACTCCATTCAGAAGAGAGCTATACGTCTCATCGGTGACCCTACCCTCACCCAAAGGCTGCCATCCCTTGCCCACCGACGTGCCGTTGGTGACCTCTCTCTCTCATTTATAGATATCTGCACGGGCACTGCTCAGAGGAGCTTTCTTTTATAGTTTTTCCACCTGCTGCCCCCCAACAGATCTATCAGGGGAACAGAGCGAATGCACCCTTTTACTGTCTAGGTCACCAGACATAGAACATCTTGTTATGCCCGCTCTTTTGTCCCAAGGACTTCCAAGTTGTGGAATTCCTTGCCACATGTTTTTCCTTCTTCTCCTAACCTCCAAACCTTCAAGTCCAGAATTAACAAGTTGCCTCCTTCCTCCTTGTCGACACCCACGGCACGATAGTATTTAGGCGTTGAGCCCTTGTGGTGTGTTGTTGTAATAAATTTTTAAAAATTACCTTTGTTAGTGCGAAATATTTAGTTTCTTATAATAATAATAATTACTGAATAAATAGTAACAAAATAATAATTTTCCTAGGGTTTGCTCCATTATCACATTAAAGAAGGTGATCGTCGTTGGAGCGGTCTCTTCAACAAGGTAGAGGAAGTGAAAAAGGAATTTGGTGATGTAATCGAAGACTATACAGTCAGTGGAACGTCGCTGGAAGATGTGTTTCTGTCAGTCGCTAGAGGTCCTAATAAAGAAGTGAAAGGGTTGTAAGATAAAGGTCTCTTAAGTGAGCATCTTCACAAGTTACTGGTTCACAAATTACGTTCAGTACGAACCCTGTTTCCACCAGGGAACCTTTGATTATTTTTTTTACTTAATTTACATGTCTTGTATTTCCCGAACTTTACTATATAGACACCTCTTATGAACGGAGAGTTTAACAAGTGGTTAAAAAGTTAGGAATATGAGATAGTGGCTAGTGTGGTTCAAGTTTAATGCCAAAGCTTTAGAGTTTTACTTCTGTGATATTTTGTAAGCAAAACTAATAAAAATAGTAACAAATATGATATAAGGAAAAATGAAACAGTCTCAACTTATTTTGTTTTGTAAATGTGTATATTTTTTTATAAACAATAAAAATCAAGTTTTGTATTTTCAAATGTAGCAAACGATGATTGAATATTAAATCAAAATACAAGCGAAAAAATTGTAAAATTAGTGAACTAAAAAATTCTTTATTTTTGTAGCTCTTTTTGATCATCTGGGAATGGTGATCTTCAAAATGTTTAAAAATTAAATATATAATATTGTGGGCACTTTGAAAAGTTTGTTTTAAAACTGTTTTTGTCGCAATTCTAAATAAAAGAACAACAAAATAATTCTTACAGTATTTAATTGGTAGAGTATAGTCATTCTAAAGAGATTCGTCAGATCTGTGGGTAGTGGCTTAGGTCATCTGAAACAAAGCAAGCAGGTTTTGGCTTTGTATAGTACCACAGCTTAGGAGGCAGTAACATCCGTACACCCTATGATTTTATCGTCATTTTAATAATAGTAATTATAATAATTTATTAGTCCCAGGATTACACACAGCAATATGCACAGGTCACCAACAAAACAGATAAAATCATCTAAAAAAAAAAAGCTGCACATATAAAACCATTTAAAAGGCTAAACATAAAATCATCCAGAAACCCTGGAAAACTTCACATCTAAATTCTAAAACTCTAACCTCAACAACTTTTCCACTGAATAGAAGGAATTTCTCAACATAATTTCCCCACTCTGTTCCTAAACTTCTGTTACGGCAAGTCTGATATAAGCAGGTATTTTATTGTATAACTTAATTGCCCCGTAGCCAGTCCCACTTCGACATCTCTCCAGTCGCCAATAGATCGACAGAATGTTCTTCCCTTGTCTCGTACCGTAGGTATGGATATCTCGGTAACTCTGGTATTCACCCACATTCTCCTTGATGTACATCAAATTTTCAAAGATATAGAATGCTGGTAACGTAAGTATATTCATGTGTCCAAAAGGGCTCTACAATCATCCCTGTAACCTGCACCACACATCACATGTATAGCCTTACGCTGGAGCCCAAAGAGACGCTTAGCACCAGCAGCATGACTCCAAACCAAGATAGCATAAGAAATATGTGAGTGAAAAGCAGCAAAATACGCTGTCCTCAGAACAGGAACTGAAACACTGCCAACCATGCCCCGAAGCAAGAACAGGTCCCTCGAGAGTTTACCAACCACTGAGTCAACATGTTTGTCCCACAGAAGCCTTGAGTCAATGACAACACCCAGAAATTTTGTGCTTTCCAACAGTGGCCCTGCCTCGTCAAGTTGCCTCATAGAGAACACCATGCTATTTGTCTTTTCTCTGTTAAGTAGCAGATCATTTGCTGCAAATAATTGTTCGGCCTCACCCCGAGCGGCCACCGAGTCCCCCAAGGAACCCTCAAGGCTATTAGCGGTGACAGATATTGTTGTATCATCGGCGTGAACTCGGCAGAACCTCTACACTTTGGCAGATTGTTTATAGATATTAGGAACAAAATGGGTCCCAGGACGGACCCCTGCGGTACACATGGAGAAATCTCACCCCTCCCCGATGTAACCCCAGCACACCGCACTGACTGACACCTATGCTCCAGATAAGATCACACCAGAGCGACATTACCAGCACAAAAAATTATAAGCCTCAAGTTTTGCAAGGCGAGTCCCGTGGCCAACACAATCAAAGGCCTTACTTAGGTCACAGAATAATGCAGTATCATATCTGTTATTATGGTATGCATCTAAAATATGGGAGACCAAGTCCAGAATGCCCAGTGTAGTGCCCTTGTTTTGTCTGAAACCAAATTGGTATGCGCTGGCCAAGTTGTTTTTCTTCAAAAAAAATTACAATTTGTCTTGCCATGCATTTTTCCATTATTTTTGACACAACTGGTAGTAAAAATATAGGCCGGTAGCTTTCTATTTTATCAGAATCACCTTTTTTTAAGAGTGGTACCACCAAGGCATTTTTTAGAATGTCTTTCTTTTAGGCTTACAGTCAAGGAAAATTTTTGTAATTTAAGAAATTCTAAGAATAATGTAGAGGCCTCAGTGGTCCAGGTACAAGAATGTATGCCTCTGAACCGAAGGGTACTGGGTTCGATCTCAGGGCACTCCTTTCACTTTTTCAGTACATACTGAACAATTAACATCAACCGAGGTTCTGGCATTGTATTTGAGCAAGTTTACTTGACATCCTTAAATCAAAATATCTTTGAATATTGGCGTATGTGTCATAATCAGCGACCATATGAATCAAATCAGTTCAAGGTCAATGTTTTCTTAACAGTGGCGCGTGTGAGAAAAATGATAAGTGTTTTTCGGCTTTCAGTCATCACCTGACAACTAATCTAAAAGTAAAGACAAATCTTATTTTCGTAGATATTCATTAAATGACAATTAATTTTATACAATAATAACGGACATATTATTTACCATTGATTCACCCCCAGCTTTCCTATACTCCGGTCTTCAAACAAGCACAAGCTTGTGATTACATTTAGGGATATATATATATATATATATATATATATATATATATATATATATATATATATATATATATATATATATATATATATATATTGTATAAAATTTCACTTTAAAAATATTGTTCAGTAATACTTCTTTTTGTTTATCATTTTTATTATTGGCACTTTGCACAGCCACGATGCTACGACCTTTATTAAACTAATCTTCTAACGACAATCCGCACTTACTTAACACAAATTAATTTAATATTATAATTTATCGGTATAATTTTGAGATAGGACTAATTTGTTAACCATCTTTCTTTCAATGTTATTGTCAGTGGCGAGATAAAAGAAATCAAACTTTAAAATCATATTGGTGTGAATCTATTAGCATGCCAGCACGATAGAGGAAGCACTGCTTAAATCGAGTGGATGAAGTCTGCCAAAAGCTATAAGCTATTTCTGAATTTCTTTATAATGATTGTACTCTTAATTGTTATGTTTTCTGAGTCAAGTTTAAAAAAAAAGAAAACAATGATTAGACAAATAATTGGCTCTCTGAATCATATTCCTTACTTTTTAGACACAGTTTACTAGTACGGAAAATGTATCAAAGCTTGCAGGTCTGTGAAGCTGCAATATTAAAAACTTTGTATGTGGCACTATGTTTGTCCGACTATATTTTTGTATTTTCACAAAGTTTTCATTTATATTATGTAAGAAAATAAAAATGTCTATCTTGTTTTTTTCTGCTCTGCTTTTTTAGCTTTATATTAACCTAACGGTCAGAGGGTTATTAAAATAAATTTCAATATTAAGATTCGCTGAAACAAAACGACTGTTAGGAAAAAAAATTAAAATGCATTTATGTGGTTAGTTAGCTCAGTCAAGTATGGTATAGCAGTATATTCTCGAACAATATAAAATTTGAAAGCTGTAAAAGCATTAGACTTGGTAGCTGTAATGGCATTAGACTTGGGAAAAGGGGGTGCTTTTCCATGTCAAAATTGAAAATAAGTTGCATTTGAAGTATTGTCAAAGTCTTTTTAAGCTTTGAAAAGTAAAGTTTTCAGCATTTAAGTATTTTTTGAAAATCGACAGGTTTCACCATATATTTTTTAGATTTGTTTGGAAATGTGCTGGCTCAAAATTGTACTTTAAAATAATATACTTGTTAATTTTAAAATTGATGTGGACTGTATTTTATCTTAATAGATGTACATGCAAGGAGCTATAAAACAAGAATGCGCACAATGGGTTGGTATATTTAGGCCAGAGTATTTGACATAACTGCACATGACAGTGTTGCCAGGTTGTCTTTATTGTCACAGAATTGGTGATAAATGTAAAATAACTAAAATAAGTTTAAACAAGATTGTATATTTTTTTATTTTTATTTTACTTATTAAGAGGTGTGTATTCCAGCTCTTGCTCCTTAATGTAATATATAACCTGAAATATTGAGTAAAAGTATAGTATATGCATTAGTGATGGGCTTCTTTTTTTTTTCAATACTCATATGTAATCGTTACTTTCGTATCCACTTCTCGTTACATTGTATTCGCTACAAAGTAATTATTAAGGGTTTGTAGGTTCCATAAACCTGATACCAATATCAAGTATCTAATTTGCCTGCTATGCATTACTGTATACCGATTTGTTAGGCTCCACCGCTTCCACGAACATTGACTAATTGGCGTAGCTACTGTACAGATTTCTTATTTACCATAAACTAACAGAATATACATAAACAGTGACTTCTATGTCTAGTCAATAACTAAATACAATAGGCTAGCAAAGAATATTTCCCCTTTTAACAACACCAATAAATCAATTGTGGCAGGTCCCATTCCTTTCATTTAGAGTATTTGATCTTTTATTCAAAGAAAAACTTATGCTCAAATACGATCGGATTAGCATTGCCTTGCTCCTTTTGTGTTTTACCTATATTACGTTCCGCTAAAAAAATACAAAATCCTCAAACAAAATAAAAATGTGAAATCATCAAACTGAAGACAAAGTACTCATACCTAAGTCAAAACATATATATTTTTTTGTATCGATTACAAGCTATTCAATAATTATTTTATGCATATAAACAACCATTCTGAGGTTTAAACTAATGCATATACAGCAAGTGTCCGCTTAATGCCCTAGTCAGGGACGTAACAATCGTGACGTTAAGTGAAACGATGTAAAATATGTTGTTTTTCCGGACTTTGGAAGTAGGTTTTAATTTATTCTATGCCTTATCGTTAAACTATTACTTGTATTAACGAAAACTGAAAAATAAAATGTACAATCGTACAAGGATACATTCGCCATCTTATACTACTCTCTGTAAATGTAACAGCGGTACTGGATATAAAATTCTCGACACCAATCGCTTATCGCCAAATAGGAAATACGTTAAATATATATATATATATATATATATATATATATATATATATATATATATATATATATATATATATATATATATATGGTATGATCAGATATCCGGGTAAGTCTACTACTACTATACTAGAATCGTGTGCGGAGTATAGATGCTGGATGCCTCTTAAACAAGTGGATACTAAGTAACGATTACTTTTCCAAATGAGTAATTGTTACTTCGGGTATTTTAAAGTACCCAGTACAACGTAGTCGGTACTGTATTACCCGTCCATCACTTATTTGCATATACTATTATCTGTGGCACGTTAACATATTAATTTTTTGAGGACGTTTACTTCTCCCTACACTATCATACACAAGTTTTTAACTAGCTGTTTAACTATCAGAAATTCCGATGCAGATCTTTCCCATGACAAATTACTGCGTCTGATAGTCACATATCTCAAAAAATTGCTAATTGTCAGTTACTATAGTTTTCCTTACAGGTGTCAAATATTATGGGTGGTGTAGGCTAGCAGAAAAGCTTGTGTCCCTGTTACGGACTATCGTGTCCTTTAAAAATTCCGTCATAAAGCCAGATTCAATTTTAAATGAATTTCTTAAAAACACGAAAAAACCATGAAGTCTTTTGATTTTTACAGTTGGAATTATTGCTTGTAATGACAAGTTTAATAACCATAGTGATGAAAGTGTATTAAAAACAGGTTAAGTCCCAGTAGACAGGCAGCTATTAGTTAATAAGTTTACGATTTAAGCTCAAAATTTGTCATATAGCAAGATTTGAATTGATTAGGAATTTTTATAATTAAATATCTCACTCTGAAAAGGCATATAGACAGAAAACCGGTTGTTTTAACTCTATTTATCTGTGATGTTTTGTACCTAACTTGACTTGAGTTATAACCAGATATTCCTCAAGGAAATCAAAATTAAAATTCTGGATTTTAATCTTATAATGTTGCCAACTATAGAACTTTTGTTTTCTTATACTGGCAGCAAAACCATGACTGCCTCTGTTGTAACGTTTTGCAGTGTGCTATCAGAATGCTTGGTGCATTCTGCATTCATTTCTTATAGATATTCTGTGATAAAAACTTATAGAAAGTAAAAACACAAACTACCATGTGACTAATAATGAACTACACTTTTTTCAAAGTTGCTAACAGCACGAAAAATTTGTTTGGATGGCTTGTTTCATAATCCAGCGGCATATATAATAATTTCAGCTATTTTTAGTATGGGAAACAGGTTCTCCAGCCTCTACTACCTAATGTCCAGCGTGTGTTCTTTCTCTAGGTGGCCAAGCTACATGGATATCTATCATTGGCACTACCACATAATGGCACATGACATTGTGAGTATTCAGTTGTCCCCGAGTCATGTTATAGTTGTTCAAACATTATTCTGTGCTTTAAACAAATGCAAATTTTTGAAAATATTATTTTTGACAACACTTTTTTGCTAAAAACCTGGATATAAATGTATTTGGAATTTTTACATGTGTGATGTAAGCAAAGTATTAAAATTCAAAATACGTACAGTAGTCATAAGAATAGGATACATAAACAACATTCCTGGAAATGTAACAGCAGTACTGGATATAAAATTCTCGGCCGCAATCGCATATCGCCGTTCTGAATGCAAATTGGTTTACATGTATAGGTAGAGAAGAACGGGGCACTTTTCAACACATTTTGAAATGAAGCTCCTCTGTTTTTGTTATATTAATAAGAACATGATTATTAATATACTGTGTTATGGTCACATATATTTATTTTTAATTTGATTAATTACCTTTAACATTTTGCAGGAAATTCTCTGTTTTTCTATATATTTTGCAGGGTTGCAGCAGTGTAGCGGTATTCAAATGTGCCCCATCATGGGGTACGTTTGAACACTGCCCCATGATGGGGCACATTTGAACACTGCTTGGGGTACATTTCAACACGATAAGAAATATATCAATATGTACATAGGAATCGAAAGAAATTAATAAGACACATCATAGTTTAAGTGTATTACATTCTAGAACACAATATAACTAATATTTTGGTAAGCATCGTTGAAGAACAGCTATCTTAAATTGTATTTTGAATGATTTATATTAAATGACATTAAAGATAATGTTCGTTTCGTTCCTTTGGCATGCATACGAGAATGCAATTTGCGAACTACATTTTCAGTTTGTATACTGGGAATGTCGTCTATAATAGGGAGATAAACCTGTAGTCCCTTTTTCCTTAAAAACTGAACTCGCAACCCTGTGGCATGTTTTTGTTTTATTTGAACAATGTACTGCACAACAGTTTTCTTTGTGCAAAATTTGACGACTATGAAGTCATCAACTGACAAATTGTCAAAGTCAACTTCATTTTCAAATTTGCTACTCGCATATTCTTCTGATAGTGGACCATCAGAGTCATCATGAATAGACAAATTGCTACTTTCTCTAGATGTTTCAGTTATATTGAAAACTTTCTTTGTGACCTTACTTTTCTTCTGTTTGTCTATCTTTTGTTGTTCTAAAGCTTCTTTTTCAGGGGTTTCGGTAAGGATTTTTGATTGGCCCCTTTTCCTTCCATGAGGATTATCGGATCTAGGTGGCGCTTTTGGGTATACACGAACAGAATCTGGTGAAATCATTGATGATAGATTGAATACATTATAGTCGTTATGATTTGTGTTAGTCAAAGAAGATAAGGGTGTGGTTTGAAGTAAAACTGAGCCACAAGAACTGATTGACATCAGTACTTCATTTGATTGAGGTAATTGAAAACTGCATGATGGTTCTTCAGTTGTGGAAAGGGGAACATTCGACCTGTGGGTGACACTAGCTGCGTGGAAGTCTTCATCTGTGAATGCAAAGGAAAGACAACTACATTTAGTAATATTCAGAAAGATTATTTATATTGCGCCACTCCTCCACTGCCTCTAATGCCAATTGAAGTCAAATAAAATCATCTACCGACCTCACCTCACAGAACATTTTGATGTCATTGGCATACAGGAGACATTCAACCCTCAAACCACCAACGAGATCGTTAATAAAAAGATTAAATAACAAAGGACCAAAAATTGACCCCTGAGGTACCCCTGATGTAGCTGAAATAGCCCTCCACAACCACATATTGCTTCTTGTCCATAAAGTAATTCGCAATCAGTTTTCGGAGTGATTCAGATAAGCTAAATGTTTCTAATTTACGTAACAGAATAGCATGATCAATGCGGTCAACTGCCTTTGACATATCAAGGTAGATGACATTGACCTGATTACGATTATCTAAAGCTTCAGCAATGTATTGCGTAGCGTAAAATAAGTTTGTAACTGCTGATCTGCCTGGCATGAAGCCGTGCTGAGAAGGAGTGATGAAGCTGTTTATATGGAAGAATATATGCCTGTATAATAACATTTCCAAAGCTTTAAGGAAGTTACAGGATAACGATAACTATAATTATCTATAAGTCTTTTATCGCCAGCCTTATAAACTGGACAGGATTTCGATATCTGCCACACTATTGGAATTTTACAATTTTTTAAAGATAAATTAAACATAACCTGTAAGGGGAAAGCAAAAATGGTTGCACAATTTTTTAAAATAAATAATATATCCTACTTATTGTTGACAATGTTACGTCCATGTGTAATGTCAAATACTTGTTTTCAAAAGAAAAATACCAACTTGTGCAACTTGTAAAAAATGCAATTCATTATTAGCCACCTGGTATAAACTTTTGACATAATAAATAAATATTAATAAAGACAGCAGATAAATTCATCTGGATAATCCGATCCAATAGAAGACAGAAAAGCGAGTCTAATTTTATTGCAGTGATGATGACCTGTATATTTTGTAATAACGAATTATTTATTTGCTTTTGGCATGATTTAAATGGTCAATAAAAGAAAATAACCAACAACCCTCTTTGTAAAATATATAATGTTTTGAAATGTGTTAATCATATAATTTACCTGGCTTACATGCTGTTTCTTTGTTATATCTATATAAATGTTATGATTCGATCAATGCAAGCAAAAATGTTGCCTTAAATTAAATAAGTGACTATTGAAAGACAATGTAGGAAAATAAGATTGTGGTGTTTATTTTTAAAATTATGATTCATGTTGAAACATTAATTTATAATTATTTATATTTTATGTTTATGTAACGAAGAAGAAAATTATATTTTGTTATGTAATATTGAGTGATATTAATTTAAATAAATAATGAATCAGAAGTACGTTTGGTTTCACAAATATTTGATTATCTGCATGTAGAGTGTAAAATAATAAAACTTGGCTAGTTCAAAATCTTTGATTTAATACTTTAATTAGTGAATATTTGTGAAATTAGGCTTTAAAATTTTGAAATTCATGTATTGGAATGACAGGGTGTTCCATTTTATGAATTGAGGGAATGTTTAGTCATTTAATAGCATTTCAAACTTAATAGTTATTGTGCTTTTTTTTATATTTTTTTAATTGTGGAGTGTTTTTTTTTTTTTTTTAGCCGAGGAAAATATCTCTAATGGATGAGTAAGTATAGGATTTTTGGTTATGTTTTAAGCTCTTTTGTGACCTTTTAAGAGGAGTAAAAATGTGCAAACACAAAACTCTTGGGGTTCTTTTACAAAACTTCAAAATCTTCATACAAATAAGAGATGGCAAAAATGTCTCTTAAGATGTTAAAAAGTCTTTACTGGCCAAATGGACGGATTCTACTTGAAGCTGGTGATTGAGAGGATAGCACAAAGCAGGGCATAAAGTAAAGCATACATGGGTCACACAGGGCACAGATTAAAGCACGACTTGCTATACATATTCTGGAGTAGATTTGATTGAAAAATGGTTTAACCCTAATCTGTTTCTGTATAAAAAGAAAATTTTAGGAGAATTTCTTTCCAATATAATACAATTGTATTAACCATTAACTCATTATTACATGCCATGTCGAATGTATTTATATATTAATATGCGAAGAAAAACTTTGCACACATTTTTAAGCACCTTCCATGCACAGAGTAGTGTGAGATTTGGCGTAGTTAAAGTTAACATGGAGAAGGAGTGCAGAAAGATAAAATTTTTGCATATGTGTTACAAATAGATTAAATTAAATGAAATAAAATATGCATTGTTTACGTTCATAAATCTGTCAATGTCAAACACACTATGGTCAAGCAAATGATTATAGTCGTATACACTTATGACAAAAGTACATCAATATGTTCAAACAAAAATGTAATGAATTACGATCGAATTTCGACCACTGAGCGACCACTAGTATCAATAAATAAACATGTTAACAAATTAGAATCTTAATAATATTGAAAAAAGTGGTAAGTCGAACAATAAACACATAACAAAGTACAAGAACAAACAACAGAAGACATGATAAGGGTATATCAAAATAAACAAAACCCAAAATACAATGGTAAAAGTGCAGAAACTACAAACAAAGAGTAGTCTTCTCAGGAAAATGTCACACCAAATATTATTAGTGTTTGTTACTTTGGGTACCTCAAAGTACTCGCCCATCTATTGATTCTAGCATTTTTTTTGTAAATGAAGGATGCTCATTGCTGTTCCAGAAAATGCAGATGAAAAGTTCGGGCTCACAGTTATAATGTAATATTATTTTGAGATGGGCCATAATAAAGTTATCCAACCATGTTGCTTTATTAAATACAGGTGTAGAACCTTTCCCTCTGGATTTACAATAGCTCGTTATCTTCTCTGAAATCAGTGTCACCTTTACAATTTCATAAATGCACATGTCTCACAGAGATTAGGTAGTTCTATGTCCTTATTCCAAAATCTAGTACACAAATTTCATATAATAAATTAGTTGTGTCGTTTTGTGGTATCTAAAATTGTTCGCCGTTCATTTTGGATAACTAGAAGAATTTTTTCACCTGAGGATGGCAATTCTACAATACTTACTTGTAGGTCCCCCTGATTTGTACAATATTAAAACCAGTTTCACGAACATCAATTAGTCTAAATCAGTGGTTAAAATAAATCTAGGTGTTCGACCAATTACAATTTTCAGAATTCCAATGTTTTGAAAAATTATGCCGTGATTGGTTGAAATTATTTTACATATCAGTGGGCGATTTTGAGTCGATCTCAAAAACTACAAGAGATAGAAAATTAAATTAGACAAAGATTGCACAATTATAAAGGCATTTCAGAAGTCCTTCTAGATTTAAAAATGGTTTCATAGGTAACTAAATATAGACAAACAAAAAAACTAAAGGCTTTCTTCTTTCCATAATATTTCAAAAACCACAGATTCTATAAGTCTGAAATTGTATACAGGGTCATAATCGGTTATTCTGGATATCACGCTGAACTCGAAAAATATCTAAGCTCATACATCATCAGCCACAGTAGTCCATTTAATTTTCCCTTATGGTTTTTCACAATCAAATGATAGAAGATTTTTTATGGTTACAGTAATGCATTACTTGAGGGCATGACAATGCAACTGCTGACGGCATGACAATGCAACTGCTGACGGCACTGGTGCCTGGTGAACTCGCTAATTGTTATCCTATCGGGCTTAATATCTACGCTCATGGGATGGGAATTAAAATGTATTCTATACCTGCTCATCTGTCAGCGAAGTTACGTACATGTTAAGGCCAGATTTCTTCATCACCGCTCCATCGCCATTCTTCGTACGTTACCGTTGCAACTCGACATAAACACTTATCTTGTTGAGAGTTAAATACTCCATATCATTATGTCTATTATAAGCAAACTTCTTGTGCCGATATACAGCGGGAAACACTGCAATTATACACAACGCTATTTCAGAATTGTTAGATGATTTTAGAGATGAGTCACATTATTGATTTTGAAAGTATAGGTGCAACGAATTTAATTCCAGTACGAAATTGCTGAAATAGTTAAATATGGGTTTGGCTATATTTTTTTATAGTAGAAGCTGATATTTCTACCATCATATGATTTCTCATTATTATAACAGTCTGCAACACGACGTTTTCTTTCAAATTTAGGCATTTTTTCGATACATTAAACACTTTTCCACATGCAAAACTAACACTGATATCTGTTAGAATATACATTGAACAGCTGATGCGTATACCTTAACTGTTGCATCATATCATCACCGGTGGCACTAGTGTCAACACGCACGCTTTATAAGGTGTCATTTGCTTTAATTTTTAATAATTACCACTAGTTTGTCGGGATATGTAAAATGGGTAATAATTATTACTTGAAGAGAAGATTATCTCTTTTAGTTGGCAACTGTTTTTTAAGTGTGGGTAAGTACGTCTGAAGAATTTCTTTATTTTAACATAAAATTTAAATTCTAGTAACATCTTGAAAACAAATTTAGCTTTATTTTTTGAAAGTCACCTAAGACATTTTGAATTTAGACTTTACTTTAGTCTATCTACCACCAAAATAACAGCCAAACTTCAAATTTCATATACAGGGCTGCCCAGAAGTCCGGAATAAAATTAATATACCCTTAACCTTAAACTTTTGGGGAAAACGCTCCGATACGTCAATTTAGTTGTATATATGCTCAGATTTTGACGTTATTCGTTTGTTTTTTTATAATAAATATTTGTCAAAGATATGACCACATCGATATTTTCTAAAATGGAAACATACAACTTGTGATACATCATTTGAAAGCTAATATCTCGTACAGTATGCTCATAAATGTTGGCGCGATTCTGTCAAGCTATTTCAAAATGGCGACTGTTAAAAGTTTTTGAAAAATCCGTATTTAAATAAGTGGAAATGATAACTCATTGATGTGTTTTTTATCTTTCCAGGTATGAGATTTTCATTGTTTCAAGCTCTGTCATTTTGTGACATTGTAACTTAACAATACATATTTATGGTTTATTTGTTATTTATTTTGTCAAAAAAAAAAATGTAACGAAGCAAAACATCAAAAAGGCTGTTTAACAAGGCAAATGCTGGAAATGTCCTCCACCCTCTGCTTGGCATGCTCCCAGACGATGGTAAAATCCGTCGATGGAATTTCGAATGGCTTCATCCGGTATGTTATGTGTTTTCAATCTAATGTTGTTTTTCAAATCTTCAATATTATTTGGCCTATTTTCGTGAACTTTTGCTTTTAAATATTTCCTAAAAGAATATAGTCTAGAGGCGTTAAGTTTGGGGACCTCGGTGGCCATTCAATTCTACCACATCGTCCAATCCAGCGACCTGGATCTATCTGATCTAAATATCTTCCCACATTGACACCAAAATGTGGGGGAGCACCATCTTGCTGAAAGCAAATCGTTTCATTAGGTATATCTGGATCTACTTCGTTGGGAAAAATTACAGCTAGAGCAGGCATTAACACGAAGGTTAAGAAATCCAGGTGCCGTTCAGCTGTGAGGTTTTCTTAAAAAAAGAATGGCCCTAAAATTTGGTTATTAATAATACCTGCCCATACATTTACTTTCTGTGGCCACTGAGTATGCGCTTCAAATACCCATCGTGGATTTTCTTGACTCCAGAAACGATAATTATGTCTGTTAACCACCCCGTTTAAATAGAAAGTAGCTTTATCAGAAATTAATATAACAGTGCCCTGTGAAATTTGTTTTTCCGGATATTTAGCATTAAATAAAGTGCACACTTGACTCTGACTTCTTATTTTATCTCCACATCCTAACAGTATTAAGACTTCGATACGCTGCCTTTCCGAGAAAACCATTTTTGTTTAGAAAATTGTAAAATAATACTTACGAAATACCTAAATTAATTTGACAAGTTCAAAATGTCACAAAATGACAGAACGTGAAACAATGAACATTTCTTACCTAGAAAGGTAAAAAACACATCAATGAGTTATCATTTCCACTTATTTAAATACGGATTTTTTAAAAACTTTTAACAGTCGCCATTTTGAAATAGCGTGACAGAATCGCGCCAACATTTATGAGCATAGTGTACGAGATATTAGCTTTCAAATGATGTATCACAAGTTGTATGTTTCCATTTAAAAAAAAATATCGATGTAGTCATATCTTTGACAAATGTCTATAAAAAAAACAAACGAATAACGTCAAAATGTGAGCATATATAAAACTAAATTGACGTGTCCGACCGTTTTCCCCAAAAATTTAAGGTTAAGGGTATATTAATTTTATTCCGGACCTCTGGACAGCCCTGTATTATTTTCCTATAGAAGAAAGAGGCTTATAACTCAGGAAAGAATTGAAATAGAAACGCAAATAGGTAAGTTTTACTCTTATGTAATTAATAATGCCAGTATTTGGGACAAACCGTTTTCACATGCGTTTTCCCTATGTTTTAAAAACCATTCAATATGCTGTAATTTGTTTTTGCATTTTAGACACTACAAATATTTTTTGATAATTTCTTCACTTGTTATATATGTGAGTGTGGGTAATAAACTTTATTATTATTATTGTTGTTGTTGTTATGTTCTATTAATTTTAATCACTCGATTTAAACTGGCAGTAAGCGTTTGTGAAACTGGGCATCGGCAGAATAACTTTGATGGCAAAAGGTTTTACTATGAACCATGCAACAAATAATTGTAAATAATTGAAATAATTCTATGGATGAAATTTTTTATTTTTTGTTATTTTATTTACCTGAGCTTTTATTTGCTCTGTTAATTTTTAATTTTTTGGAATAGATAGTATTATAGAATATGGTTGATCGTTCGTCAGACTGATAATATTTAAGAATATAATAATCAAAATATTTGTATATATACATAAATTGATAACATAATTTTTGTTCTTTTGTAAGTATGGAAACTGGGTTTTATGGAAATACACTTTAATCTATTGTCTATCTCTTTATTGCATTTAGTAGCTTTAAACATGTTGATTAATCTTTGTGTTATATATTCTTAAACTCCAATAAATAAAATTTAATATCATTGTTGTTTTTATGTTGTGTTAATTACAAAACTGCTCGAGCACAACCCGTCCCCAAGAAAGGATCCAAAGCGCTTCCTAGCAACTACAGGCCTATTTCTCTTCTCTCAGTCGTCTCTAAAGTGATGTAAAAGTATATAAACACCGAATGGATAAAATTTTTAGGAAAACACAATCTAATCCACGACAGGCAGTATGGATTCCGTCAGCGCAGATCAACTGCCGACCTTTCCTTTCCTTTGTCACCCATTCTTGGAACAAGTCTATGGAACTACACGGTGAATCGCAGATTGTCGCTTTAGACATATCCAAAGCATTCGACCAGGTCTGGCACGCAGCACTGCTTAATAAACTCCCGGCCTATGGCCTACCACCAAAACTCTGTACCTGGACAGCAAATTTCCTCCAACTTGAGCATTTCTGTTGTCGCGGATGGCCATTTCTCTAAACTGTATCCCATTAATGCAGGAGTTCCTCAAGGTTCAGCTTTAGCCCCTAATTTGTTTCTTCTCCACATCAATGACCTCCTCTCTAGCACATCCAACCCAGTTCACAGTTACACGGACGGCAGCACCCTCCACTCAAATATACAATATTCTAAGCCTGTCTCTTTAGCCCAACTAGATGAGGATCGCAGACTCATGGAGGGTTCTGTCTCCGAGGATCTCCAAAGAATATTAGACTGGGGAAGTAGAAATCTTGTACAATTCAACTCCACCAAAACTCAGTCTTGCCCTCTTTCTCATAAGAGATACACCAGCCCTAGACCCATCACAATGAACAACCAAGTTATTCAAAGTATTGAGTCCTTTTCACTTGTTGGCATTTCTGTGGTTCGAAATCTCAATTGGCACCAACATGTCACTTGACGTGCCGTTGGTGACCTCTCTCTCTTATAAATATTTTCACGGGCCCTGCTCAAAGGAGCTTTCTTCCATAGTTCCTCCACCTGCTGCCCCCAACAGATCTACTAGGGGAACATAGCGAATGCACCCTTTTACTGTCCAGGTCACCAGACATAGAACATCTTGTTATGCCTGCTCTTTTGTCCCGAAGACTTACAAGTTGTGGAATTCTCTTCCGGCACATGTTTTTCCTTCTCCTCCAAACCTTCAAGTCCAGAATTAACAAGTTGCATCACTTGGTTACCTTAGGAATAGATAAGGCCCAAGTTTGTGTTTTCTTCAGAGTTGCTTTTTTGTTTACATTTCTTTTAATTAATTTGGACTGGTATTTGGTTGAAATATAAAAATATATATTAAGGAAGAATTGGAATTGTTTGTGTTATAATATACAGTGCACGCCAAATGTATGGATCGGGACTTATATTTACCCCTTTTAGTACAGAATATACAGGGTGTAGGTCATTTTTTAAAATGGTAACAGGGCAAGTAATTGTTAATTTCTGAAAGTACAATCTTTTCTGCTTCTAACAATGTATCACAAGATGAGGGTTGCATAAGAAAAAATTACAGAAAAAAAATTAAATGTGAAGTAAGACACAAATACGAACTGGTCAACTCCTCTTAATAAATTCCAACCTTATCAGCTTGTACTTTTTCGTCCATTGTCCCGTTTTTTGCTTTTATACCAGAAATGAAATGTAAAGTAACACACGAATACGAACTGGTCGACTGTCTTAATAAATTACAAGCTTATCAGCTTGTACAATGTTCCGTTTTTTGTCTTACTGAGGATGGTTTATAAATGATATTTTTTACCTTCATAAGATAATAAAAATTTTAATTTACTCTCACAGTCAAGTTGACGAATGCTTCCGCCTTTATTGGTCAAGTAATATTGAGTAAAGTAACACACGAATACGAACTGGTCGAGAATGGTCTTAATAAATTCCAAGCTTATCTGCTCGTACATTGTCCCGTATTTTGTCTTATTGAGGATGGTTTTTAAATGATATTTTTTTACCTTAATAAGATAATAACGATTCTAATTTACTGTCACAGTCAAGCTGACAGCGTGTGCTTCCGCCCTTATTGGTCAAGTAATATTTGAGTGTTTCTGAAGTAATTTTTCAATTTGTCGTATAAGATATGGATGAATTAAGTGAAAAGCAGATAATACAAATTTTAATTATACTAGGATATGGAGACAGATAAAAACCTCACGAGGAGGTTTGTCGGATATTTAATGAATTGTATCCCGAAAGACTCCCTATTAGTAGGAGAACTGTGGGCAAAACTATCCAGAGATTTGAAGAGACGGGCATTGTTAAAAATAAACCAAAATTAGGTAGACCAAAATCTGCAACAACTAAGGAGAAACAGCTAGGTACACTATTGGCTATTGCCGAATCTCCCCATGTCTCAACTAGGCAAGTTGCCTGAGATCCGATGATGATTTTGATAGAAGGTCAGAATTTTGTGGTGTCATGATGGATAGGTGTGTAAATGATCGCCAGTTTATTTATAAAATTTGTTTCTCTGATGAGGCAACGTTCTGTTTAAATGGAACTCTAAATCGCCAAAACTGTATGTATTGGTCCGATAATAATCCTCACTGGATGAGGGAAAGTCATACTCAACACCCTCAAAAGGTTAACGTTTGGTGTGGCATTATTGAGCGACATATTGTTAGGCCTTTCTTCATAGATGGAAATTTAAATGGCGACAAATATTTAGCACTTCTAAATAACTCGATATTACCATTTCTTGCAAGATTATATCCAGGAAACATTCACGAAATAATTTGGTTCCACCAAGTCGGTGCACCACCACATTATGCGAGAAATGTGCGTGAATTACACTATCTTTCTTGGGCGATGAATTGGTAGAAGAGGTCCATTGGAGTGGCTGGCTAGATCGCCAGATCTAACTCCGTTAGATTTTTTCTTGTGGGCATACCTCAAGACCAAGGTTTACAAAAGTAAGCCAAATGATCTTGATGATTTGAAAAAATCGAATTTCCGAGGAAATACATGATATTAATACTAACAAGCAAAATGTTTTAAAAAATTCAGTGCATTCTTTTATGGACAGATTAGGCCATTGTGTTGCAGCAAAAGTCCAACAGTTCGAACATTTAGTATAACAATTATCTGATGTGATTGTTTCAAACTAACTAGAGATGATTTAGTTTTTTTACATTTATATGTTTCGATGAAAATAAAAATATTTGGGGAAAATACGGTTAATTATTGTCCAGTTCGTATTCACGTCTTACTTCACATTTAATTTTTTTCTGTAATTTTTTCTTACGCAACCCCCATCTTGTGATACATTGTTAGAAGCAGAAAAGATTGTACTTTCAGAAATTAACAATTACTTGCCCTGTTACCATTTAAAAAAAAAAGACCTACACCCTGTATATTCTGTAATAAAAGGGGTAAATACTTAGGAATCACGTCATAATATGCGAAAATACGTCCCATATGCGCATATCAAATTTCAATTTTTTTGGCTGCTCTACTTTAGATTTTATAAGTCCTGGTTCATACATATGGCACGCACTGTATTTAAAAAATGCAGTGAGAAAAAATAAATTTTCAGGAATTGTCAAAATTTGTAGCTTAAGATTTTTGTATCTATATAATTTGGCTTCAACATTATTCTAAATTATTATAGACTAGGGCATTACACCCTCATCTGGGTGCCGGGTCACTCGGGGGTCAAAGGCAATAAAGAAGCTGACGGTCTCACGAAGAGAGGGTCAGCAGAACCATTTATAGGACCAGAACTGGTCCTGGGCATGACGAAGAGCACTGCCAGGGGATCCATTAAGTCTTGGGTCAGAAAGGAACATAAGGTGTACTGGGCAAACTGTCCAGGGCTCAGACATGGGAAGTCAGTAATTGTGGAACCCAGTTCAAAGAGAGCTGTGGAGCTGGTAAATCTTAGCAGAGGACAGCTTAGGAACATTGACGGGACACATGGCCGTCAAGAAACACCTACATAAAATGGGGCGGTTCGAAGGAGACCTGGCGTGCAGACTGTGGCAAGGGTGAGAAATCAGCCCAGCACATCTTGTGCGAGTGTAAAGCTCTGGACCATAAAAGACAATGGATCTAAGGACAACATAGACCGGAGACAGAGCAATATAAAACTTCACCCTACCAATGGCTGTGCAGAGTAGTTCAAGGCACAGTAATTTTGGAATGGAGTGGAGTAGTAAAGACAAAGGGTATGCACAATAAGCCAAAGGCTGCGGTGCTATCGGGGCAGCAAGGACGCGGACGAGCCCTAAGGGAAAAAAGGGCATTACACAAGCATCAGCTTTCTTGTTTTGCAGTTTGTATAAGTCTGCCCACTTGTCTGGAAAATCGGGGAGTCAGGGAATTTTAGTGGCATTAAAAATGGTTAGGGACGTCAGGGAAATTTTGCGAAATACTGCCAAAAGTTTTGTAAGTTTTATGTTGGTCAGGGAAACATTGGATGTCAATATTTACTCCCCTTTGTGAAATTTTAAAAATTGATCACTTCAGTTACAATGATTATGTTAGTATAAGAAGTTAAATGGGAGAATGACGTGATTCGTTTTCAAAGCATTTTACGGGTACTGTTTAGGTCCCCTAGAAGAGCAACCTAAGTAAATTGTGTCCAAAAATTCAGGTATGTGGTTTTCTTCATTCATAACTAGAATAGATTAAATTTTAAAGTTTGTAAGATACGAATAAGAAAAATAACATGGTGAAAAACTGTTATTTCAATTTTTCCAAACTGATATGCATTTATTGTCACTGACAGATTATCACGAAAAGAGACTACATTCCAAATAATCCAGCAAAATAATCAAAAATTAACTTTGAAGATAGAAAAAAATTATTATAAAATGCAGCAATGTAATTTGCTACAAGGCAATATTAAAGGAAGGGCAAACCTATATTTTTTAATAAAATACAACGTTTTTTTTATCACAACCGTCAAAAACTTTAAAAAAATAAATCCACTCAAGTATAATAGTGTAAGACGCACTTATCTATTAACTTCAGTGTGATGTGTAAGAATATCAACTGGCAGTGACAGTTGAATTCAGGCACTACTAGAACTGGTTTAAAAATTTCAGGGCGCAGCAAGTGCGTTATAGTAGCGAATTTTCACAGCAATTGTACACTATTATTATACAGCATATTAGTAAAGTTATTACTTTAAACCTACCTTAAAGATCGATTTTAGAGGTCCTGGTACGCGCGCGCACATTTGAAGAATTATTTCGAAAGTGTTACCATTGATACTTCTATTATCAAAAAAAATCTTGCATTCTCCTTTTGAGAAAAATGTCCAAAACTCAATTCTCTATGAAGCTAAAGAACTAAAAAATCACACGTTTTGGCAGAGATGCCAAGGATTTTGACAAAATGGGACCTGCCAAGTTGAAGTTATTTAAAAGCGAAGATCGACTAGACACTCCACGGAAACATTGTGGAGAAACAAAGACAAATTACAAAGACTTTTGGGAAGTGTGCGTAAAGATTTGGTTTATGCAGATAGTACAATATGTTAAAAAAAAGTATGTAATTGTCCAAAACAGTGGATCCCTCTTAATGCGAATCTAGTAAATGAATTATTCCTCTTTTGTCAACATTCTTGTGGTAATAAATTGCTTTTAGGTACAAAGAAATAGTGCCGAAAGTAATTCGTCCAAAAGTAGACAACAAGAAAAGGCTGTATTTAGTACCTATATTTTTTATTGTAGGTGTGTTGTAAGGTGAACAAGAAATGCTTCTTAGGGTTTGTGGATCCAGGGGGGGCGCCTTAGGCAGGTTTCTGAAAACAGTTTTTTGAAAAGTGTTCGGAAGCTAAAGTGCAAATTTACCGAAAATTCGCTACCAAAACGCACTTACTGCGTCCAGATTTTTTTCTTACAAACGCATCATATTTCGATAAAAAATGCAAAAATGCATTAACGGATTTGTTCTACAAACATTTGCTAAAAAAATTATAGACCGTTAAACCATAAACTTCACAAAACCTACAGCGAAAGCATCAACTTATAACTAAACCGACAGCCAAAGCATCAGAGAAAGGGTCTATTTGACATGAATATTCTGTAAACATTTATGTAAAATGAAGGACAATGACGGTTGAATCTGAAACTTAAGGGTTCACAGAACACTCTTCTTGCAACATTTTCTTCTCGCAGTCCGTATTTGTTTCACGCTCTTTGCCTAAACATGGCCAATTTTGACGTTTAAAATTGCGAGTTTGACGTTTTGAGGAACACTCCAAAATTTGTTTTTTAACTGCCCATTACTTCTTTGTCTTTCAAGCTCGGAACCTAAATTTTGGTACAGAGTTGACTCTTTATAATACAAACAAGCGTACCCAATTTGGTTGCCCTTACTTTGTTATTTACGGAGATATGAATTTTTAAAGAACGAAAACACAAATTTTCCGGGAAAACCTGGTCCGATTTTCCTGGCTAACGAACTTATTCAAGTCACTTGCAAAAGGAAGGTACTCACCAAATTTGATCAAGATCGGTCCATTATTTTTTGAGTTATCGGTCGGATATATATATATATATATATATATATATATATATATATATATATATATATATATATATATATATATATATATATATATATATATATATAACATATAAAAAATTTAACGCACCTTGGTTTTGGTTTCTAGGGACCCAAATGCGCGCTCATCTGAAGAAATTTTTGCAAAAGCTTTTCTTCGTAACCTCTCTAGTAGCGAATTTTTCTTAATGAAAATTCTCTAAAAAGTCTTACACATGACTGTGGCAGTGGCACAGTCACTCACCAAAAATCTTGGTACCATGTATGGTCCACACATAAGCTTTAGCCTTAGCTTTTTTAATGCATTCAAGACTTACGCTCAAAATAATTAACATCACTAAATTGATTAAGATTAGATGGAACTACTAAAGGTGAATTAGAGCGTACATAAACTTCAGAAAATTGATGAGAAAAACTATTTACAATGTCTTGCGGAGAGTCAATGATTTCTCCAGAAGCACCAATAAATGAGCTGGGAATACGGCATGTTCTAGAGTTATCTCTAAGGAAAGACCAAAATGTTGATGACTTGCTGCGAAGCAGTTCTGAACTGACTTTAAATGTATCTAATTTCGACCACGTTAATTATAATGCATGTTTGTAAAAAAATAAATTGGAGACGCAGCAAGTGCGTCATGGTAGCAAATTTTTATTAAAATCTGCGCAGTCCAAACAATGCTTTGTTTTAATTAGACAGACGGATTCCCCCGGGCGGTGCCAGTTCTGAGCTGACCTTTAATGTATCGAATTTCGACTACGTAATTATAATGCGTATTTGTAAAGGAAGAAATTTGGGACGCTGCAAGTGTGTTATCGTAGCAAATTTTTATTAAAATCTGCTCAGTCCAAATATATTAAATAATGTTTTGTTTTAATTAGAGAGTCGGATTCCCCGGTCCGTGCCAGTTCTGACGAGCTGACCATTAATGTATCGAATTTCGACCACCTAATTATAATGCGTGTTAGTAAGAAAAGAAATTCTGGACGCAGCATGTGCGTTATGGTAGCGAATTTTTATTAAATGCTTCAAATTTGAATAGCTCAATTTGCTATTAACCTATAAGGTTCGTTGGGCAGGAAACAAGTTTTTTCGGGAACATAATATGTTTATTTTCGAAACATTTTTGTACATCTTTAAACATAACATTATTTTGATGATATATATGGTACATTGTTTCTACTATATAGGTCAAACTGGTAACCAAATTTGATGCCTGCTTTCTTTAAAAAACACATATTTGCTATTTAAAACATTTTTATGAAAATTCACTACCGTAACGCAATTTCAGCCAGTAAATGTACGAAAGTAATTTTACTTTTGTTTAGTTTAAATCAGTTTACTTTGTTTCAGGTTTGACTGTTGCCACATTTGGAAATATTGTCATAAAGACCAAAACATCAGTTTGTTACCCAGATACGACGGAAAAAAAGTCATCGTGAAGAACACGAAGAGAGGCAACAAGATAAAAGAAGATGTTCTCAAGCATCGTCGAGGAATTTCCATGAAGATAACTTTATATACTTCTACTTGCACTTGCAATGCGCTACTTTTATTATCAAGTAGCGTTTTGTGAGTTCTTGTTTAAGTGTATTTTTAATCATCGTAGCAAGCTATTATCTAATTACATTACAAGTTAATTTAAGGCAATAACTTTCTGTAATAACATTAAGACACTCCTTTGTAGATTCCAAATAAAAGTTTATTATAGCACCAACGTCTTGTTTACCGTAATAGAAGCTTTACCCCATATTAGTCTATTATATATTTAAGCTAGATATAGGCAACAAACAATACAACAGATCCTGAAAAGTACCGATGGCAACTGTTTTAAGCTAATTTCCAATACAAGAGCTCTATGGTATAACAAATTTCAATAAAATTCCTTGATGGGGGCAAATTGTAGAATAAGATGCAAACAGAAATAATACTCCAAACAACTCCCCGTCTTCTGTAATCCTGATACAAGAAGTCTAATTTGTATTGCATTTTATAGCAACTTTGCATTAGAACGAATTCATGTACCAGGATTACAGAAGAGCGAGGAGTTGTTTACACCATCATTTTTGCCGAGACTAATTTGTGTTATTTTAATAAATTTTTATATATAAATTTATCATAATTGCCAAATTGCTATAAAATTGTATACAAATTAGATAGACCTCTTGTATCAGGAGCACAGAAGAGCGAGGAGTTGTTTGAAGAGCTATTTTTGTTCAAATTTCAATATAAAATTGCCAATCTTTCTATAAAATATAACACAAATTAGACTTCTTGTATCAGGATCACAGAAGAGCGAAGAGTTGCTTGGCGCATCATTTTTGTCTAAAATTAAATATAATTTTTTTATCACATTTGCCAAAATTGTTATAACATTTACCACAAATTAGACGTCTTGTATCAGGATCACAGAAGAGCGAGGAGTTGTTTGAAGAGCTATTTTTGTCCAAATTTAAATTAAAAATTGCCAATCCTTCTATAAAATATAACACAAATTAGACGTCTTGTATCAGGATCACAGAAGAGCGAGGAGTTTTTGAAGAGCTATTTTTGTCCAAATTTAAATATAAAATTGCCAATCTTTCTATAAAATTTAACACAAATTAGACTTCTTGTATCAGGAGCACAGAAGTGCGAGGAGTTGTTTGAAGAGCTATTTTGTCCAAATTTAAATATAAAATTGCCAATCTTTCTATAAAATTTAACACAAATTAGACTTCTTGTATCAGGATCACAGAAGTGCGAGGAGTTGTTTGAAGAGCTATTTTTGTCCAAATTTCAATATAAAATTGCCAATCTTTCTATAAAATTTAACACAAATTAGACTTCTTGTATCAGGATCACAGAAGTGCGAGGAGTTGTTTGAAGAGCTATTTTTGTCCAAATTTAAATATAAAATTGCCAATCTTTCTATAACATTTAACACAAATTAGACTTCTTGTATCAGGATCACAGAAGTGCGAGGAGTTGTTTGAAGAGCTATTTTGTCCAAATTTAAATATAAAATTGCCAATCTTTCTATAAAATTTAACACAAATTAGACTTCTTGTATCAGGATCACAGAAGAGCGAGGAGTTGTTTGAAGTGTTATTTTTGTCTAAATTTAAATATAAAATTGCCAATCTTTCTATAAAATTTAACACAAATTAGACTTCTTGTATCAGGATCACAGAAGTGCGAGGAGTTGTTTGAAGAGCTATTTTTGTCCAAATTTAAATATAAAGTTGCCAGTCTTTCTATAAAATTTAACACAAATTAGACTTCTTGTATCAGGATCACAGAAGTGCGAGGAGTTGTTTGAAGAGCTATTTTTGTCCAAATTTAAATATAAAATTGCCAATCTTTCTATAAAATTTAACACAAATTAGACTTCTTGTATCAGGATCACAGAAGTGCGAGGAGTTGTTTGAAGAGCTATTTTGTCCAAATTTAAATATAAAATTGCCAATCTTTCTATAAAATTTAACACAAATTAGACTTCTTGTATCAGGATCACAGAAGTGCGAGGAGTTGTTTGAAGAGCTATTTTTGTCCAAATTTAAATTAAAAATTGCCAATCCTTCTATAAAATATAACACAAATTAGACGTCTTGTATCAGGATCACAGAAGTGCGAGGAGTTGTTTGAAGAGCTATTTTTGTTCAAATTTCAATATAAAATTGCCAATCTTTCTATAAAATTTAACACAAATTAGACTTCTTGTATCAGGATCACAGAAGTGCGAGGAGTTGTTTGAAGAGCTATTTTGTCCAAATTTAAATATAAAATTGCCAATCTTTCTATAAAATTTAACACAAATTAGACTTCTTGTATCAGGATCACAGAAGTGCGAGGAGTTGTTTGAAGAGCTATTTTGTCCAAATTTAAATATAAAATTGCCAATCCTTCTATAAAATTTAACACAAATTAGACTTCTTGTATCAGGATCACAGAAGTGCGAGGAGTTGTTTGAAGAGCTATTTTGTCCAAATTTAAATATAAAATTGCCAATCCTTCTATAAAATTTAACACAAATTAGACTTCTTGTATCAGGACCACAGAAGTGCGAGGAGTTGTTTGAAGAGCTATTTTCTCCAAATTTAAATATAAAATTGCCAATCTTTCTATAAAATTTAACACAAATTAGACTTCTTGTATCAGGATCACAGAAGTGCGAGGAGTTGTTTGAAGAGCTATTTTGTCCAAATTTAAATATAAAATTGCCAATCTTTCTATAAAATTTAACACAAATTAGACTTCTTGTATCAGGATCACAGAAGTGCGAGGAGTTGTTTGAAGAGCTATTTTTGTCCAAATTTAAATATAAAATTGCCAATCTTTCTATAAAATTTAACACAAATTAGACTTCTTGTATCAGGATCACAGAAGTGCGAGGAGTTGTTTGAAGAGCTATTTTGTCCAAATTTAAATATAAAATTGCCAATCTTTCTATAAAATTTAACACAAATTAGACTTCTTGTATCAGGATCACAGAAGTGCGAGGAGTTGTTTGAAGAGCTATTTTGTCCAAATTTAAATATAAAATTGCCAATCCTTCTATGAAATTTAACACAAATTAGACTTCTTGTATCAGGATCACAGAAGTGCGAGGAGTTGTTTGAAGAGCTATTTTGTCCAAATTTAAATATAAAATTGCCAATCCTTCTATAAAATTTAACACAAATTAGACTTCTTGTATCAGGATCACAGAAGTGCGAGGAGTTGTTTGAAGAGCTATTTTGTCAAAATTTAAATATAAAATTGCCAATCTTTCTATAAAATTTAACACAAATTAGACTTCTTGTATCAGGATCACAGAAGTACGAGGAGCTGTTTGAAGAGCTATTTTTGTCCAAATTTCAATATAAAATTGCCAATCTTTCTATAAAATTTAACACAAATTAGACTTCTTGTATCAGGATCACAGAAGTGCGAGGAGTTGTTTGAAGAGCTATTTTGTCCAAATTTAAATATAAAATTGCCAATCTTTCTATAAAATTTAACACAAATTAGACTTCTTGTATCAGGATCACAGAAGTGCGAGGAGTTGTTTGAAGAGCTATTTTGTCCAAATTTAAATATAAAATTGCCAATCTTTCTATAAAATTTAACACAAATTAGACTTCTTGTATCAGGATCACAGAAGTACGAGGAGCTGTTTGAAGAGCTATTTTTGTCCAAATTTCAATATAAAATTGCCAATCTTTCTATAAAATTTAACACAAATTAGACTTCTTGTATCAGGATCACAGAAGTGCGAGGAGTTGTTTGAAGAGCTATTTTTGTCCAAATTTAAATGTAAAATTGCCAAACTTTCTATAAAATTTAACACAAATTAGACTTCTTGTATCAGGATCACAGAAGTAGGAGGAGTTGTTTCGGGCTCGCAAATACTTTTCACCAACTAATCTCTATACCTTATACACTTCACAAATAAGGCCAAACCTCGAATACTGCTCCCACATCTGGGGTGCAGCTGCCGCTTCTACACTCGCTATCCTGGACTCCATTCAAAAGAGAGCTATACGTCTCATCGGTGACCCTACCCTCACCCAAAGGCTTCCATCCCTTGCCCACCGACGTGCCGTTGGTGACCTCTCTCTCTTTTATAGATATCTGCACGGGCACTGCTCAGAGGAGCTTTCCTCCATAATTCCCCCACCTGCTGCCCCCAGCAGATCTACCAGGGGAACAGAGCGAATGCACCCTTTTAATGTCCAGGTCACCAGACATAGAACATCTTGTTATGCCCGCTCTTTTGTCCCGAGGACTTCCATGTTGTGGAATTCCTTGCCGGCACATGTTTTTCCTTCTCCTCCGAACCTCTAAACCTTCAAGTCCAGAATTAACAAGCTGCCTCTTTCCTCCTTGTCAACACCCACGGTACGATAGTATTTAGGCTGTAGGCCCTCGTGGTGTGTTGTTGACATAAAAAAAAAGAGCTATTTTTGTCCAAATTTAAATATAAAATTGCCAATCTTTCTATAAAATTTAACACAAATTAGACTTCTTGTATCAGGATCACAGAAGAGCGAGTAGTTGTTTGGAGTATCATTTTTGACTAAAATCAAACATGAAATTTCATCACATTTGCCAAAATTGTTATAAAATTTAGCACAAATGATACTTCTTGTATCAGGATCACAGAAGAAATTAGCTTAAAATAAAAATATTGGTTTCTTCTTTGATCCGTTGTATTGCTGGATGCCTAGACCTAGCTTAAGTCTCTAATATGGAGTTGAGCATGTATTAACGTAAAAGGTAAATAGGACGATCGTGTTTTTAAAGTTTTATTTGGAATCTACAAAGGAGTGTCTTAATGTTATTACAGAAAGTTATTGCCTTAAATTAACTTGTAATGGAATTAGATAATAGCTTGGTACGATGATTAAAAATACACTTAAACAAGAACTCACAAAACGCTACTTGATAATAAAAGTAGCGCATTGCAAGTGCAAGTAGAAGTATATAAAGTTATCTTCATGGAAATTCCTCGACGATGCTTGAGCACATCTTCTTTTATCTTGTTGCCTCTCTTCGTGTTCTTCACGATGACTTTTTTTCTTCATCGTATCTATAGGTAACAAACTGATGTTTTGGTCTTTGTGACAATATTTCCATTAATTGTAAATGTGGTAACAGTCAAACCTGAAACATAAAATAAATTGATTTAAACTAAACAAATTAAGAAGACTTTCCTACGCTTGTTGGAGCGCTTCCCGCAGACAGTAGCTTATTTATATACAGAGCGTCTGTATCTTAAAATGTTTGGGCGCAGCAAGTGCGTTATGGAAGTGAATTTTCATAAAAATCTTTTTAATAGCAAATATGTCTCTCTAATGCAAGCAGGCATCAATCTGGTTACCTGCATAACCTATATAATAGAAACAATGTACCAGATTTTATCAAAATTACTTATTGTTTGAAAATATACACAAATTTTCCGAAAATATACTGAAAATGTTTCCCAGAAAACTGGTTTGCTAGCCAACAAACCTTAGGTTAATAGCAAATTGAATTATTGAAATTTGAAGGATTTAATGAAAATTCGCTACCAAAACGTACTTACTGCGTCCCGATTTTTTTCTTACAAACATGCATCATATTTCCATAAAAAATGCAAAAATGCAATAAGATAAGGGTGTTCGAAAAAAACAATTGTAGGGATCACCAACGACTTATGGACCACCATGTAATTGTCAAAATATTTTTATGAGATGCAGCTTAAGTCACCATATAATTAACGCATACAATTTTTTGTCGTATCTTGTATAATAACAATTATTATATATATATATATATATATATATATATATATATATATATATATATATATATATATATATATATATATGCAAGTAGATAAAAACTGAAAGTAAACCCGGATATGGGGCCTAGTTTGCTCTCATTTGAAGAAATCTTAATTAAAATTCAAAAGTCGCGGTTTTCTCATCAACGATTTGTTTCTACGAAAATTAGCTAAAAATTATAGACCGTTAAACCATTAACTTAACTGAAAATCAGGAAAAAAGTTGTAATAAGAATAATTTAATACAAAAACAAACAACTTAAACAATAGAAATAACATAACATTTGCACCGATAAATTACAGAAATTATTCAAAATGATCACCGTTCTCTCTCAGGCATAAATTTATTCTTCGTCGAAAATTGGAGTCTACTCTATCCAACAACTGTTGATTGTTTCTAATGAGTGTGCATTTATGTGTAATGCAATTCCACAATTCGGCTCGAGACGCAATTGGCGAGGAATACACAAATTCTTTTAACATTACCCAAAGAAAGACGTCACATTTGTTGAGGTCTGGCGATCGTGGAGGCCAAACTGGTGGGCAATTATTTCCTCTTGCAATCCATTTATTTGTATACTGCTGGTTTAAATAGTCTCTAACAGCAATACTGAAATGAGGCGGTGCTCCATCCTTTATAAACCAATGTTCCAGCGTAAGTTGTAGAGGCACCCCGCCGAGTATATCGGCGAGATTGTTTTGGAGAAATTCTAAATAAGTTTCGCTATTTAATCGATTCGGTAAAATAACTCGACCAATTAAATACCGATCAATAATACCGATCCAAACATTTATTTTAAACTCGCGTTGGAAATGTCGAGGAGTTACTGAATGAGCGTTTACATCAGAATATTCATGATGGTTGTGTAAATTTGTAATACCTCTGCGGGTGAAACAAGCTTCGTCAGTAAAAAGAATTTTCGCTCGAAAATTAATTTCTTGATGCATAATAAACTGACAGAAATTCACTCGTTTAACTAAATCTTCCGGTAACAATTCTTGCACTTTTTGGATATGATATGGGTGCAGTAGATTACGTCTTATTACTCGGTGAACAGAAGTGTGCGAGATACTAATTTGTCGACATAGATTTGTAGTATTAATATGTGGGTCATCTCCAATTGTATTCCAGATAAGTTATTCGTTTTATGTCCTGGTTGAAGTAGCACGTTTTCGAGTGTTACTGAAAAACTTGCCTGTTTCTCGAGCCCGTCTTTCAACATTGGCAAATGTTTCTCTATGAAGGATTACACGATTAAGAAATCTTCTCCGATGTTCCTTAACACTTCTTCTGTAGTTTCCTTCACAGAAACCTAACACTAATAGCATGTCAACTTGTTTGCTAAATAAAAACTTCCCGGTCATTTTCACAGCACTCAGTAAATATTACTAAAATAAAATGACTTATTTTCTTGATTGTCAAGTCTGACGTTAAATTTCATAGCCAACGTTTGAATTTCCGATGATTTTAAATAACACAGCTCTAATACGTGTATTTAGTTATTCGGAATTTTGTTGAAAACGACAAAGTTTTTTGAAAATTAATAAGATTAATAAAAGTTTTAGAATTAAATTTCCCATAAAATTGAATTATTATTACTGTCGATTATTGCCTTTGGTACGCTTAAAACGTGTACCAAATTTAGTTCTTCTAAGTTCAAGTGTTACTGAGATATTGATTTTTTTCGAAATTAGAAACCCCACTTTGATGGCCTATTGCAACTTAGTCAAGGGATCAGTTGCGTTAAATCACAATATTTTGGGTTCCTCTACATGCCCCTGCTCTATGTCGGTCCTTATGCGAATCACTCTGTATATATATATATATATATATATATATATATATATATATATATATATATATATATATATATATATATATATATATATATATATATATGAAATCCAATACCAGAAAACAAATGACAAAAAAAGTGTTCAAAAAACAGTATGCCATGGAGTCTAACAATAGACTTCTACTTTTAACATAACTTTTCGTAATGATTCACGATTAAAAAAATATTGTGATTTAATGTACAAGACTTGATTAGGTAATAATTTTAATTGTTGGTAAGATGTGATTTCTCAATAGATTAAGATACCTTACCCCCGTTAAATTATTTTCAAAAAAGAACGGACCAACAATGAACTTACCAGAAATTTCTTAAAATTAATTGTCTAATCTACAAATAAAAAGAACAGTTTTTTACGTAATAAGCCGCACCAACATTAATATCAAATCTGTCTTGCAATCGTCTTTCTTCCTTTAGACGTAAATCATCAATCTGCTTTATATTGAGTTCTGTTAGTAAATTTAGTTATTTACTAGGTTTACCTATTTAATTAAATTATAACAATTTTTTAGGATAATGTTGTAATGTAAAATATCATTTGTAATAATGGGCCGATTCATTGGTGTGCTCAAAGTTCCTATTTTTTTTTATCGTGAATCATTAGGAAAATTATGTTAAAAGTAGAAGTCTATTGTTAGACTCCATGGTCTACTGCTTTTTGAACACTTTTTTGTCATTTGTTTTCTGGTATTGGATTTCATAGCCTACTATCCTCAAAACGGTTTTTCTCAAAATGGTCAGTGTAATTACGAGATTTCTCAAGCATATTGTACATCATTGGAAATCTCTTTTCACAGGCTATCACATGAGCGAAAGATCCAATATGGCTGCCTTAATAAAAACAAACGTTGCTACCTGTAGCTCAAAAACCAATGACAATCCAAAGTTGAGAATAATACAAAAAGATTACTCTGTAAAAAGTGTCTTGATAATGTGCAAGTCTTAGACATGTCAGATCAACGCCTACTTAGATATGGAAGAAAAAGTAAATCGACAAATTTTTTTTTTCAATTTAACTCGAAAACGAAAAGAGGCAGGGCAAAATCCAAGTCATATTTGGAACGAGCATGAAATTCTACAAAACATTGCTAATTTAACCGTCTTCCTATCTCTAATAATAACGGAGATAGCAATACATTCCCATCCAGTTCGGGACACTCTGTATGTATAATATATATATATATATATATATATATATATATATATATATATATATATATATATATATATATATATATATATATATATATAAACATTTTAACTGGCCTTGGTTTTGTGTTCCAGGGACCCAAATTCGCGCTCATTTGGAGACAATTTTCAAGCGCTTTTCATCATGACCTCTCTAATAGCGATTTTTTTCTAATGAAAATTTGCTAAAAAGTTATAAGTATTTAATTTTTAAAAAATGTTTCGTGTCAGATAATTTCTGTAAAAATTCGCTTTTTTTCGCATTTTCCAGTCATATTTTCTTATAATCTTTCCCGCCCAGCACCCCCTATTCATTCCTGGTCTCGTAACTTTCTTGGGGGTTGTTGGCAATACATTTTTCTTGTGGTTTGTGTATCGAGGTGGGTTTTCAGCATGTGGCTGACATTTTTTTCTAAAAACCCCCAAGGAGGTAAACTCCAGATTTACCTTTGCATTTTTTATAATTTACGATAAGCGAGCTTATAGTATAGGTCCCCGCTTTGAAATTGGACTTATCCTAGCATTAGAAAAATCCAATAGGGCGTGTTGCATATAAATGTATAAGCATCATGTCAAAAGATGCGTCTTTATTGACAGATCAACCGTACTAGATGACATACTGAAAAATCATACTCTTTGGACATAATTTCATTTGGTACAAAACTTTTCACGCATCTGTTATATTTTCTATTTGTGACAGCCCTTAACGGAAAGAGAGGGCCGATCACAACGACAAAGCAAGCATTTTATAGGCATACCATTTTTTTCAGCAATAACCATTTAAACTTGGGTCTGAGGAAAAGACTAATCAAGTCATACGCATGAAATGTTATAATGTATGGGACGGATAGCTGTAAGAAATCATTGTATGAAGATCATTGAAGCTCTTCAAATGTAGACATTCCGGAAATTGACAAAGACAAGTTACACCAAAAGAAATACGAATGAAAGTGAGCTAGAAAAGGCGAGACAAGAAAGACACTAGTTGAAATAAATTGGGAACACGAAGGCAAAATTCGTTGGACATATTCTAATATATAATAATTTCCTGACAAAATTATATAAAGGAGTTATAATTGAAAAAAAGTGGTTGGGTAGAGCAAAAGGAAAACTTCTGGACAACCTGTCACAATTGATTTATTTCGGAGGCTACAATGCGATTGAAATGAGCTGGAGACAGAGTCATGGTTGCGACGACAATGCGACATCGCACTTAGATTGTGATGACTCTGATACGATACTGTTTTTAACATATTTAACATAAATGTTTGTTTCTGGTATTAAATGATAAAATATTTCCAAGGTCCACAGTCGACACGTTAATTAACTGTTTTTCTCTAATAGCAAGCAAACTTTACGTCATATGCATAATCAGAGGCTCACATGCTTTAAATATTGTAAAGGAAGCGAATATTAATACCCAAAATATTATTATCAGTTAATTGTTAACAGCGCTAAAAATATACGTGATGTTTGCAGTTCTTTTCACGGCGTCTGCGAATATCGATGCCTTTATCAGGGTTAGTACGATAATAACAATCATTAGTCTACTGTGAAATATTATCCTATATTTGTAAGCGTATGGCAAGGATAATGGTTGAAAATCGCGTATAGAAACGATACATGTCTTTAGAAAGTGACGAATCCGAAAGCAGGGCTAACAGACAATCCTTATATGTATAAGATTTAGCGAAAAACGTGGGAGCAACAAGAAATGACGTATCCGTGGTACCCACGAACACCGGTGGCCTGGCTGTGTTAACTCGCGGAACCCACGAACCGCGTTCTTCACTTTCAAACCCATCGCGATCGCGCTCGCATCTACGTACGAACCAACTGTAGTGTTACTGTTTATTAAATATACCTTATTTAACTTTATACTGTTCAGTGTTCAGTTTATTAATAAAAGTGCCTTAAAATGACAGTGAATAAAGCGACTACGACTACAAAAACGAAGAAGAAAAATTCTGTTTCGAACGCGCAAAGCTCATCATCACTTGCCAGTACCTCTAGTGCCACAAAATCGACGAAAACTTCGAAAGTCGTCAGTTCAAAGAATACTTCGACGGAAATAGCTCATAATACAGGTGTAGTATCAAAGTCTTCCTCTGCATCCAGTTTGAAAATCGCAGATGTGTCCCATTTACCGGTGAATGCCTCCGTTGTTACTTATACCGTCACAGAGACCTTGCCCACGGGCAGCGGTGAAAAGATCACAACTTATAAAGATACAGGATCAACTTCCACGGAATATCGTCATTTTGTTTCACAAGATACTTCACGAAATGTTGCTGACATACAACAAATCAGCTCCGTTTTACACCAGTCCACCTCCAATCTTTCCCACGTATCTCAAGAATCTGGATCCACTTATACAGTCACAGAACCATGCGACGAAATGAAACTAACTTACAATAAAAACGATTCCGCTTGGAATGGAAAATTTATTTATGAACAACCAGTAAGTAAAAATAAATCTAGAAATACACAACTTCAAAAGAAAGATGGTGGCACCACCACAGTTGTTGAACAAAGTTCCACGTCTTCATCCCACGAGGAAAAGTCTTCCAATGCAAAAAGTTCCTCTAGCAGTTACGTAATCGAAATTGTCGACGGAAAAGAACGTATTATTGACCAAAAACACCACGAATCTGCGAAAGCCTCTGCTTCAAGCAATGACGAATATTTATCGAGCAAGACAGGTACAAATATCGTTCCTGAAATCCATTACAAGCAGAAAGCTAAGGACAGCTCAACTGTATACGATACAGCTGTCCCAGAACTAAGACAACCCAAATCACAATCTTCAGAAGCAGTGAGAGAGATACATCAAGTGGGTGATTCACAGTCTTCTACTGCATACGTAACACGTGATAACACACTTTCGGCACTTGATGCAAGTAAGTTTTCATGCATTGATGACAAGACTGATACTGAATCAAATAGAACATTTACTATCGATGATACAGAATCAAACAGAACTTTCACAATCGATGATTCGACTAGTCAACGTAGAGATAAATATACCTCAGATTCTAGAAATTTTTACGGTACGTCTGAAGCTACCAGTTCAAATAACTTGAAGGAGGATACTTCTGTTTCCAAATCTTCAAAGAATCTAGGAGGTACAACATCTGTGACTACGGTAACTACATACTATGATTCTAAAGGAAATGTCATTAAAAGTGTTTCCGATGTGGATAATAAAACGATTCCAGGAGGCGATGCAGTAACTTACAGAGATAAAAGCTTAAAAACCACTGATACGTCAGATAAAAGAAAAACTCGTGTTTTGGGTGATAGTAGTAAATTTTTTTCAACAACTTCAGATGGTGTTGTGCTAAAAGACAATGTAAGTATTAGTGATCTAAATTCAAAAGATATTCGAAAAACACAAACAAATTCTGACTCAAGAAATTTTTATGTCTCTGATTCGACTGTTAAAAACGGAGAAGAAAAATCTGTAAGATACGTAGATGAAAATTACGTAGATACGTCAAAAATTCGAAATGCCCAAGCCACAACAGATTCGAGGAATTTTTATGGGCATGGCATGGACTCTGCAAGGACTGTAGTCGATAAGGTATATGACACAGCAGCAGTGCAAAATACTATCGGCACTAGAGGTAGAATTCTGAAAGACAACACAATCGATTCGACTGATGTAGTATATTCGAACGAACGTAATTATGGAAAAACAGGTTGGAATGGTCAATTTACTTATGAGACTCCAACAAAACCAAAACCGACAGAACCCACCAGCTCAGATGGAAAAACGCCTAAGGATACTAGACAAAAGTCACCTACTCGTAAGTCAGGAGAACCACGAAAAGATTCTCCATCCAGAAGAGGCGAATCTCCTTCTAAAAGAGGTGCATCTCCTTTTAGAATAGGTGAGTCGCCTTCAAGAAGAGGTGAGTCACCTTCACGAAGGGGTATACGGACTCAGTCTCCAACGAAAATACAAGGAAGTCCAGGCAAGCCTGCATCAAAAGTGGAAGATTTTTTATTGACGGAAAGAATTGAAAATATAAACCAATATACAACAAAAGATGGTACTACAACAAATACAAATTACACAGGGAAAACACCTACAACTGGCCGGCATGGTTCTCCTTCAAGAAAACCAACAAGAAGCCCTACGCGTGATACTAAAAATGTGCAGGATTTTCTTACACGTGAAATAACAGAAAATGTTAATCAATTTACATCTTTCGGTGATATCACATCTACAACATCTGAAGATCAACCTGGTTCTGTTGGACCATACGGCGATCAGGGTGGTCCTAAAGGTACTCGAAGATTTCCAACAGATAAACGTCAAGATGTTGTTACAACCACCGACACAAAAACGTCAGTGTTTCGTGACACAAAGACATCAGCTGATTACCAGACCTCGATAGATAACCAGTTTATCACTGAATCGTACACTATCATCGATGGAAAGCCCCAAAGAGTGACAGTGTCAAGAGATGGTGGAGTATCTAGAGCCCCTTATCCTGATTCTACTACGACAGAAGTGTTTGAAACTGTAACCAACATTCATGATTCAAAAACAAATATTATAAAAGATTCCAAAACATTTGTTGATAATAAAAATGTTACTGAACATTTAAATGTTACTGAACATTTTACTATTGTAGAAGGAGATCAATATTCACCACTTCCACGAGGAAAAGGATTTCCAAAAGATTACAAGCCTGGGCCATCAGATAAATTAATACCAAGAGACGGTAAATATCCAGCTCAACCGACCACTGATAGCAAAACGGTCATAGAGTCATACGAAACTGTTACCAATCTTAGTGATTCTAAAACCACCCTTATAAAAGACTCCAAAACGTTTGTGGATAATCAAAGCTCTGTAGAACATTACACAGTCACTGATGTGTATGACAGCTCCAAACCAACGGACAGAAAGCCTGGCGACCGACCTAAAAAGCCAGAAGAAGTAACAGATGGTCGAAAACCCAAAGGCCTAGGTGATAAGCCTGATGATTTACAACCACAAAGAACCAAGCCAGGTGAAAGAAAGCCAACACAAAGAGGCCCGAAAGGCTTCCCAACTGATTTAGTTTCAACTAGTGACTTTACAGATACTACAATAGACTCGGTCACTAATGAATTCACTGATATTAAAACAGTCAAAAATGTTACCCAAGATGTCCGATCTGAAACTTTCGTAGACAGTAAAACTTTTGTGGAAAATATAACCGACGTTAAAGATATTAGGGATGTCAGAGATACAGTCGTAAAAACATTTACTGATGTTAAAAACGTGGATGTTGTAGATCGTGTAAACAAGACCTTCATAGAGGAGAACATAGTAGACATCAAAGATATTGTAAGTAACTTTCTCACATAATTTAATACATTTATGTAATGATTTTATATACTTTCAGAATGAAGTGGAGAACATCACAAACATAAAACGGGTGTCCGATAATAAAGTTATAAACATTGTGAAAACGATTAAGGAACCTCTGGAGTCTCCAAAACCTAGAGTTCCACTCAAAGAACAATGCATCTGTGAGCTTTGCACATGTGGGTAAGTTAAAATTTGTATTTTTTTTTATTTGATAACTTATTTTACAGTTTTTCGTATATAAATTTTGCATAAGCTGGCTTTATCATGTGCAAATTTGTTTAACGTGGGCTTTTATAGTTGAATGTGATTGTTGATTTTATTTTTTATGTGGATCAAATCGGTTAAACCTTGAAAACGAATTCTTCACACTTTGATAGACAAGGAAAACAATATTATTATTCAGAAATATTACGTTTCTGCTTATATGCAGCTTACTAATGCAGAAAAAGTGTTATAATAAATTAACCACCAACCGCAAGATTGTTAAAGTGATTTAAATTTTTTAGTTGTTACGTTTAATATCATATTTCTATGAACAATGAATTGAAAGTATTCTAAAAATAAATATTACCTACCGTGAAACTGATGAATACAGTGTTTTATTGTGTATTTTGATGTGCTTTATTAACAGTAGTTGTTACCTACATACCTACTGTCGATATACTACATGTTTCAATAGCAGCATTATCTGCTAAAAGAATGAACATTTTCAGGTCATCCTTCTCAAACTTAAGTTGTTTCACTACCACTCAAAAAGTATATTGCAATTATATATTTATTCAAAGTCATCATTATCATCCCAGTCTCAAGGCGATGTCGCCTCGTCGTTGCAAAAACGACTCTCCGTTTTAGTGAATTTTCCTAGAAAAATGTTACTATGGAGGTGATCTCAACTTTGGAATTTTGAAAAAGTGTCTTTAAATACTAGCGCGAACTAGGCATCCTAGAACACATATTCCGGGGTCAGTTTCACTATATATATATATATATATATATATATATATATATATATATATATATATATATATATATATATATATATATATAACAATGGGGAGATCCCGACTTTAGAATTTTGAAAATTTTTTTGCAAATGAGCGTGAACTAGGACCCCTAGAACCCATATCCGGGGTCAGTTTCAATATATATATATATATATATATATATATATATATATATATATATATATATATATATATATATATATATATATATATATATATATATATATATATATATATATATATTGTTTTAAGTAGGAAAATTATAAACTGTTTAAAATATTTTTTGCTGCAATTTCTTGACCTTTCTGCGCCAAGAAAACTTAACCGTTGTGTGTAGTATTCAATTGGTTTTGTTAATCACAAAATATTTTGTTCTTGTGCTTTCCTCTGATCACCAGTGGCACCCAATTTTTTTTCTTTAAATGCCTATAACTTTTTTCTTTTACCTTACAGATATGAATTTCGGTGTGTAGGGCAAGTTTGCTAGTAGAAATGTATGTGCCAAATTTGGTTGTCATAGTTCTGTTGTTTTCAGAGATACAAAAATTTTCCGAAAGAAAACTCAATATTTTTCTGAAAAAACAGGACCGATATATATATATATATATATATATATATATATATATATATATATATATATATATATATATATATATATATATACATAGATCTCCTCGTTAGTACGAAAAATTCGCTAAAATGTGGATTGATTTTGTTGAAATTTTGCAGGTGGTACTTTCTTTTTGTGACTTGGATAAGTTAGTTAGCCAGAAAAATTGGCCCAGTTTTTCCGAGAAAATTTTGAGTTTTCTTAAAGAAAATTGTATCTCCAAAAATAATAACGCTATGGCAACCAAATTTGGTATACAAGTTTATATTATAAAATTATTATTATATATCAGAATTTAGATCTCTCGGTTTGAAAGAAAAAAGTTGTAGGTATTTAAAGAAAAACATTTTGAATGCCACTGGTAATCAAAGATAGGCACAAAACCAAAATATGTTTTGTGGTTAACAAAATCTACTGAATATTACAGGCAAATTTTGATTTTCCTTCGCAGATATATAATTTTCGTAAAAAAATTGCGAAAACCATTTCTAGGAAAATTCACTAACACAAAGCACTTGCTGTCCAGATTTTTAGTAGTTCTTTTCATTTCATTGTAGCTTCCACACTTTATCAATTGGGCCATGTTTTTCAGAAACTAGCCACTTTTGAAATTTTAATTAATTTTTTCTTTAAATAAGTGCGAACGAGCCCCGCTGGAACCCATACACGAGGTAAATTTCCGACTATATATATATATATATATATATATATATATATATATATATATATATATATATATATATATATATATGTTCGGTCTTTAATGTGAGACATATTTGGTTCTCGGGTTGAACCCCGTCCAGACTTTGTGAAAACTCGACGTTTCGGCTCCTGTTTTAGAGCCATTTTCAAGAGGTAAAGAAAATATGTAAGGACACTCTAAGACCTCAATCTGCCTACCCCTTAGAGTGGTGGACAAAGGTGGGTAAAGGAAATATGTAAGGACACTCTAAGGCCTCAATCTTCCTACTCCTTAGAGTGGTGGACAAAGGTGGGTAAAGGAAATATGTAAGGACACTCTAAGGCCTCAATCTGCCTACTTCTTAGAGTGGTGGACAAAGGTGGGTAAAGGAAATATGTAAGGACACTCTAAGGCCTCAATCTGCCTACTCCTTAGAGTGGTGGACAAAGGTGGGTAAAGGAAATATGTAAGGACACTCTAAGGCCTCAATCTGCCAACTCCTTAGAGTGGTGGACAAAGGTGGGTAAAGGAAATATGTAAGGACACTCTAAGGCCTCAATCTGCCTACTCCTTAGAGTGGTGGACAAAGGTGGGTAAAGGAAATATGTAAGGACACTCTAAGGCCTTAATCTGCCAACTCCTTAGAGTGGTGGACAAAGGTGGGTAAAGGAAATATGTAAGGACACTCTAAGGCCTCAATCTCCCTACTCCATAGAACGGTGGACAAAGGTGGGTTGGGTTGTTGTAGCTCGATTACGGAGCCTCAATCTGCCTACTCCCCAAATCTCGCCGGAGATCGTCTGTGAGGTCTCAGTGAGTTCAACCCTAGGCCTCAGAGAGACCTCTTGAAAATTGCTCCAAAACAGGAGCCAAAACGTCGAGTTTTCATAAATTCTGGACGCGGTTCAACCCGAGACTCAAATATGTCTCATGTAATGAAAAGAGACATTATTTTCTGTTTATAGTAGCACATCACTTGGAGAAGTTTATTTTTCTTTATATGAAATATAAGAAAAATAAGTGCCCATGATTTTCTAAGACAATCAAAACAAAATCGTTTCTTTAATATTTAAGTAGCAGTGGAATTAAATCCTTCAAATTTCAATAACTCAATTTGCTATTAACCTATGCTTTGCTGGGTATAAAACCAACATTTAAGTATATTTTTCGAAATTTTTTGTATATTTTCAAACAATAAATAATTTTGATAAAATATAGTACATTGTTTCTACTACATAGGCTATACCGATAATCAGATTGATGCCTGCTCGCATTTGCTATTAAAATCATATGAAAATTCACTTCCATAACGCACTTGCTGCGTCAAGACTTTTTATATTATTAACTTAATTTGCTGAAAAGGTTAAGTAGCTACATCTAATAAATCTAAAAAAAATCAATTTCTGGAACACAGAGATCTAGGATAAAAACTGAGGTTGGACACTATGGCTGGAAACTAAAACAAAAAGCAGAATCACCCGAAAAAACAGAAAAATAAAAACAGAGAGTTACGCCCTAGATACTTTTGGGGTGATTCCGCTTTTTTAACCGACTTCAAAAAAAGAGGAGGTTCTCAATTCTACTGTATTTTTTTATGTGTGTTACCTCAGAACTTTTTGTAGGTGAACCGATTTTGATAATTGAAAAAATGATTTTTTTATTTTATTTGAAAGCTGGTGCTTCTCATGCGGTCCCTTATAAATTTTATCAAGATCTGACCAGTAGTTTTTGAGTCATCCTTAATGAAGTCGGTTTTCTATTTGTTTATTTTAGTGAATTTTTATTTAAAACTTCACTATTAGAGCGGTATCGATGGTGAAACTTTGCAAAAGTTTTTTCAAATGAGCTCAAACTAGGACCCCTAGAACCCATATCAGGTCAGTTTCAATTTTTATATGTTTATATATATATATATATATATATATATATATATATATATATATATATATATATATATATATATATATATATATATATATATATATATATATATATATATATATATATATATATATATATATATGTATCCGTCTGATAACGCAAAAAATAATTAGCCGATTTCGATGAAACTCGGCAAGTGCCTTTCTTTTATTAATGGCTTAGATGAGTTCGTTGGTCAGGAAAATCGGACAGGGTTTTACGAGAAAATTTTGAGCTTTCTTTAAAAAAAAATTTTTGCTCCGAAAATTACAAAGCTGTTTTAATGAAACTTACAATATATGTTTCCTTGGGAGAAACATTACTAAGTACCAAAATTAAACTTTCTAAGTTAATAGAAAATTGAGTTATTCAAATTTTGAATTTTCTTTTGAAATTTTTTTTTCTCCGAATCTTACAAAGTTATTTTAATGAAACTTGGTGGATATCTTGCCTTAGCAAAGATTTTACTACATACATAAATTAAACTTTCTAAGTTTATATAAAATTGAGTTATTCAAGTTTGAAGCATTTAATAAAAATTCATTACCATAACGCACTTGCTGCGTCCAGAACTTTTTAATTTTTATTTGTGTTTCAGAAGATCTAGGTTTCTTAAATATTCACTGTAAAATTGTGGTATACTTTTATGTGGTTGGAAAATATACATAAATACATTTGTATTGTGGTAAATAATGAGTCATTTTAAACATTTATATATGGCAAATTAAAAGTTTTTTAGGATGGGTGAATTATGTAGATTCCGCATTATGCACAAATGACGTAGGACTTAAGCTAAATAGAAACGGGTTTTGTTTATCGTTAGATGTTGAAGTAGATGGTGGATTGAGGGTATTAGAAATTGGCAAATATATAATATTCTTAAAGGTGACATCATCGACCGTTTTAGCCACAACATAAGCTAGCAGCTATATCATTATCTTATTAACCTTCCTTTCAACTTGCGGTATCTGCTTCTTAATTGGTTTTAGTCTTGTATTGTCTGGTATTGTGTTTTTCTTTATAACCACCTTTTGTATGAAATATATTTTTATAGAGTTTATTGTATTTGTATATAAAACACAAATTACAATATTTAATGCATACCTACCTATTGCATATATCTGAGTAATACAGGGTATGGAATTTTCAGTTTTGGCAAAATGGGGACCTCGAAAACAATAAGAGTGGTGGATAAATGGACAAAGGTTGCATCTTAGAAGTCCTTTGATTTTGAAAATTATTCATCGGTATATAGACAAAAAGCAAAAACTAGGTATTTTCTTCTCTTAATATTTCAAAACCCATGCATTCTTGAATTCTGAAATTTTATACAGATTTTTATAACCGGCCATTCTGGTTGATATGGTAACTTTACATAATATTTAAGCTCATACGTTTATGAGCCACCATAGTCAACTTTTTTACCTTCTTCCCCGCCGAGCATCCCTATTCACTCCTGGTCGTGTAATTTTCTTTGGGGGCGTTTGCAAGAAATTTTTCTTGTGGTATGTGCGCCCAGAAAGAGTTCGAAACATGTTTCTGATTTTTTTTCTAAAAGTCCCCTTTGTGCAAATCTGCAAATTTACGAAAAATTTAATTTTTATTTCCAAAAGGAATGTACCTGCCAAATAATAAACGTGGGAGGTATTTTTCCTCATTAATCGCTTGGATGCTCCATTTTAGTCAACACAATCCAACCAGTTTCTGCAAACGAAATAGGAAAAAGGGTTTAAAAAAAATTGGATTTATTTTCCAAATCTAGTACCCACGCTGCCTTTGTATGGGTTTTACTATGTATCAAAACTGAAGATTCTAATTTAATGGGAAAATTAGTTCACTAAGATTTGAAATATTTTTACAAAAATTCGCTACCATAACGCACTTGCTGCACCTAAACTCATTTCAATACTTATTTGCTATTACTGTATCCATACTTTTGGAAAATGAAATAAATATAAACAATACAAATTTTGAAATTAATGTTTTAGTAATATACACTGTACATCTGATTGTAATTTAAACTGCTTTATGATATTATGTAGTTTCCTTTACATCAAATGTTTCATAAAGAGTAAAAGCTAAGAGTCAAGAACATCATAAGTACCTAGGTACCCTAGGTATTATACTTATATTAGTTTGCGTTAGATAGACTATTTCTTCTTGAAATAATTTTCTTTCACTTTGGTAATACAGTACCTACATGCGTTGATTAAGAATCTGAATGTGATGTACACAACCACTTTCTTATTTGTTTGGTAGGATGTTAGAATCATAATATACTACAGTCACAGTTGACGGCCGAAGGCATTCGTTAAAGTTATGTTAAAATTAAAAGTTGGGTTATTATTTACCTACTATTCGTATTAACCTTAAAATATAGGTAGTTGTTTTATATTTTGAGATTTTAAGGTATTAGCGGAGTCGATTTAGAGGTTATGCGCAGAACGTAGACGTTTCTCTCATGACTCCTGTTAATTAATAAATGACAAATAGTGGCCTTGTCAGGTTAAACTAGAGAGGGAGATGGCTTTTAAATACTGTGAAAATAGGAAGCTTAGTATTTATAGATAATAAAACGTAGTTCTAGATTGCTTTTAAACAAATTGATTGAAATCAGTTTAGTATTTTTTGAGTTATCGCTCGGGTACTATATATATATATATATATATATATATATATATATATATATATATATATATATATATATATATATATATATATATAAACATATAAAAATTTTAACGGACCTTGGTTTTGGGTTCTAGGGACTCAAATTCGCGCTGATCTGAAGAAATTTTTTTCCAAAGCTTTTCATCGTGACCTCTCTAATAGCAAATTTGTCTTAAAGAAAATTCGCTAATATATAGGGTGTTGCCTTTGAAAAAAATAAATAAATACCCTGCATATTAAAAAATAAATTGTCATCATTAACGTGCATAAACGGAACCATACCAAAAAAAAAAACAATTATCATGACAAAACGTGACACTAATATCTCAAACATGTCGATGGATACAAACGTCTGAAGTAGACCCCCTTTTTTACATTTACTTCCCTGTAGTTGGAGTTGGAGAAGGGTTGAAAATAACCCAAAACAATTTATGTCAGTTTAGTCAGCATTGACGTGCAGTGGCGTCTCCTGACCAAAATGTTCGGGTGTGCGGTAACGAGTTGCTGTTAGTGGTGGTTTTAAAAATTATTAACACTAAATGTACACACACACATATATATATATATATATATATATATATATATATATATATATATATATATATATATATATATATATATATATATATATATATTAGGTATTAAATAATGTCACAGTGACAACTTGCAATTTTAGGTCCTAAAATATTTAAAAATAATATTAAACTAAAGTTGAAAAAAAACTATTTTGGAGTGTAAAATGATTGGGAAGTTCAAAGGATGTAGAGGAAATATTGGAGGTGCTAATAACTGAAGATTGGTCGAATAAATTGTAAATTTGAAATACCGTAATTTTCTAGCAAGAAATGTCAGTGTCAATAGGATTTTGATATGTTTCAGTTTAATATTTTAACCAAATCGCATCAATTACAGCCACAAGTTTGTAACTTCTATGTAAGATGCACTGTATAATTTTAATGCATATAAGTAAATAAATAAAATAAAAATAAATATATATTCGACCTATATGGGAATGAGACGTAGATAAATAAATTAATTTCCCACTGCAACACTAACAAATTAAAAAGTCACTTAAAACTTTAAAACACGAAAAGAACATGGAATTATTATCAAGCTCTTCTCTTCACACAAATTTGTGTTAGCGTTAGCACTGTCCGGAACGGGGTGAAAACTGTAAACATTAAAAGTAGTTCAATGTTAATATGGTACTAAATAATAAAATGTGTAAAAATCCTGGATGCAGCAAGTGCGTTATAGTAGTGAATTTTCATAGAAATGATCTGGCACAAAATATTTTATTATAACTTTTTATCTTGCAACATAGAAATCTAAATTTTCGTGTATAGTTTAATTTTTATATCGTTAACCTACCTACCAAATTTGGTTATCTTATCTTTTTTATTTTTTGAGATACAAATTTTTTTCGAATAAAAACTCAAAATTTTTCCGGAAAACCTCGTCCGATTTTCCTGACTAACGAAATTATCCAATACATTTACAGAAGGAAGGTACATGCCAAATTTTATCAAAATCGGCCGATTATATTTTGAGTTATCGGTGTGATACCTATGTATATATATATATATATATATATATATATATATATATATATATATATATATATATATATATATATATATATATATATAGTTTATTGTTATATAAATAGTACAAAGCATCTTACAAATCTAAACTTGTGGCTGCAAATGATGCAATTTTGACTAAATTTTAATCTAAATGTCAATTGTTCTAAAGTTCTGTCATCTGATTTCTAATCTCCAAAATTACCTCACCTCATTATGTACCATTACAATTTCTAGAAATATGGATGGTACTTGAAATCAGTTTCTTCATTTTAATCAAAAATTTCTATATTTTAAAACTTGACTCAAATTAAATTCTTATATATAAAGATTGAAACTGACCCCGGATATGGGTTCTAGGGGTCCTAGTTCGCGCTCATTTGCAAACAATTTTTCAAAATTCAAAAGTCGAGATCTTCTCATTAGTGAATCTTTTCTACGAAAATTTACTAAAATGTATTATAGTCTTTGATTCTAGAATACTGTGGTCCAGGCAAGCGCAGTTGTAATGTTTGTAAATAATGCTATCACAACGTTTGTTAAACCGGCGTTCCATTCATTTGTCTTGAGCGGTATTTTTACCGCTCACTGCAGTGTTAAAACGAATGGTATTTCCTTACTATTTTAAACACATGGGTGGGGGACTGTATTGTATACCAATACAGCTCTGTCGAGTGAAGTTGTTCGGAAATATCAACGCACACCTAACCCGAATTCATTCCCAGTTGCTATTGACCTGCTCATATTTTCTGAATGAAGACGTGGTGCCGACTTCATTCCAAGTCACTATTAACCGACTATTTATGAAATCAAATAAGTAAATTAAATCGATTGTCATAACATATGTAGTGTATTAAGACTAAGGGAAAAAGAAATAAAACATGTTTAACTGTGCACATTTTAATTATATTTTAGGGTGTGCGGCGCACACCTAGCTCACTAGGAGAAATCGCCCCTGTTGACGTGGCTTTCCACAGCGTGTTCATCAACGTCAAGGGTGATGCTCGCAGTTTTCTAGAATGTTAAAGGTATCATTTGATTATTTGAAAGAAGGCTCCGCAAATAATGGACAGTGTTATGTGAATGTAATAATTCAGTTGTATAAAAACATAAATGAAATGGAGTAATATTCACATACCTTGGAAGTATTATTAGGAATAATGATAAATGTAGTAGTGAACTGAGAAGAATCTCGTTGGCAAAGCATTAAATATAAAGTAAACATTTTTACTTGGACCTCGGGAAGAGGAACATCAAGTCATACGTATGCAGCGTTATAATGTATGGGGCAATTGTCGGAGCATCGTTGAGAAAAGCGTTTACGAGTTAAGTGAAATAATGTTCAAAAAGAAATTGTTCCCAGCTCACGTATATTAAGGTAATTGAGAGTAGATCACAACCAGCAAAACTCAGATTGTTTTAAAAATTAGGTAACCTTTTTAAAACACATGAACTCTGTGTTTTTGTTAGACTTATACGAGATGATCTCATTGAAATATGTATAATTAATTGGCAACAATAATATTTAATTGAGATTATTTATTTTGCCCTAATGAGCTCATGCTATTACATGAGCCATTCCATCAGTAAAGATAAATTAAACGAAATAATTATCACTTATCATTACTATATTACTATATATAGTAATTAAAATCAGGTCATTAGAAACTGCATACGCGGACAACCTACCATTTATATAACACTCCTTATTTATTCATTTGTTTATATATTTCGCAGTAAGAGTTGTCCTGATACTCAGACATGACTTGAATGATAATGTACTTAAAAGTAATGCAATGTTAAAACTTTCGTTGTAGTCTTACGAGCTCAAGAGACCGTTGGCTGAAATAAAAGAAGAAACAAGACCTGAAAAGCCGTATTTAGTATTTTGCAATTGTTTCACATGTGATTCGAATACTCGAAGTCGATTCTTGACACGTACAGTTTGTTGTCTTTTACAAGCTCACGTAGGCTTAAAACACACGCCTGTCTAGAATAATAAAAGTAAAGGTCCAGATGTATTATGAACATATGATTAAAAAACTCGGGACGCAGCAAGTGCGTTATGGTAGTGAATTTTTATTAAATGCTTAAAATTTAAATAACTCAATTTTCTATAAACTTAGAGAGTTTAATTTTAATACGTAGTAAGGTCTTTCCTAAGGCAAGATATACACAAAATTTCATTAAAATAACTTTGTAATTTTCGGAGAAAAAAATTTTTTTCGAAAGAAAATTTAAAATTTGAATAACTCATTTTTCTCTAAACCTAGAAAGTTGAATTTTGGTACGTAGTATATAGTTCATTAACACAGCTTTGTTACTTTCGGAGAAAAAAAATTGTTTCGAAAGAAAACTCAAAATTTTTCCGGAAAACCCCGTCCGATTTTCCTGCCTAACGAACTCATCCAAGCCATTAATAAAAGAAAGGCACTTGCCGAGTTTCATTGAAATCGGTTAATTATTTTTTGAGTTATCAGACGGATACACACACACACACATATATATATATATATATATATATATATATATATATATATATATATATATATATATATATATATATATATATATATGTGTGTGTGTGTGTGTGTGTGTGTATATATATATATATATATATAAACATATAAAAATTGAAACTGACCCCGGATATGGGTTCTGGGGGTCCTAGTTCGCACTCATTTTAAAGAATTTTTGCAAAGTCTCACCATCGATACCTCTCTATTAGTGAATTTTTTAAAATAAAAATTCACTAAAAAACATAACACTTTATGCCAATATCTCGTTTCGTAAAACTTACGGAGATCAACCATATGTATTGTATATGGATTTTTTTCTTCGATTTTTCTTGAAGTAAGGCTTTAACCGATTGTAATGACATTTGCCACTAGAAAAATTAAAACATGTTATTATTGTTATTTAATTTTTCTTTAGAAGAACTGTTTTGGTCTATTAGATGGTTTGCACATCTCAAATTTTACCAAACTTGAACGGGATCCCACAACCGTCACCCATCTAACAAGTACGATGTTGCTAACTTCAATTAAGTAAAGTCGTTAAGCATCAGAGAGACATGATACCGCTTACGCAGTTAACACAATAGTTTAATTTACTGAAATTTAATACATAATCAATATTTATAAAATATTACAGAAGGTATACTGCACTTTTAATTATATGTGCTTTCCGTAAAGAATTTTAGCCAACAAAAAAATATGTAGACCAGAAGATCGTTTTTTTAGATAGGACCACGTCGACGCCTCTGGTCATTTGCGGTGGTATAAATGGTGACGATTTTTCACCCGAATCGCCCCGACGAAGTTTGTTAGCATTTTTTCCTAGAAATAATATTGTCAGCTTGCAAAAAAAGTAAGTTCAAAATAAATGGTATAACCGAAAAAATTTAGTTGTTTTGATGAAAATTAGCACAATTGTTGCCTTTATAGAGGTTTTGTTATATATCAGAATTAGGGTTTCTACGTTAATAGAACATTAAGTTATTCAAATTTGAAAAAAATGTTTATGAAAATGCGTTACCATAATGCACTTGCTGCGTTAGAGCCTCGGTGGTTCAGGGGTAAGAACGTGTGCGTCTGAACCGAAGGGTACTGGGTTCGATCCCAGGGTACTCCATTCACTTTTTCGGTACAAACTGCAAAATTAACATCAACCGAGGTTCTGGCATTGTATTTGAGCAAGTTGAATGTCTGCACGTTCCGCCCTTCGGTGGGGGCGTAAAGCCGTCGCTCCCGTGTCCATGCGATGTTGGGCACGTTAAAGATCCCTACCCTCCTTACAGAAAGGCAGGGGTTCGGCAAAATTTCCAGGATAGTGAGGTGAAACTGCTCCCTGGCGTCGGTGATTCGCCATAGTCGCGGAAATAGGCCGAGGTTAAAGAAACAAAAAACACAAACACACTTGCTGCGTCAGCGCTTTTTCAACTGCTTATGTATGGTTGGTCAGTTTATCTATGCATTGACTGTAGAGAGGATTTTTTCCAAATTTATTATGTTGCATAAAAAAATTATAACCCTCTTAAATAACAGTCTGAAACTTCACATACATTTTCTGCAAATATTTTAGTCAAATAAAGAACAACAGTTTTTGAAACAGAAACTCAAGACCCTGTAAAACACACCTCTTGTAAAATTTGTTCTTTAAAACTGGGATTCATTTCAAAATGTTTGTTGAAAAACCAACGATGTTGACGTTCCTAATTCTCGCTTTGATGTTTTTAGAAGAGGAAATATAAAATCTTCAAAGTAATTTGTTTGGTACTTCTTGGCATTTTTCCGCCAAAGAAATTTGATCTTGGTCTGTAAAATTTAATAGATTTTATTTATCACACACAATTTTTTGGTGTTGTATCCTCCTTTGATCTTCAGTGTGACCGATATCTCTTTTTTAAATGCTCATAACTTTATTTTCTTCCACTTGTTTACTAACTTCGTTGTCATAGGTTTGTTATTTCGGAGAATACACAAATTTTCAGAAAGAAGAAGAAAACACCAAAAGTTTTCCGGAAAAACTGGTTAGACTTTTCTGGCTAACGAATTTATCCAAGCCATTTTTAGTGAATTTTCTTTAAAAAAATTCACTAATGAGGAGATCCCGATTTTTAAATTGTGAAAAAATATCACATGTATCACACCGATAACTCAAAAAAATATGATTAAATTAGGTGAATACCTTCGTTGGCCAGGAAAATCGGCCAGGGTTTTCCGGGAAAAAATTGTGTTTTCTTTCGAAAAAAATTATATCTCCGGAAGTCAAAAAGTAATGCCAACCAAATTTGGTACGCAGGTTCATATCATTATAGGTAAATTCCGTACCAAAATTTAACACCGTAGGTTGAAGGACAAAAAAGTTATAGGCATTTAAAGAAAAATCAATTGTGGTTTTCCTGAAAACGTCAAAGACGCGATTTAAAACGTCAAAATTGGCAACATTTAGGCAAAGAACCTGAAACTAATACGGGCTATGGAAAGAAAATATCTCAAGAAGAATGTTTTACAAACCCTGAAGTCTTAACTTCAAGCGTCATTGTCCGTCATTTTGCTAAAATATTTCCAGAAAATTCATTTCATATCCAGCTTTTCTCTGATGCTTTGGCAGTAGTCTTAGCTATAGAGTTTATCGTTTAATGGTATATAATTTTTGTCGAATTTTCGTAAAAAAATCAATAAAGCGCAATACATCCGTTATTATACAAGATATGAAAAAAATTATACATTAATTATAGGGTGTTTTGACCTACATCTTAAAAAATATTTCTACAATCACAGTTGCCCTTCCTTCTGCAAGTGGCTTGGATAAGTTCGTTATCCAGGAAAATCGGCCCAGGTTTTCCCGGAAAATTCACAGCATGGTCCATAAGTCGTTGGTGATCCTTACAATTGTTTTTTTTCGAACAGCCTTATATAGCATTTTGGCATTTTTTATCGATATATGATGCATGTTTGTAAGAAAAAAAATCGAGAAGCAGTAAGTGCGTTTTCATAGCGTTCATTAAATCCTTCAAATTTCAATAACCCAGTTTGCTATTAACCTAAGGTTTGTTGGCTAGGAAACCAGTTTTCTCGGAAACATTTTTAGTTTATTTTCAGAAAATTTGTGTACATTTTCAGACAATAAGTAATGATGATAAAATATGGTACATAGTTTCCACCATATAGGTTATACCGGTAACCAGATGAATGGCAGCTTGCATTAGAGAAACATATTTACTATTAAAAATATTTTTATGAAAATTCACTTCCATAACGCACTTGCTGCGTCCAGACTTTTTATTATGTGGTGGATTACCTGAAAAATGAAGCGTGGAAACAGCGGCCAAATGGTTTGGATTATCTGAGTCGTGAATTTGTCATAAGAGAATTTATTTTACGAAAAATCGCTAAAATCAATGTAACAGTCGCGATCTCATCATTAGCGATTGTTTTTTCAAACAATTCCACAAGAGTAAAGATGAGTATATATTAAGAAGCTCTTTTTTTAAGTCAGTTAAAAAATAAATATTACGGTATTCACTATATCTCTAAATAAACAGAATAAATAAAGTTGGTCAGTTTATTTACTTAATTATCCAATTTGGATGATATCCTTTGGTATCATTTTTATTTTCATTGCAGTACTTGTCCATTTGAATACATGTTTGTTTAACTCCAGTCGTAAGGCCAATCTTCAGGTTAAGGTCATTTGGTCAGTTCCTGATTACCGAGGGTCAGATAATAGACGGCAAAATTGCGCGAATATCATTACCAATTACATAGCTTACGTCACCTATATGTTATTCGTTTTTGTTCGGAGGCAATTGATTTGACACGGCTTCAACAACATAACAATTTATATCATGTTTATAATTGTAACAAATAAAAAATTTGAACCTCATGAAGGTAACTAGATATGGTCTGGCTGAATCATTAAAAGTCTTATCAAATTGTCGAAGATATGTTGAAAAATAAACTATCTTCACATTGCTTTGCTGTCTGCGGTCTTGCCTTGGCATACTTATCTCTTAGTTGGAAAGAAGCAGAGTTATTTACTGACATCACTTTCACTGGAAATGAGCATGACATAATAATAACGATTTGTTGATAAATCATCTTCAAGACCTGCGGCTCTATTGAATAATAAACAAACATGGAAACAAAGACTTTCTCTTTATGCAACCTGATCTAAAATTGTCTTGATTTTTAGTGAATTTTCTTTAAAAAAATTCACCAACTAGGAGATCGCGACTTTTGAATTTAAAAAAAAATTAAATGAGCGCGAACTAGGCCCCGTAAAACACATATCCGAGCCAGTTTCAATTTTTATATGTTTTATATATATATATATATATATATATATATATATATATATATATATATATATATATATATATATATATATATATATATATATATATATATATATATATATATATATATAAAGGCTGGCGCATTGAAAACTAAACAGACCGATTTGCATCCAGAGAAATTTTTCTTAAAGAAACGCTGAAACACGTCAATTTTAATATTAAGGGGCACATGTTTTCACATAAAACTCAACTTTGTCACATCAACCCCTTAAGGGTGGTGATAACAACCCTTATATTTTAAATAGGGAACATGGGTCGACTGTTACATCATTTGAAAGCCCTTTCTTGTCTGAATTCAGCACACTAATTGTTTTTAAAGTTTTATCAACTCGTTTAAAAATTATCCACAGTTGGATTTGCAAGAACGTATTTCATTCATTGTGATAAGGAATGCACTAATTAGTCAATTTTTTGTAAAAAACAAAACTAAAAAAACAAAACCAAACGTTCAAAAATGTTTATACAGTTAAGTAAGTCTTCAAATTGTTGACCACCAGCTTCCATACAAAAATACAAATTTTGTTCAAAACGAGCTCTGACATTCTGGAGCATTTGTGGAGTTATTAGACGGCATTCTTCAACAATGCGTCGTCGTAATTCTTCCAGAGACTCCGGTTCTGTTGCGTAAATTCTACTCTTTAAATGGTCTCATAGAAAGAAGTCTAAAGGAGTTAAATCCGGTGATGTAGAGGGCCACTCAATAGCACCTCTACGCCCAATCCATTGTCCTGGAAACTCTCTGTTCAAAAACTCCCTAACACGTTGTGAAAAATGCAGAGCAGCTGCATCTTGTTGAAACACTAATTGATTTTCTTGATAGGGATCATCATTTTCAACAATATCAATTAGTAGAGGGTAAACGATATCTTCAAGTAATTTAAAATACGTTTCGACACTCAAATTGTCATCAAGAAAAAGTGGTCCGATTAAACGATCTTTAAAAATGCCAGTCCAGAGATTCAATTTCTGTGAAGTTTGAGTGTGGACTTCGTGAAAATTTCTTGGATTATTATCTGCCCAATAACGACAATTATGACGATTGACTGTAGAGTTTAATAAAAACGTACACTCGTCTGAAAAACCGATATTGAACAGAAAGTTCCAGTTATCAGCTATTCGTGCAGTCATAACTTCACAAAACTCTAGCCGCCGATCAAAATCATCTTCATTCAGTTGTTGTACAAGATGAACTTTATACGGGTGAAATTTATGATGCTTCAATATTCGCTGAATAGTTCTTCTTTTGATGTTTGAAATAGTCGCCAATTTTCTCGTGCTCAAAGTTGGGTCTGCAGCAATTTGTCCTAAAACTTCAATCTCAGTAGTCTCATTTCTAACCGGAAATCCACGTTCAGGATCCCGTTTTTTGTTAGCTACTGAACCACTTTGTCTAAACTTTGCAACTAACTCCAAAATGTATTTTCTGTTAACATGTCTGTTCGGATGTCGTTCATTAAACAAATTTGCGGTACGGTTGACACAGTCATCGTTTTTGAAAAAAAGATTAATTATTTCAACTCTTTCTTCTACAGAATACACCATTGTGAAATTAATTTTCGGTAGTACTATCAAGTATCAAACCGACCGATAAACTGAAATAATAAACCGCATTTTTCTCATTCCGATAAGAAATGTTCTGCTAGTCAATTTTTTGTTTACAAAACATTGACTATCAGCACATTTCTTATCGGAATGAGTGAAATGCGTTTTTGCATCTTCAACTGTGAATAATTTTTACACGAGTTGCTAAAACTTCCAAAAAAAATAGTGTGCTGAATTCAGAAAAGAAAGAGCTTTCAAATGATGTAACATTCGACCCATGTCCCCTATTTAAAATATAAGGGTTGTTATCACCACCCTTAAGGGGTTGATGTGACAAAGTTGAGTTTTATGTCAAAACATGTCCCCCTTAATATTAAAATTGACGTATTTAAGTGTTTCTTAAAAAAAAACCTCGGGACGCAAATCCGTCTGTTTCGTTTTCAATGCGCCACTCTATATGTATATATATATATATATATATATATATATATATATATATATATATATATATATATATATATATATATATATATATATATATATATATATATATATATATATATATGTATCACACCGAAAGCTAAAAAAAGAATGAGCCAATTTTGATAAAATTTGGTGAGTACCTTCATCTTGTCGCTTGGATGGTCGTTAGTCAGGATCGTTAGCCAGGAAAATCGACCCAGTTTTTCCTGGAAAATTTTGCGTTTTCGTTCGGAAAATTTTGCCTTTCTTTTCGAAATTTTTTTATATCTCCGAAAATAACAAAGTAAGGGCAACCACATCTGGTATGCGGACTTATCTCATTAAAAGTAAATTACGTACCAAAATTTAGATCTGTGAGCTAAAAGACAAAAAAGTTATAGGCATTTAGAGAAAAAAAAATTGGGTGCCACTGGTGATCAGGGGAAAGCACAAGACCAAAATATTTTGTGGGATTAACAAAACCAATTGAATATTACATACGGTTAAGTTTTCATGGCGCAAAAGTGTCAAGAAGTAGCAGAAAAATGTGTTGAAAATTTTAAAATTTTTCGTCTTGATACGTGAAAGTCGCGATTTGAAACTCCAAAATTTGCGATTTTTAGACAACGAATTTGAAGCAAATACGGATTGTGTAAAAGAAATGTCGTAATAAATGTGTTTCCCAAAGACTAGATGCATTCTCGCAATAATTAGAACCGTAGACCAGTTTCGCTCTCATTAGAGCTCTTCAGTACGGCATACTAATTGTATCAAAAATGCACCAAAAGTAATACGGCTATAGTATAGCCAGCCTTAAAATACTAAGTGAGTGGTGGAGGTGCCGCCACCTAGTTGCGGAACCAAGTATTATCAGTGTGATACACACACACACACAGATATATATATATATATATATATATATATATATATATATATATATATATATATATATATATAATAATGTCTTTATTTGTACTACAACCAAACTAAACTATACAAAATTCACAACAAGAATATAACCCACAATGTAGTACAGGGGCGAAGTTCAGTGCAACACATAAGCGTGTGCTCTGCTCTACCACTTAACCCCAGCATACACACTATCCACTATATACTATATACATATACTGGCACACCGCAATATATATATATATATATATATATATATATATATATATATATATATATATATATATATATATATATATATATATATATATATATATATATATATATATATAAAATTAACATCTAAATTTGAAACTGACCAGGAATGTGGGTTCTAGGGGTCCTAATTTAAGCTCATATAAAGAAATTTTTTCAAAATTCAAAAGTCGCAATCTCCTTTAAAATAAAATTCACTAAAAGCTATGGTAGTAAAATTTGGTACCCAAGTTGATGACATTAAAAGGAAACATGTACCAAAATTTAGATTTATATGTTACAGGAAAAAAGTTATTTGGTGCCAGATCATTTCTATGAAAATTCACTACCATACCGCACTTGCTGCGTCTAGACTTTTATAATTATCAGTTTTGTCTAGTTTTGAAAATAAGTTAAAATTATATAACTGTACAATATAGATTTATCGATATTTTAGCTCAACCAGTGAATGAAATAATTACTTAAAATTAATTGGTCATTATGACTGAAAATGACTGCAATTATTTTTATTTTGTACAATGTCTGCGCTTATAGATAAATAAAATTACTTAAAACGGTCAACATATTCAAAATATTATGTTACCTAATGCAACAAAGATTTTTCCTCATAATTAACCAAGAACTATATATTAAATTAGAAGCCACATGTATATTACTAAATTAGGACAACACACTGAAGATATTGATGTAAATTTGAATAATAGAAGCAAAGCTATCATCAGCATTTGTGGGACAATCAACTAATATGGTAACAATCAATACTCAGACAACAAATAATGATAAGCTGGATCGACGTATTTTTACTGCGCTGGAAAACTTACATATTACAAGAGGCAAACTAAATAGGAAAATCAATAGAAATATTGTTTCTGAATTGAGTGATTTCGGGGATATATAAATATATAAATTATCTTAAATATTATCCCCAGTTATTTTTTTTAAATCTCAATACAGCAAGTACGTTATGGTAGCGAATTTTCAAGAAGTGTTCCATCATTATTTACGAAAATTCCGTTGAACTTAGATTTTTGTATACAGGGTATTTCAGAAAACAAGTGCCATCGCTCGTGGTTAGATTCCTCACGTAAAAATAAGACCTTTTTCGTATCAACATAGGTCCAAGCTTTCTTCGTTTCGTAGCTACAAGCTGTTAATTTTTGTTTTGTTTATTCCAAATGTCTACACAACGAGTGTAGTTATCCGAATGAAATTTGGAGGACGCAAGTTATTTAAACTAGTACATATTTTACTGCGAAAAAAGTGTAGACAGATTAACTAGGGCCATATATCCTATCGCTGCAATATTGTTTAAAAAACCTGTACGCCACTGAATTTTTTTAAGTGAATTTTCTTAAAAAATATCACTAATGAGGAGATCCCGACTTTTGAATTTTAAAAAAATTTCTTCAAATGAGCGCTAATTAGACCCCCCAGAACATACATATATATATATATATATATATATATATATATATATATATATATATATATATATATATATATATATATATATATATAACACCGATAACTTAAAAAATAATAGGCCGATTTTGATTAAATTTGGTGAATACCTTCCTTTTGCAAATGGCTTGGATAAGTTCGTTAGCCAGGAAAATCGGCCCAGGTTTTCCCGGAAAAATTTGTGTTTTCTTTCGAAATAAATTTATATATCCGGAATTAACAAAGTAAGGGCAACCATTTAGTACGCGGCTTTATAAACTTATAGGTAAGTTACCCACCAAAATTTAGCTTTGTAGGACAAAAGACAAAAAAGTTACAGGCATTTAAAGAAAAAGAAATTGGGGTTTTCCTCAAAACGTCAAAGTGACGACTTCAAACGTCAAAATGGGCAACGTTTAGGCAAAGAACTTGAATCTAATACGGGATATGGTATTAAAATGTATCAAGAAGAATGTTTTACAAACCCCGAAGTCTTAGTTTCAACCGTCATTGTTCTTCATTTTACTAAAATGTTTCCAGAAAATTCATTTCAAATAGACCCTTTCTCTGATGCTTGGCAGTAGTCTTAGCTATAGAGTTTATAGTTTAATGGTATATAATTTTTGTCGAATTTTCGTAAAAAGTCAATAAAGCTCAATATATCCGTCATTATACAAGATATGAAAAAAAAATTGTATATATTACTTATAGGGTGTCTTGAGCTACATCTTAAAAAATATTTCTACAATCACAGGCTGGCCCATAAGTCGTTGGTAATACAAATTTTCTTTTTTTTTTTAATCAAACACGCCTTATGTTATTGCATTTTTGCATTTTCCATCGAAATATAATGCATGTTTGTAAGAAAAGAAATTTTGGATGCAGCAAGTGCGTTATGGTAGCGAATTTTGATCAAATGCTTCATTTTTGAATAGCTCAATTTGCCATTAACCTATAAGGTTGACCAAGAAACGAGTTTTTTCGGGAACACTTTAAGTTTACTTTATTTTGATGAAACATGGCACATTATTTTTACTATATAGGTTATACTGGTAACCAAAGTTGATGCCTGATTTCTTAAAAAAACACAGATTTGCTATTAAAAACATTTTAATGAAAATTCACTACCATAACGCACATGCTGCGTTCCGAAGTTTTCTTTTATCAGCATGTAGTTTAGTGCCGGTTAAAAGCACCTTTTGATATTTTGTGGATTTCGATCTCTTTTATGAGATAAATACAATGATGTTGTGTTATGTATTGTATTGCTTTTTTTTTAACATTTTAAAGGTTTGAATTTAAAGTATTTACTAGTTAAAAGTGCCTGAAAATGGCCACCTGCAGCTTCATTAACAAATGTTTGTACTGCACGGTGTCTTGTAAAGAAGCTCCTTTGTGTGACCCCATAGATAAAATTCTAAAGGATTTAAATCAGGGAGTCTTGGTGAGCGATGGCATTTTTTTGAAACACCCTGTATATATTATACTTGACTTGGGGGATCTCAGTTAGCCTCATGGAAAAAAATAGTCATTTTTCGCTTACTAGTAAATTTGTTCAGTTGATCGCGAAAAAAATAAGAGCCTCGGTGATTCAGTGGTAAGGACGTGCATCTCTGAACCGAGGGGTACCAGGTTCGATTCACAGAGTACTCCTTTCACTTTTTCAGTACAAACTGTAAAATTAACATCAACCGAAGTTGTGGCATTGTATTTGAGCAAGTTGAATGTCTGCACGTTCCGCCTTTCGGAGGGGGCGTAAATCGTCGGTCCCGTGTCCATGCGATGGTGGGCACGTTAAAGATCCCTACCCTCCTTACAGAAATGCGGGAGTTCGGAAACATTTCTGAGATAGTGAGGTGAAACTGCTCCCTGGTGTCGGTGATTGGCCATAGTCGCGGAAATAGACTGACGTTAAAGGGAAAAAAACACCCAAAAAAGTTTTACAAGCCATTTTCTTTTCTAATATTTTTCCTTATTACGGTAAAGTGGTTGTAACCAACGAATTCCTCTTAATCAAAGCATGTATCGACCTGGTTTAAATCCTCATTTTAATCATAAGTTTAATTTGTTTCTGATGAAATAAAATTATGGTGAATTAAATTTTTAAATTTACGATATGACTATAAAAATTTGGAAAACTCCTGGATATGCAACAGATTTATGTAGAAATAAACTCAAAAACAAATCAAAATCCAGTGGAATTCCACTGTTATTTGTGAATTTTCTTGAAAAAATTATTCAAATGAGAGCGAACTAGGCGCCTAGAACCCATATTCATGGTCAGTTACAATTTTTATATGTTTATATAAAGAACCTGAACCAAATACGGATTCTGTATATATGAATCACACGGATAACTCAAAATATAATAGGCCGATTTTAATCAAATTTTCCAAGTACCTTCCTTTTGCAAGTGGCTTGGATAAGTTCGTTAGCCAGGAAAATCGACCCAGGTTTCCCCGGAAAAGTTGGCGTTTTCTTTCGGAAAGATTTATATCTCAGGAAATAACAAAGTAATGACAACCAGCGACGCAGGTTTGTATTATAAATGGTGAACCATGTACCAACATTTAGGTCTGTAAGTTTAAAGAAAAAAGTTATGGGCATTTAAAAAATTTGGAGTTTTCCTCAAAACATCAAAGTCGCGATTTGAAACGTCAAAATTGGCAACATTTAGGCAAAGGACCTGAAACAAATACGAATTATGTAAACAAAATGTCGCAAGAAGAGTGTTCTGCAAACCCTTATAAATTTTAGCTACAACCGCCATTGTCCTTCATTTTAGTAAAATATTTACAGAAATTCCATTTCAACTAGACCCTTTCTCTGGTGCTTTGGGTGTAGATTTAGTTAAGTTTGTGGTTTAACGGTCTATAATTTTTAGCCAATTTTCATAGAAAAATCCTTTAATGAGGAGACCGCGATTTTTGAATTTCAAAATATGTCTCCAAATGAGCGCAAAGTAGGCCCCCTAGAATCCACATCCGGGGTTAGTTTCAGTTTTTATGTGCTACATATACAGTGTGACAAGATACGAGAAAAAGGTGTATACGTTAATTATAGGGTGTCTTGAGCTGCATTTTTAGTGAATTTTCTTTAAAAAATTCACTAATGGGGAGATCCGTGTTTATATATATATATATATATATATATATATATATATATATATATATATATAATTATATATATGTATATATATATATATATATATATATATATATATATATATATATATATATATATATATATATTACCGATAACTCAAAAAATAATCGACCGACCATGATCAAATTTGGTGACTACCTTCCTTTTGCAAGTGGCTTACGTAAGTTCGTTATTCGGGAAAATCGGACCTGGTTTTCCTGGAAAATTTCGTGTTTTCTTTCTAAAACAAATTATATCTCCGGAAATAACAAAGTAAGGGCAACCAAATTTGTTAAACGTATTTGTATAATAAAGAGTGAACCACATACCAAAGTTTAAGTCTCTAAGTTTAAAGACAAAAAAGTTACGGGCAGCTAAAGAAACAAATTTTGGAGTTTTCCTCAAAACGTCAAACGCGCCATTTGAAACGTCAAAATTGGCTATGTTTAGTCAAAGAACGTGAAACAAATACGGATTGTGAAAAGAAAATGTTGCAAGAAGAGTGTTCTGCGAACCCTTAAGTTTCAGATTCAACCGTCATTGCCCTTCATTTTACTAAAATATTTACAGAAAATTCATTTCAAATAGACCCTTTCTTTGATGCTTTGGCTGTAGGTTTAGTGAAGTTTATGGTATAACGGTCTATAATTTTTAACTAATTTTCGTAGAACAAATTCGTTAATGCATTTTTGCATTTTTTATCGAACTATGATGCATGAGCGTAAGAAAAAATTCTCTACGCAGTAAGTGCGTTTTGGTAGCGAATTTTCATTAAATCCTTCAAATTTCAATAACTAAATTTGCTATTAACGTAAGTTTTGTTGGTTAGGAAACCAACATTTAACTTTATTTTCGGAAAACTATTTCTACAATCACAGGGTGGGGTTAATCAAACACGTTATTGCTTTTTTGCATTATCCATCGAAATATAATGCATGTTTGTAAGAAAGGAAATTCGGGACGCAGCAAGTGCGTTATGGTAGCGAATTGTCAATAAATGCTTCAAATTTGAACAGCTCAGTTTGCTATTATCCTATAAAGGTTGACCAAGAAACGAGTTTTTCCGGAACACTTTAAGTTTTCTTTCGGAAATTTTTGTACATTTTCAAACAATAAAGTTGTTTTGATGAAACATGGCACATTATTTCTACTATATAGGTAATACTAGTAGCCAAATTTGATGCCTGCTTTCTTTAAAAAAAATCACACATATTTGCTATTTAAAAACATTTTATGAACATTCACTGCTATAATGTGCTTGCTGTGTTCCGAACCTTTTTATAAAATTATTTTGACAATCACAGGTGGCCCATAAATCGTTGCTGATACCTAGAATTTTTTTGTCGAACACCCTTATGTAATTGAATTTTTGCATTTTTTATTGAAATATGTTTGTAAGAAAAAAATTTAGACGCAGTAAGTGCGTTTTGGTAGCGAATTTTCATTAAATGCTTTAAATTTCAATAAATCAATTTGCTATTAACCCAAGATTTGTTGGCTAGGAAACTAGTTTTCTCGGAAACATTTTATGTTTATTCTCGGAAATTTTTTCTACATTTTCACACCATAAGTTATTTTGGTAAAATATGGTACATTCTTTCTACTATATATGTTATACCGGTAACCAAATTGATGCCTACTTGCATTAAGGTGCATATTTGCTATTAAAAACATTTGTATGAAAATTCACTTCCATAACGCACTTGCTGCGTCCAGACTTTGTTCGTTATTGGATTGGTTTAACACTAAAACATACTTTGTAATCAATTATTTATACATTATTTGCAATTGCCTACTTAGAAAATTATGTTTAGCAAATAAAATGCAACTATTATTCATAGTTCTATGGAAATTTTACGTGCAATAAACATTATACAGAGAAAGAATTTATTAGGAATGTGAATTACGATTGCAAGCGTTTTCCTCGTAAAAGTTCACATGGATTCCTGTAAATTCCTTTTCGGTTAATTTCTTGTCAATCTAATTACATAACAGAACTACTTTCTCACAATTAAATTCATTAGGTGCTACAGTAACTCTAATAAGCTGGGTTGAGCTCAATGCACTAATAATTAATGTGTTGTTGACAATTGTTTAACTAAAATAATAAAAGAGTGCAAGCGAACGATTTATAAAATAGTTATTTCTAGTGAAATAATGGCTCATAAACAGGCTAAACACGTAAAACGAAAAATTCACTACTGAGGAGATCTGTGTTTATATACAGTGTGTAAAAGCCAAATGGAACAAATTCATTATTTCGGTTACTGTACATTATTATAAAAAATCCCGAAACACGTCAAATTAGGAGTTAGAAAGCAATATTTTTTTGGTAATAGAGATATAGCGATGGTAACACTTTCAAAAAATTTCTTCAAAAATGCTCGTCCTAGGATCTCTAAAATAGATCTTTAAAAGTTTAACATATTAACTTTATTAATATGCCGTACGCACCCTCCACTCAAATACACAATATTTTAAGCCTGTCGCTTTAACCCAATTAGATGAGGATCGCAGACTCATTGAGGGTTCTACCTCCATGGATCTCCAAAAAATATTAGACTGGGGAAGTAGAAATCTTGTAATATTCAACCCCACCAAAACTAAGTCTTGCTTTCTTTCTCACAAGAGATACACCAGCCCTAGACCCATCACAATGAACAACCAAGTTATTCAAAGTAATGAGTCCTTTTCTCTTGTTGGCATTTCTGTGGATCGAAATCTTAATTGGCACCAATATGTCACATCAATTGCAGAATCGGCTGCTAAAAAATTAGGTTTCCTCTTCCGGGCTCGCAAATACTTTTCACTTTTCACCTTATAACTTCACAAATAAGACTAAACCTCGAATAATGCTCCCACATCTGGGGTGCTGCTGCCGCTTCTACACCCGCTATCCTGGACTCCATTCAGAAGAGAGCTATACGTCTCATCGGTGACCGTACCCTCACCCAAAGGCTGCCATCCCTTGCCCACCGACGTGCCGTTGGTGACCTCTCTCTCTTTTATAGATATCTACACGGGCACTGCTCAGAGGAGCTTTCTTTCATAGTTCCTCCACCTGCTGCCCCCAACAGATCTACCAGGAGAACAGAGCGAATGCACCCTTTTACTGTCCAGGTCACCAGACATAGAACACCTTGTTATGCCCGTTCTTTTGTCCCGAGGACTTTCAAGTTGTGGAATTCCTTGCCGGCGCATATTTTTTCTTCTCCCCCGAACATCCAAACCTTTAAGTCCAGAATTAACAAGTTGCCTCTTTCCTCCTTGTCAACACCCACGTTACGATAGTATTTAGGCTGTAAGCCCTCGTGGTGTGTTGTTGAAATAAAAAAATAATAATGACAGTGTATACTTCTTATGAAAATTCGCTACTATAACGCACTTGCTGCGTCCTAAATTTTTTATTATCTCAAAACTAACTGTTTGAAAAGTACATTTAGGGAACCCAAATCACGAAAACGCATCTTTTTAAAGACCTGACGATCGTTTCGCTAACAAAGTTAGCGTCATCAGAGGACGAAAAAATATAATTTTTCATCCTCTGATGACCGAAGGGTACTGGGTTCGATCCCAGGGTTCTCCTTTCACTTTTTCAGTACAAACTGTAACATTAACATCAACCGAGGTTCTGGCATCGTATTTAAGCAAGTTGAATGTCTGCACGTTCCGCTCTTCGGAGAGGGCGTAAAGCCGTCGGTCCCGTGTCCATGCGATGTTGGGCACGTTAAAGATCCCTACCATCCTTACAAAAAGATAGATGTTCGGCAAAATTTCCAGGATGGTGAGGTGAAACTGCTCCCTGGCGTCGGTGATTGGCCATAGTCGCTGAAATAGGTCGACGTTAAAGAAACAAAACACACACGAAACGATCGTCAGGTCTTTAAAAAATGCGCTGTTGTGATTTGGGTCGTCCAAATGTGCTTATCAGTGCTCATCGCAGGTTCCAATCTTTACTTGTGAACTTTTTGAACTTCCACTGTTTTTGAACGCACCGATTCGATTAGGTACGTCACTTCTTATGAAACTGAGTTTATTTTTGGTATAAATTGTAAAAAAAATGCTAAGCTTTTCTGGGCTATGCATAATTTTTTGACCTGATATTCAACAACTTATTCAGATACTGCATAATCTTCTGAGAAAGCTGAATCAACCAAACCAATATTTCATGGTCAATAACCATAAAAAGGAAACGCTTTTATTTTTATTTTGACCAACTCCTTCGTTATAAGACATTATACCTTGCACACCTTCTTCTTAAGGTTGAGCACTGAACAAGGACGTGTATAAATAGTCACATCTCATTGTAATCGACAAAGATGGAAATACGTGTGTTGTAATGGTGCAGCATTCTCTGCTGTTGTCGTTCGTTTTCAATGGCCTACTTTGACCAAGTTCTTGTGAATAAACAGATGCATTTAAAATTAATCTCGTCTTGACAACAAGCTAATGGAATAAAATGATTAAGAACAATTTTAAATAAGTGACGTAATGGGTTTTACAATTAATCAGTGCAAAGTATAAAAGTACTAGATGACACTTCTCTGAAGATCAGCTCTTGAACTGTATTTAATTGACAAAAAAAGATTAAGCTTTTGTAATATTAATGGACTACATCAGTTATGTCTGTAAAAAATTAAATGGAATCAACTACAAAACATATTAGACTTAAAATGTTTCTTAAAATCGAATCGCATAAACTGATTTAAAAATGATCACTTCAGCCACCCTCAAAACCTTACAACCACTATTAATATAAAGTTCAACTAAATGTTCTTAGATACATAGTTGGATGTCAATATTGCGTATCTTTGAAAGAAAAAAGTTTATATAAACACATATCTGTTTTCGCTTAATTTTAAATACAGAGTGCTACTTTTTCCAATGTTTTGTTTCATAATAATAATAACTTTATTGATCCGAAGACTATTGTAGATACATAGTATACGACTTTATTATATAAAAACTCGGGACGCAGCAAGTGCGTTATGGTAGTGAGTTTTCTTAAATATGTTTTTATTGCAAATAAGTCTGTTTTCTTTTTATTTAAGAAAGCAGGCATCAATTTTGGTTACCAGTATAACCTATATAGTAAAAACAATGTGCCATGTTTCATAAAAATAACTTTATTGTGTGAAAATATACAAAAATTTCCAAAAGTAAACTTAAAGTGTTCCCACAAAAACTCGTTTCTTGGTCAACCTTATAGGTTAATAGCAAATTGAGCTATTCAAATATGAAGCATTTGAACAAAAATTCACTACCATAACGCACTTGCTGCATCCAGAATTTCTTTTCTTACAAACATGTATTATATTTCGATTAAAAATGCAAAAATACAATAACATAAGGCGTGTTTGATTAAAAAAATAAGAAAATTTGTATCACCAACGACTTATGGGCCACCCTATGATTGTAGAAATATTTTTTTAAAATGTAGCTCAAGACACCCTATAATTAATATATAATTTTTTTTCATATCTTGTATAATAACGGATATATTGAGCTTTATTGATTTCTTACGAAAATTCGACAAAAATTATAGCTAAGGCTACTCCCAAGCAGTAGTTTCTCTGATAAAGGGTCTATTTGATATAAATCTTCTGGAAACATTTTAGTAAAATGAAGGAAAATGACGGCTGAAACTAAGACTTCAGGGTTTGTAAAACATTCTTCTTGAGACATTTTCTTTCCATAGCCCGTATTAGATTCAAGTTCTTTGCCTAAATGTTGCCAATTTTTGACGTTTTAAATCGCAACTTTGACATTTTGAGGAAAATCCCAATAAATTTTTATTTAAATGCCTATAACTTTTTTGTCTTTTGATCTACAGAACTAAATTTTGGTAGGTAGCTTACGATAATGATATAAACCCGCGTACCAAATTTGGTTGCCCTTGCTTTGTTAATTCCGGAGATATAATTTTTTTTCGAAAGAAAACACAAACTTTTCCGGGAAAACCTGGGCAGATTTTCCTGGCTAACGAATTTATCCAAGCCATTTGCAAAAGGAATTTTTTCACCAAATTTAATTAAAATCGGCCTATTATTTTTTGAGTTATCGGTGTGATACATATATATATATATATATATATATATATATATATATATATATATATATATATATATATATATATATATATATATATATATATATATATATATATATATATATATATATATATATATATATATATATAAACATATAAAATTTGAAACTGACCCCGGATATGTGTTCTGGGGGGCCTAATTAGCGCTCATTTGAAGGAATTTTTTCAAAATTCAAATGTCGGTATCTCCTCATTAGTGAATTTTTTTAAAGAAAATTCACTAACAGTATATAATCACTACTGGCTAGCTTACACTCATACAAAAACAAAGATGCTGTCTAATGAGTATCCAGCATCAGTTCACTAATGGCTATCTTAAACTGCTTGAAAGATTGGGTATTTTTTATCTTGTCTGGTGGCATGTTATTCAATTTTATTCCTACATAATATGGATACCTTTTGTACACCTTGGTAATGGTAACACCAAATCAGCACTGCGTGTATTATAAGCGTGTTCATCACGATTTGTGTTAGTCTGTGCTTAATTTGATATTTAAAACAAAGCTATTCTATATATATATATATATATATATATATATATATATATATATATATATATATATATATATATATATATATATATATATATATATATATATATATATATATATATAATATAATTTTACTGACCCTAAATATGGCTTCTAGGGGCTCTGATTCGCGCTCATTGGAAAAATTTGGTGGTTGTATTTGGTGAAAATTGATATTTTTTCGTTAAAACTCGAGTAATATAACTTTTTATGGTTTGTCTATTAGAAAACCTTCAAATTCATTACACATCTGGTATTTTGTGTTGAAATTAAATTAGGGGTTAAATGTGTGGGGGTGGAATCAAGAAATTTCGAATTTGTTTTACTAAAACGGCGTAAAAGTCTCAAAACGTATAGAAAACTGTGTTGTGGAACGATTTTTTTTGTCTGTCGGTCAAACGGTTTGTCGGTCTGTCAGTCTGTACGTCTGACTGTTAGTAGACGCAATAACTTTCGAACAAACTGAGAGATCATCTTCAAATTTGGTATCCAGTTAGCACCTGACAAAGGAACGTTTAGAATTGTTTTTGGGTAACAGCGCTTCAGGGGGTAGGGGATAAATAAGGGGTGATTCGGCGAAAATTGACATTTTTTCGTAAAACTCGATTAATATAACGTTTCAGGAGTTTATGGGTACAGAAATATGAATTGTTTCTTTGTGGTCAAGTCATGGACCCTAAATTCATTCCATGAGAATGTTTTTCTGAAGAGAGTAAATTATCACAGCTATGTGGAAGTTACGATTCAATTTTCAGTACTATTTTTTTCTGAATAATAAGAACGTCCGCCAGCACTGGCGATGAACCCCAAAAGATCACTCCAAAGACAACCTGGAAAAGACGTATGCGTAGTATATATTTTTTATCTGCTCAAGGCTTATGATAGATCTTAAATTAAAAATGACGTGAAACCTGGAACCAAGGACACTCGTCACACAACCGCAGTGAATGTCCTAGCGAAGGTTGCTCTGCAAATTAATGCCAAGAAATTTTATTGTTGCAAGGGGTTGAAATGTTTCGCCTCAGAACCATGGACAGGCCAGATCCTTCACGACCAGCATGAAATCTGATGTAGCCAGTCTTGTCAATATTAACAATAGGTGTTTTCCGCAAAAAACCAGCGTGACACTATCCAAAGCAGCATTGTACTGGGTCTCAATTTGATCTGGATTAGCTGTAATGAACCACCGAGGCTCTACAGTTAATAGAAAAAACGAAAGATCTTCTTTTAGTTGTATTCCTAATAATTAAAATGAGGTCTTTCGATGCAAATCTGAACGCACCGTTAGACTTTATGTTTTCTCTCCTCTTGGGGGTATTTCGTTCGCTACCATAAAAAGAAGCTTGTTCCTTGAAATCCACAATATATTTGTTTACCGTTCGTATGAATAATTTTGTAAGGCGTTGCTTATTTTTGTGAATTGAGTGGGCGACCATTCAAAAGAATTAATCATAAAACAAATGTGATTTTAAAGTTTCTTCGATTTAAGCGCCCACTCTTGAACGTTGCAAAAAATTGTTTGTGGCGAGAAAGTTCTTTAACATTTAATGTTAAAGGACTGTAATGGAAAGTTAGTGCTTTTTTGCCAAATGTTGTTGCAAATAAATATTAGAAGATCAGTGATAAATGCTAAAAAGCAAGTTTCTCTGTTTGCTAAATATGGATTCAGGAAATATCATAATGCAAAATGTCAATATTTGCTAAAGATGACAGCCCATTCTTGTTTACTTTCTGCATCTATATTAAAACTTTCTTGGTGGGTTAGGGTTCGGTTGACCAGCAGGAGATTTTCTTTTCTTTTATTTATTACTAGCTGTTGCCCGTGACTTCGTCCGTGTGGAATTCAGTTATATTAATAATAATAACCATATTTTCAAACTGCATAGGCCTAGCATAATCATAAACACCTTACAAACTGACATAGCTATACAAATTAAACATAAAACCACGGTTAATATTGCAGAAGAAACTCAAAATTTCAAGTCAGTAATTAGAGGTGAAAAAAAAAACTTAGATATATTTTTAATAATATTTCTTTATATACGACGTTCTTTACTATTTTAGAGGGCAGTGTCAGTGTAATTGTATGAAGTGAGCTCACACGCAAACACGCTACGTAAAATTGACCATGGGAGAAACATTCCTCTCTTGTTAACTCCTCCGAATTTTAGAGTTTGCCCCTGTTATTGCGAAGCATACTTTCAGGGGAAATTGCAGTCTCTTGAATTTAAGAGGGGGGATCATTTGGAATCAGAGGGAACGCGGAATAAATACAATTTCTCCTTGAGCAGACCCAGTTATAATAGTTGCCTCTACTACATTACGATGCAAAGTTTTAACTTGTAGCCTAGTACCATTACAAAGTTTGGGTGGTTTTAAATTTTTAAGCAACTTTAGGGATGTACCCACACGTAACAATAGCCGATGGTATGAAAAACCAGGTGGGTTTAGAGTGTTTAAATATTCTACTGGGTCATGAACGGCGTCGTCTTTATTTAATACAGTCTATTGAACTGTAAATCATTTTTCCCCATCAAACGGTTGCAGTAACATATCATTAATAACCGCTGATTGCTCTTTTTTATATAATAACACCTATATACCCAATACCTATCTTATAATTCTAAATTATTTAACAACTTTACCCATCCTTCAATGAAGTACGAATATGAATCTATACAAACTACGTATTAATAACTATACCCAATACTTAACACCTATCTTATCTCGCTTAACAAACACAATAGCGTAGTATGTTATATAAAAATAGAATCTAGGATCTACATGTCCAGCTTGTTTTGTGAACCTTGAATGTAGTTGTGATTTTGGAATTAGTATGAACCTGGTATTTTTTTTTATTTTATTAATTTCAACAACACACCACGAAGGCTTACAGGCTAAATACTATCGTACCGTGGGTGTCGACAAGGAGGAAAGAGATAACTTGTTAATTCTGGACTTGAAGGTTTGGAGTTTCGGAGGAGAAGGAAAAACATGTGCCGGCAAGGAATTCCAAAACTTGGAAGTGCTCGGGACAAAAGAGCGGGCATACCAAGATGTTCTATGTCTGGTGACCGGGACAGTAAAAGGGTGCATTCGCTCTGTTCCCATGGTAGATCTGTTGCGGGCAGCAGGTGGAGGAACTATGGAAGAAAGCTCATCTGAGCAGTGCCCGTGCAGATATATATATATATATATATATATATATATATATATATATATATATATATATATATATATATATATATATATATATATATATATATATATATATCAAAGAGAGAGAGAGAGAGGTCACCAACGGCACGTCGGTGGGCAAGGGATGGCAGCCTTTGGGTGAGGGTAGGGTCACCGATAAGACGTATAGCTCTCTTCTGAATGGAGTCCAGGATAGCGAGTGTAGAAGCGGCAGCGGCACCCCAGGATTCAAGGTTTGGCCTTATTTGTGAAGCATATAAGGTATAGAGATTAGCTGGTGAAAAGTATTTGCGAGCCCGGAAGAGGAAACCCAATTTCTTAGCAGCCGCTTCTGCAATTGATGTGACATGTTGGTGCCAATTAAGATATCGATCCACAGAAATGCCAACAAGTGAAAAGGACTCATTGCTTTGAATAACTTGGTTGTTCATTGTGATGGGTCTAGAGTTGGTGTATCTCTTATGAGATAGAAAGCAAGACTGAGATTTGGTAAAGTTGAATTGTACAAGATTTCTAATTCCACAGTCTTATATTTTTTGGAGATCCACAGAGACAGAACCCTCCATGAGTCTGCGATCCTCATCTAATTGGGCTAAAGAGACATGCTTAGAATATTCTATATTTGAGTGGAGGGTGCTATCGTCCGCGTAACTGTGAACTGGGTTTGATGTGCTAGAGAGGAGGTCATTGATGTGGAGTAGAAACAAGGGGCTAAAGCTGAACCTCGAGGGACTCCTTCATTAATTGGATACAGTTTAGAGGAATGGCCATCCACGACAACAGAAATGCTCCGGTTGGAGAGGAAATTTGCTGTCCAGGTACAGAGTTTTGGTTGTAGGCCATAGGCCGAAAGTTTATCAAGCAGCGCTGCGTGCCAGACTTGGTCGAATGCTTTGGATATGTCGAGAGCGACAATTTGGGATTCACCGTGTAGCTACATAAACTTGTTCCAAGAATGGGTGATAAAGGAAAGGAGGTCGGCAGTTGATCTGCGCCGACGGAATTCATACTGCTTGTCGTAGATTAGACTGCGTTTTTCAAGAAATTTTAGTAATTCGGTGTTTATATACTTTTACATTACTTTAGATACGACTGAAATGAGAGAAATAGACCTGTAGTTGCTAAGAGGCGCTTTGGTCCCTTTCTTGGGGACGGGTTGTACTCGAGCAGTTTTCCAGTTACTAGGCAATATGCCTCGATTGTAAGATGTCTGAAACAGACGAGTCAGAACAGGAGCAAGTTTTGGTGCGTATTTTTTGAGAACATTTGCTGGGATCTCGTCAAGGACAGAGGCTTTCCTGGTATTAAGAGAAAAGAGGATATTTCGTACCTTTTTAGTTTTAAAAATGATATCCGTCATTTTATGCGCGACATTGGGGACTGTTGGTGGTTGAACATTTGGAGGTGGGTTGAGAGTAGCATTGCCGGCGAACAACGAGGCAAAAAGTTCAGCCTTGCCCAGGGTGGTAGAAACAACTTCATCCCCTAAAACAAGAGGTGGGAACGAGCTCTTGCAGAAATTATTCCCAATAGATTTAGCAAGGGACCAGAAGGGTTTGCTGCCATTGGAGCTTGAGAGGACATTGTTTTTGATGTGGTTATTAAACAAGTTTTTTGCCTCAGAAAGAAAGCGGTCATAGCGGTTTCTTGAGTCGTTAAATGCTTGACGGTTTTCTTGACTGGGATTATGAAGAAGCGTTTTGTGAGCTTTGACCCTTTCAACTCTGGCCTTGTCACAGGATTTAGAGAACCAGGGCTTTTGGGTGGCTGGAGAGGTTTTCTGTGTACGTGGAATAAATAATTCCATGCCAGCTTGGATAACTTCGGTGACGTGTTGTGAGATATCAGTTTCTTTAATATGGTTTTATGGCCAATCACTGTACCCATGGAGAAGTTTGATACCCTCAACCTATAAATATTACCGAACATCAGTAATTTTTAAGCAGGGTAAGGATCTCTTACGTGTCCAACATTGCATAGTATACGTGACCAAACGCTTAATGCCCCGCCGAAAGGCAAAATGTGCATGCACTCAACTTGCTGAGGAACAATGCCATGGCCTCGGTAGTTGTTATTTATCAGTTTACGCCAAATTGATTAATTAATGATTAAAAAAAGTTACGCTGCGGTAAGATGAAAACCCGGAACTTCTCCATAACAAACCCGGCGCACTCTCTGAGCTACTGAAACCGCTTGATAAGAAATTTATTTGTAATGGTTCTCTATGTCATCCAAATTAATAACAAAAATAATCTTTAGAACACGGTATTGTATATTACGTAAGAAAGCATTACACGTATGAAAAGAAGTAATCATATCAATGAATCGCGCTATACAATTGCTTTCCCTATTATATGACCCATTGTAGTTCTTTAAGAACAGAATTGCATGATAACAGGTACAATGGAGAAAATTGGTATAAGGATAGCAATCATCTAATCTCACAAACAAATCATTTAATAATAAAATAGTAATCCCGGTGAAGGCGTAATGCAGAAAAATGGATAATTATATATACTTTGTCACCCACTCTCGACACAAGAAAAATCAGCAAGCCAAGACTTAGTTATAAATAAAGTATCTTTGATAAAAATAATTGAAGCCAATTCAAGTCATAATATTCAATTCTGATATATTTATTTATGTATCTTATCATCACAGTCCATAGGCGATGTTGTCTTGTTGTCGCATCCATGACTTTTTGTCTCCAGCAGCTCTTTTCATTTCATTGAACCTTCCGTACTTCATGAATTACTTCAGGTTTTCCTAAAGTTTTCCTCTTGGTTCACCTCTTCACTTTTTTTTCCCAGCATGTGTACTTTAAATAATGTGATCAGAAGGTGATTGTATTTCAGCACATGGCCAACAAAAATTATTATTAAATACAGATGTTAAGACTTATTTCATTTCACAAGTGCTTGTTTTTTTCTCTATAATCGGTTTCGCTCCTATTGAATCGCCAGGCAGGAGAATTTTTTTCTTGAGCTGATCTCAGTGAGGAAAACAAGCAGATGTGAAGCCGGAGATAAAGTCTCAAGATCGGTTTTTAGTATGAATCTGTGTTACCAACTGAGGCAACAACAATTAAGGAAATGTAGTATAGTAAGTAGCTACAGGGATTATTCTTATCAGCAATAATTTCCGGCTACAAAAGTAAAAAAAGAAAAATCTGTGGCCAAAGAACGAAAAGTCCAATGCCATCAAGAAACACAACTCAACTCAGAAACAATTTAAAAAATGTTAATACTTACATTTCCCATTAACCTTATAGAGAGTAATAGGTACACTTGGAGAACCCAAATCACCACAACACATAATTCAAAGACTTTACAATAATTTTGCTGACAACGTCAGCGTCATTAGAAGATGAAAAAACTCAAGTTAAGTGCATGCACATTTTGCCTTTCGGCGGGGCATTAAGGGGTCGGTCACGTATACCATGCAATGTTGGACACGTTCCCATCACAATGAACAACCAAGTTATTCAAAGTAATGAGTCCTTTTCACTTGTTGGCATTTCTGTGGATCGAAATCCCAATTGGCACCAACATGTCACATCAATTGCAGAAGCGGCTGCTAAGAAATTAGGTTTCCTCTTCCGGGCTCGCAAATACTTTTCACCAGCTAATCTCTATACCTTATATACTTCACAAACAAAGCCAAACCTCGAATACTGCTCCCACATCTGGGGTGCCGCTGTCGCTTCCACACTTGCTATCCTGGACTCCATTCATAAGAGAGCTATACGTCTCATCAGTGACCCTACCCTCATCCAAAGGCTGTTATCCCTTGCCAACCGACGTGCCGTTGGTGACCTCTCTCTCTTATAGATATTTGCACGGGCACTGCTCAGAGGAGATTTCTTCCATAGTTCCTCCACCTGCTGCCCCCAACAGGTCTACGAGGGGAACAGAGCGAATGCACCGTTTTACTGTCCAGGTCACCAGACATAGAACATCTTGTTATGCCCGCTCTTTTGTCCCGAGGACTTCCAAGTTGTGGAATTCTTTGCCATGTTTTTACTCCTCCTCCGGACCTCCAAACCTTCAAGTCCAGAATTAACAAGTTGCCTCCTTCCTCCTTCGACACCCACGATAGTATGTAGGCTGTGAGCCCTCGTGGTGTGTTGTTGAAATAAATAAAAAACGTAAGAGATCCCTACCCTACTTACTAATGACTGATGTTCGGTAAGGTAAGGTTAGGGGTCTAAAACTTCTCCATGGTTACATATTTCAGGTTCTCCAAGTGTACTTATCAGTGCTCATCACAGGTTCCAGTTTTCACATAGTGACTTATAGAGACTAGTCAAACAACATAGGTTTCCTTATACGTTTCAATAGTATTTCTATAAGTAATTTTTGGCAGGGCTACACGTAAGAGTTGAGGAACTCATTCCTCGAGCCCAAGTTAAGATGTTTGTGAACAAGAGGAGTATTTTACCAATTGAGCCCTTGATGTATCGTCGCGAAATTCTTACTCTATCCTTTACTACAGTTACCATCATCCGCAATAACACTCCCAAGTTACTTGAATATTTCTGCTTCGTCAAGTTGTTAGCCGCTTATTTTTTAATTCATTTTTGTTATCCTATCCTTATTTATGTTCATTATTTTACTTTTGTTTTCGTCATTTTGTTTTTAGCTTAATTCTTAACACGGCAGCTATATTTGGCGAAACGTCTAGCACCGCAGTAAGTGCGTTCGACCACAGCAAAGCAGCTTGGAAATCATTTCGCATTCCAACTAACACCGGCCGTGAAAGCCTAAAATCATGAAGAATTTTTTCCGCGATAACCCAATATACTCTTTTTTTTACCAAAATCTGGCTTTTCCAACATGCGGTTACCAAAAACACACAGTTTTATCACTATTATTTGTTGAACTTTGACAGCTTATTTATAAAAAAATCGTAGTTGGCACCATGTGTGTGTGTATGCATCACACCGATGACTCAAAATAAAATTTGGTGAATATCTTCCTTTTGAAAGTGGCTTGGAAAAGTTCGTTAGCCAGGAAAATGTTCGCGGAATTTTTTTTGTATTCTCTCAAAAATAATTTATATCTCCGGAAATAACAAAGTAAAGGCAACCAAATTTGCTACGCAGGTTTACATCACTATAGGCAAGCCATTTACCAAAGTTTAGCTCTGTAAGTTGAAAGAAAAAAAGTTATGGGCATTTAAAGATAAATAAATTCGGGTTATCCTCAAAACGTCAAAGTCGCGATTTAAAACGTCAAAATTGGCAACATTTAGGCAAAGAACCTGAAACTAATAGAGGCTATGAAAAGAAAATGTCTCAAGAAGAATGTTTTACAAACCCTGAAGTTTTAGCTTCAACCGTCATTGTCCTTCATTTTACTAAAATATTTCCAAAAATTCATTTCAAACAGACCCCTTTTCTGATGCCTGGCAGTAGTCGTAGCTATAGAGTTTATCGTTTAATGTTATATAATTTCTGTCGAATTTTCGTAAAAAATCAATAAAGCTCAATATATACGTTATTATACAATAAACGAAAAAAATTTTTATACATTAATTATAGGGTGTCTTGAGTTACACTTAAAAAAATATTTCTACAATCACATGGTGGCCCATAACTCGTTGGTGATACAAGTTTTCGTTTTTTTTTAATCGAACACGCCTTATATTAGTGCATTTTGCAATTTTCATCGAAATATAATGCGTGTTTGTAATAAAAGAAATTCGGGACGCAGATAGTGCGTTATGGTAGCGAATTTTCATTTATGCTTCAAATTTGAATAGCTTAATTACCTATAAGGTTGACCAAGAAACCAGTTTTTTCGTGAACACCTTAAGTTTACTTTCGGTAATTTTTGTACATTTTCAAACGATACAATTATTTTAATGAAACATGGCACATTGTTTCTACTATATAGGTTATACTGGTAACCAAATTTGATGCTTGCTTTCTTAAAAAAACACACATATTTGCTACTAGAAACATTTTAATGAAACTTCACCACCATAACGCATTTGCTGCGTCCAGAATTTTGTTTTTCTCCGTAGGTTTACAAATGTTGGTTGTTTCAAAGTTTTCCGAGTAAATTGGTTTTAACGAAGCATTAATTGAAAATAGCTCTCTCGTCAATCTTTTATTAATTGCGACAACAAGAATGGACTATATAAAGAATCTCTTGAATTTCTTGAAAAATTTCTTGAAAAACTCAGTCTAATCCACGACAGGCAGTATGGATCCCGTCAGCGCAGATCAACTGCCGACCTCCTTTCCTCTGTCACCCATTCTTGGAACAAGTCTATGGAACTACACGGTGAATCCCAGATTGTCGCTCTAGACATATCCAAAGCATTCGACCAGGTCTGGCACGCAGCGCTGCTTAATAAACTGCCGGCCTATAGCCCACCACCAAAACTCTGTACCTGGACAGCAAATTTCTTCTCCAACCGGAGCATTTATGTTGTCGTGGATGGCCATTCCTCTAAACTGTATCCAATTAATGCAGGAGTTCCTCAAGGTTCAGCTTTATCCCCTACTTTGTTTCTTCTCCACATCAATGATCTCCTCACTAGCACACCCAACCCAGTTCACAGTTACGCGGACGACATCACCCTCCACTGAAATATACAATATTCTAAGCCTGTCTCTTTAGCCCAATTGGATGAGGATCGCAGACTCATGGAGGGTTCTGTCTCCGTGGATCTCCAAAAAATATTTGACTGGGGAAGTAGAAATCTTGTACAATTCAACCCCACTAAATCACAGACTTGCTTTCTTTCTCATAAGAGATACATTAGCCCTAGACCCATCACAGTGAACAACCAAGTTATTCAAAGTAATGAGTCCTTTCACTTGTTGGCATCTATGTAGATCGAAATCTCAATTGGCACCAACATGTCACATCAATTGCAGAAGCGGCTGCTAAGCAATTACGTTTCCTCTTCCGGGCGCGCAAATACTTTTCACCAGCTAATTTCCATACCTTATTTACTTCACAAATAAGACCAAACCTCGAATACTGCTCCCACATCTGGGGTGCTGCTGCCGCTTCTACACTCGCTATTCTGGGCTCCATTCAGAAGAGAGCTATACGCCTCATCGGTGACCATACCCTCACCCAAAGGGTGCCATCCCTTGCCCACCGACGTGCCGTTGGTGACCTCTCTCTCTTTTATAGATATCTGCACGGGCACTGCTCAGAGGAGCATTCTTCCATAGTTCCTCCACCTGCTGCCCCCAACATATCTACCAGTGAAACAGAGCGAATGCACCCTTTTACTGTCCAGGTCACCAGAGATAGAACATCCTGTTATGCCCGCTCTTTTATCCCGAAGACTTCCAAGTTGTGGAATTCCTTGCCGGCACATGTTTTTCCTTCTCCTCCGAACCTCCAAACCTTCAAGTCCAGAATTAACAAGTTGCCTCTTGCCTCCTTGTCGACACCCACGGTACGATAGTATTTAGGCTGTAAGCCCTCGTGGTGTGTTGTTGAAATTAAAAAAAAATCGAACGTTTTTTTGATGTAATAAATATTTTAACATATAATTTGTAGTGCTATACTGAAAACTCCAGTATGTATGTTGTTATGTTATCTTATCTATAATTTTATATATATCAGATTACAACAAATAATAATTAGAATACCGCAGGTTACTCAGATTTGTGTTCGGATGGTGAGGCAGTTTGAATTAGTATAGTGAACATTTTAAATCTGAGATGTCAACTTGTACATTGTCAGCGGCAGGTCTGTAAGTAACAATAATTACTAGATAAAATTTATATTTATTAGACAAAAATAATATATGAACATTTGAACGAACGTCCTGAAAATCTCAGCTGTTTACTTTTGTTGCAAAATATGAGCTCTATATCAGTAACCTCAAAACCGGTCTTAAAAGTATCTTCTAGTTTTAATTTTTAATAATAATAATAAATATTTTCTTTTGAATGATTGGTTAACATAGTAAATAAAGGTTAAGAGGCATCAAACAATAAGCGAAATAAGTTGTGACGAGCAATATTGATTGTTATTAGAAGACACGCCTTTTTTCAAATTTTCATAGCTCAGTCGGATTAGTTTTTCCTAAAAAAAATCTAGTTTTCAATAAATTGTTGTTTCGCCAAAAATAATAGTAAATAAAGTCATTTTGATGAAACTCGTACACGTATTGACTTCTATACTATGTACCAACAATAAAAATCTAGGTTATTGGTAAATCGAGTTGTTAATATTTTATAGATTTTTATGAAATTTCGCTATCATAACGCACTTGCTGCGTCCTGACTTTGTTTATTGATCAAGAAAAGATAGTTTGTAAACCAGATTGGTTTTGAATAGGATCCAAAAGTAGCAGTCTGCTTTACACCTGTCACTTCTGGTCCCTTCTAGAATTACAATTTCAAAGTGTTCGCTCTTACCAACACACTTTACAACCGGCCTCTGACCATAGAAGTAACGAAGTTTATACACTTAATTTTCATAGAAACACAGCCGACTCAAAGTTGCGTCCTTGGTCAGAATGCGCCAAATCTGCAGAAAAACTCATTCTCCAATACTTCTGCAACGGTGGTGACCACTTGATTCGAGACCGCAAACACTTATGGCCACTTGCAAAAATAATCCATGGCTACGAGCATACAGCGATATTCTGCGTCTGTTCTAGGGAAAGGACCAGCTATGTCGATTGCAATTTTTTCGAATGGGGCATTAACGTTGTACTGATTCGCCCCCTGGTTTTTGATTTAAGCCCCTTACTGGATGCACACTCTTGGCAGGTTTTGCACTATTCCTCCACATCATCTTTACATCTTAAACAGTAAAAACCTTCTCTGACTTTCTCCAAAGTTTTCTATTCCCCTAAATGGCCTCCACCTAAACCGCCATGGATCTCCTCGATTACCTTTAACTCTTGGCCGTGGAAGGACTATTTGCTTCAATATGCGGGTTCCATCCCCTGACTCCCAATTCCTGACCAGAAGACCATTTTTGATTTCATTAAAGTCTCACTGGGTCCAGTAACTTTTGGTGGCAACTCTTTTATCACTAACTTCGGACCAAGTGGGTCTTTTGTGGCAAGTCTCGTTCCATCTGTAGACTGGCTGGATATCAGGGTCTTCGTTTCAAGCCACCTCGTCATCTGTCCCGTAGTTGTCCCTGTTTTGTATGTAACCATTACGTATGTGTTTGCTGGGTAAGAATGCCATTTATTCTTCTGTAAATATTTGCGAACAGTAGACTTAGACAAATATGTTTATAACTTTCTTCCTGTAACACAGAAATCTAAATTTTGGTATATAGTTTCCTTTTAATGTCGTAAACTTGTGTACTTTGGAGATACAATTTTTTTCCTAAAGAAAACATAAAATTTTCCCGGAAAACCTGGTTCGACTTTCCTGGCTAACGAGCTTATCCAAGCCAATTACAAAAGGAAGTTATGTGCCACATTTTATCAAAATCGGCCCATTATTTTTGAGTTATCGGTGTGATACATATACATACATACATACATATATATATATATATATATATATATATATATATATATATATATATATATATATATATAAACATATATATATATATATATATATATATATATATATATATATATATATATATATATATATATATATATAAACATATAATAATCGAAACTGACCCCGGATATGGGTGCTAGGGGGCCTAGTTTGCGCCCATTTGAAAAAAATTTGAAATTCAAAAGTCGGAAGTTCCAATTAGTGAATTTTTTCTAAGAAAATTCACTAATATCAATTTTTAAAAAATATTCAGAAAAAGTCACTCTTTCCAAGAGAACTGTCAAAAGTAGGGGTTACGATTTAAAAAAAAAAACTAACAATGATGCAATATCTGCGAAGTTTATGACGGCACACAAACATGTGTATGTCAAATTGTACACATTCAAATTGTCTTTCAACTTTATTTCGTTAAATAAAACGGCATAACTTTCTGTAATTAAATAATCTCATGAATTAGTTAAAATTTGATTGCTTGATATACATTCTTAGCTTCGACGTTAAACTTCGCATGGTGCTTCTGGCATGCCTGTCTGAAGAACTCTTCAAACTGTGTACAAAACACACTAATTATTTTCACGGGAAGTTACGCTTACTGAACCTGAATAATATAACAGTTAATAGGTCTGACCCAGAACACCGTGTGTACTCTGTATGTATAAAAGTGTATTCTGCTCTGGACTATTTATTCTAAAAAAACATTAAATATAAACATTTTCAGCCACATATTGATACATCTGTATCTGGGAAAATGTGGATTACTAGTTAGCATTTTTTTCTTTATGTAATTAATTGCTCTGGCAAAAAATATAACTAAATACATCTTCAGTATGTTTTTAAAAAATGTTAATTAATCTACTCGAAAATAAAAGTAATAAAGACGCCTAAGAAAATGGATAAGGTACACCGGGGTAAGTGTGACCTAAAATTTCAATACTTTGATTTCTTCGGGTTGTAATTTCATTTTTTACCAACAAAAATGAATACATCTTTTGATTCCTACTACCAAGCGTATGCAGAAGCGACAGACAAAAAATGAAAAGAAAATATTCATATAATTTTTTTTACAAATTAAATTTCTTCCATGAAGCAATTGTTTACGCTTCCCCGACAACTTGGGCAAGTGTAACCTCGGTGTCTGTATTGACTCTAAAAGCAGAGTAACTTGGTTGGGGTTAGTGTAAATTATAGAATATACGAAGTATTATCGAAATGTTTTATTGGAAAAAATAAATTTAACATACAGTTTGTTCAAACGTGATGTTAAAATGCAAATGTCCTCTTTTATGAATAGTTGGAGAAGGTAAATGAATGAATTTGATCTGCAGTTATAACTGAGAGATCTGCGGTATCTGGCCAATGAAATTGTGATGAAGATCCCGACCGCCTGGCGAATCTTGCTTCTAAACTTGGTTCTAGTGCTGTTACCTGTTCAACATAAAATTTTGAAACTTTTTCACTGGCAAATTTCACTAAAATCCAGTCTCCCATTTTTAGTGTTTCTAGGTTATTATCCAAAGAGTTCATAAATTCTTTTTCTTCACAGAAATTGGCCACTGCATCATCTACGTTTAGACTCATCATCATCCGTATATTTTACTTCCATTTCTTCTAAACTATCTTCATCCGTCTCTTCCTCCTACAGTTGCTTTTTTTTTAATTTTCTTGCCTCCTTTCTTGGTTTTTAATTTTACTGTTTTTTTTTTACTTTATTTGTTTGCTCCTTCAACATAACAACTGCCTCCAAACTTGTAATAACTTTAGGCCCGTTAGATATTCTTTTGCTTCCAGTTTTATCTAGTTTCGGTGTCTGTTTCAGTTGTTCTAAAAGTATGTTCTCAAAAGTCTTGGGGTGGTTGAGTGATGTAAGCGATTGTTCCGAACTAGTGTATGGAATTGGTGAATAACTTGAATTAGTCGGCAACTTCAGAGAAATTATTTCTGTGGTTGCTGTTGAAGTGGATGGCAAATTAATCAGATGTTCCGAAACTTGCTTTGTAGTAGAGGACGCTAAAGCCACGATTGGACAGTCACTTTTGCGGTTTTCTAAACACCACCGTCTATAGGCTTCTGGATCAAACTTGTCAGTGGGTATGACATCATTATTAAAGGGGTATATTCCTCCTTTCTCAAATTCTTTGATAAGCAATGCAGAACTTGCAACTGACCATAATTTAGAAATTATGGTGGCAAACACTGCTTTTGGTAATTTGGTGCCATAATTGTGTCTTTGCCACTTTGTCAATTCTCCATCCCATGCCATTTTCAATGACTTAAATACACATAGATCCATGGGATGTAATAAATGGCTTGAATGGGGAGGAAGTTTCATTATAACTATATCATTAGCTACTGCCTTTTCTATAAAAAAAAACACTAATATGTGACGTGTGGCCATCATAAATTAATATTACAGGCCTTTGGTTGCCAATATTTTTCAACGAAAAAAAAATTTACAAAAATGTTTGTAAACGTTTGTGCTTCTATCCACCCTTTGGTTGCTGAATACGTCATTCCAGGATATTCCTTGTTTGAAATCCAACCATCCCAAATATTCTTCCCTTTGAACACTATCAAAGGTGGAAGCTTTTCACCTGCAGCATTTACTCCAAGAAGAACTGTTCTATTTTCCCGTCCAGAGCCAATTGTTCTCCTATGAGCTGCTTTGCGTTTTTCTCCAACAACTTTTATACGGGATGGATCCAGGCAGCGGCTGGTTTCATCAAGATTGTATATTTGAGATGCCGACATATTTTTAATAAGTTGTTTGAGGGTATCAAAATAATTGTAGATAATGAACGGGTCCATGGTTTTCTTCCGAGAAACTTCTACAGACTGTGTTTTTTTCTGACTTAGGTTAAATGCTTTCATAAACCGAATAAAGTAGTCGTTCCCGAGAACTCCATTTTTAAAAGGTGTCACAATTTTATTGTGTTCACATAACATCCAATTAGGTGAAGTGCTTCCTTCTTTGATGGTCCTAAGACCCATTTCTCAACTGATTTAATACAGTTGGCAATTCTTGGTTCCACATCAGAAGGAAGATCGTATTACTTTTTACTCCTCTTGTACCCTTAAGATGAAACATGACTAAAAAGCGCAGATTTTGGTATTTTGTATAATACTACCGCCCTATATAATGTTAGCCTTCCTGTTTTTATAGCTTGTGTAGCTTCTTCCAACTCATTTTTGCTGTAACTCGGCAGAGGTTTCTTACGCACATAGTTTCGTAACATTATCTGAAACACTGAAAAATGTCATCGCAGGGGGTAAGTGTAACTTATTACCGGTCACACTTGCCTCAATGGAGATTTTTCCGGGCGTAAGTGTAAACTACTACCATAGCACAAAGGGGGTTGAAATTGTATCGAAAATAATATAATTAGTTACTTAATAACACGATTCATAAAGTACTTACCGAAAGTTTTAGTCAAAACACGTCAACAAAAACGAATTTCAAGTGGACACAACAAAACTCAACAGCTGAGTGCCAGCGTACATGCATAAACTAACGGACGATAATTCAAAGTTGGCGTTGCCAATATGTAAACATTCTACTACAGTTTCAAGTTGGCATTATAGTATAGCTGCTGAAGGCCCCCCTACACTTAGTTATTATGGGGGAGGCCAGGCTAGGACTATACAGACTAGCCTACAATGGTAGACTAAAGATCAACCCAGGTTTCAGGGGCCACTGCAAAATTCAGGAGATCGTGAAGGAGCCCATGCTTGAAATGAGGTCAGACTTCGAGAGCCCGAGAATCTGCAGGGAAAACAACTTTACAGTGGAAATCCCCGACCGCGAGGCATGACGGGAGGAGACGCCGAGCATACCACGGGACGCGCCGAAATGTACGCCATCCTGCACTGTGTGCGTGAGAACAAGAGGAGGGGCTACACCAACAAGCTTATCCTAATAGCCACAGCAGCCCTTAAGGCCCTAAGTAGCCCACGGGTAAATTCCTGGCTAGTGAGTGAGTGCCGAGACGAGACGAGCGACCTGGCTGGCAGAATGAGGTCAGCCTCATCTGGGTGCCGGGTCACTCGGGGGTCAAAGGCAATGACGAAGCTGACAGTCTCGCGACGAGAGGGTCAGCAGAACCATTTATGGGACCAGAACCGGCTCTGGGCGTGACAAAGAGCACTGCCAGGGAAGCCATTAAGTCCTGGGCAGACTGTCCAGGGCTCAGACATGGGAAGTCAATAATTGACTAACCCAGTTCAAAGAGAGCTGTGGAGCTGCTAAATCTTAGCAGAGGACAGCTGAGAAACACAACAGGTCTCCTGACGGGACACATGGCCGTCAAGAAACACCTGCATAAAATGGGGCGGTTCGAAGGGGACCTCGCATGCAGACTCTGCGGCGAGGGGGAGGAATCAGCCCAGCACATCTTGTGCGAGTGTAAAGCTCTGGACCGCAAAAGACAACTGATCTACGGTCAGTCTAGACCGGAGACAGAGCAATATAAAACTCCGCCCTACCAATCGCTGTGCAGACTAGTTCAAGGCACAGTAATTTTGGAATGGGTGGAGTAAGACTAACGGTGTGCACAATCAACCAAAGGTTGCAGTGCTATGGGGCGGCAAGGCCGCGGACGAGCCCTGAGGGAAAAAATAGCTGCTGCACCATAGATCGCACTATTACAATATCTAAATTCGCAATTTGGTGTGGGTTACAATTACCCCGAATTTACACTTACACCGGTGTACCTTACCAGACGAAACGGTCAACAATAGAACGAATAGAAATATTCACATCACTTGATATTTTGATTCGATTAATGTTTGTCAATAAACAATTGTTGAATTGGGCTAGACTAATTTCACATTACCAAAATATTGCTTTTGTTTGCAGTAACACACTTTCTTTGAATTATTTAAGCTTAAGATTTTCCTTCACACGATAGATACCTACGTTACTCCCATTGCTTCTTGCAAGTTTGTAAAAACATTTAGTTCTTCCCTTTGTTGTTATATTTTCTGGTCCTTGAAAGAAAGATAAATAAGGGTTTTTGTTGGCGCAACAATAATTACATTTGTTGGCGCAACAATAAGTAGATTTTGGGCACGGTTAATATGAATGTATTTTTTTTGGCGTAACTACCTGTTCATACAAAATTGAAAAATTATTTTGATCGTTGAATGAGATAAGAAGCGATGTTCAATGAAGCAATCAGTAGAACAATCTAGTTAAACAGTTGAACATCAGCCTTATATAAAAATCTAAAACCTCGTCATGGTTTATAAACGAATTAACGAACCAGTAATAATATTGCTCAGTTTAAACTTGCGGAAATGGATCTCGCACTAGTAAGTCAAGTAAATTTGCTTCGAGACATTTTAAAATTCCTATTATTAATGTGGAAGAAAAATACACATCATAAATTATAATGCATTAAACAACCCACTTCCAGATACTAATTTTGGTTAGAAAATTATATCATGGTGTATAGACACCAATAAGAATTATTTTAGGTCTTAATATATTTTTCAAACTCAGGATACAATATTCTGTGAAGGTACCTGGTTGTTTCTTTTACAAGTTATTAAGAAAGTAATTAAGAAATACGTTGAAAGTAGACTATATTTTTTGTAGCTTGAATTATGAGCTAATAAGAGTTTTGGACTGAATTATTGGTATTAAATGAAAAGGTTAAGGGTTAATGTAACAAAAATATTTTAAAGAAAAATGCACTTTTATAAATAACAAATATTTTGCAAAACCGTGATTTGGTAACTTTTTGTCACGGACTTTGTTCAAAATACTTTTTTTTTGGCTAAAATAGGTAACCAGAAATAAGTTAATTAAGAACCAAAATTGTTAGGTTTCAAATTAAACCGGGAGTTAAACTGAAATCTAGTTAACTATGTGAGATATACGACACGCTTTTTTTCTCATAAGAGATACACCATCCCTAGACCCATCACAATGAACAACCAAGTTATTCAAAGTAATGAGTCATTTTCACTTGTTGGCATTTCTATGGATAGAAATCTCAATTGGCACCAATATGTCACATCAATACAATTCCGGCAATTCTATTCTCAACCCACCTCCAAATGTTCAACCACCAACAGTCCCCAATGTTGCGCATAAAATGACGGATATTATTTTCAAAACTAAAAAGGTACGAAAGATGCTCTCTTCTCTTAATACCAGGAAAGCCTCTGGCCTTGACGAGATCCCAGCAATTGTTTTAAAAATGCGCACCAGAACTTGCTCCTGTCCTGACTCGTCTGTTTCAGACATCTTACAATAGAGGCATATTCCTTAGTAACTGGAAAACTGCTCGCGTACAACCCGTCCCCAAGAAAGGATCCAAAGCGCTTCCTAGCAACTACAGGCCTATTTCTCTCCTTTCAGTCGTCTCTAAAGTGATGGAAAAGTATATAAACACCGAATTACTAAAATTTCTTGAAAAACACAGTCAAATCCACGACAGGCAGTATGGATTCCGTCAGCGCAGATCAACTGCCGATCTCCATTCCTTTGTCACCCATGCTTGGAGCAGGTCTATGGAATTCATTGATTGTTGTTGCCCTTACTTGGTGAAACTTGTCCATACTGCATACAGACTTGGAGAATACTTCTCTAGCTTCACTGAAGTATTCTCCAAGTCTGTATGCAGGTCTATGGAACTAGACGGTGAATCCCAGATTGTCGCTCTAGACATATCCAAAGCATTCGACCAGGTCTGGCATGCAACGGTGCTTAATAAACTTCCGGGCTATGGCCTACCAACAAAACTCTGTACCTGCACAGCAAATTTCCTCTCCAACCGGAGCAATTCTGTTGTGGTGGATGACCATTCCTCTAAATTGTATCAAAATAATACAGGAGTCCCTCAAGGATCAGCTTTAGCCCCTACTTTACTTCTTCTCCACATCAATGACCTCCTCTCTAGCACATCCAACCCAGCTCACAGTTATGCGGGTGACAGCAGCCTCCATCAAATATACAATATTCTAAGCCTGCCTCTTTAGCCCAGTTAGATGAGGATCGCAGACTCATGGAGGGTTCTGTCAGTGGATCTCCAAAAAAATATTAGACTGGGGAAGTAGAAATCTTGTACAATCAACTCCACCAAATCTTAGTCTTGCTTTCTATCTCATAAGAGATACACCAGCCCTAGACCCATCACAAAGAACAACCAAGTTATTCAAAGTAATGAGTCCTTTTCACTTGTTGGCATTTCTGTGGATCGAAATCTCAATTGGCACCAACATGTCACATCAATTGCAGAAGCGGCTGCTAAGAAATTAGGTTTCCTCTTCCGGGCTCGCAAATACTTTTCGCCAGCTAATGTCTATAACTTATATACTTCACAAATAAGGCCAAACCTCGAATACTGCTCCCACATCTGGGGTGCCGCTGCCGCTTCTACACTCGCTATCCCGGACTCCATTCAGAAGAGAGCTATACATCCCATCGGTGACCCTACCCTCACCCAAAGGCTGCCATCCCTTGCCCACCGACGTGCCGTTGGCGACCTTCCTCTCTTTTATAGATATCTGCACCGGCACTGCTCAGAGGAGTTTTCTTCCATAGTTCCTCCGGCTGCTGCCGCCAACAGATATACCAGGGAAACAGAACGAATGCACCCTTTTACTGTCCAGGTCACCAAACATAGAACATCTTGTTATGCCCGCTCTTTTCTCCCGAGGACTTCCAAGTTGTGGAATTCCTTGCCGGCACATGTTTTTTCCTTCTCCTCCGAACCTCCAAACCTTCAAGTCCAGAATTAACAAGTTGCCTCTCTCCTCCTTGTCGACACCCACAGTACGATAGTATTTAGGCTGTAAGCCCTCGTGGTGTGTTGTTGAAGTAAAAAAATAAAAAAAGTATGAGGCACAATAATATATTAAATGGACACAAAAAGAGAATAGTAAGACCATGGAAAATCTAACTTATATGGTGAAGCTACGACGAAATGAAAGAAACTCCGGGGAACAGGGAGTCATGGTTACTACATCACCTTTACATTGTGATCATGATTATTTGTTTGTCCTAGTGCTACAATTATTACCATGCATTTATTATTAACTGTATATTATCAATTGTAGGTAAATGGCGCTAATAAAATGACTTCATATCACCTAGTGTACAGATCATACCAAAAATAATGAATTTCCAGCAGAGGCTATATATTCATATAGTAATTGTATTACTAATGATTATCTGTGCCCGCAAATGTACATACCTGTGGGCAACATATTAGGTGGATCTGCATTTATCATAATTGCTTTTTGTTACACAAATGAAGGTCATAATAATTTTCTGGTACTCGTGCAACTCGTGTTATATTTTAATGTCTGATATTAGTCATAGACACAGAGATTTTTATAATTTCCGACCGTGAATCTTGGTCTGAAATGTGTAGGATTATATAATTAATAAATTGTTGTTAGTTAAAATCAAGGTAATTTACATCTAGACAAAGCAGATGCATTTCCTGGAAAGATAAATCTATTTAAATCAGTGGGAATGTTAGACGGAATGAGATTCACATGCAAAACATAACTTTAAGATCATGATAATCACAGTCTAACAGCGACGTAGATTTGTTATCGCAATCCTGACTCTCTGTCGCCAGCAGTTCTTTCCATTTTGTTGAAGCTACCGCAGTTTATTAAATGTGACTGCTTTTCTACAAGCATTTGTCCTGATGTGCCTCTGCTCCATTCCAAATATGTGTCGTTCGAATAATGTAATGGCTAATTAGAGGTATTAAATCGTTATATGATGCCAGTACAGCATGTGTGAGAACTAATGGAATGCTCAGTGTGTATTTTGGAATTGAACAGGGTGTCAAACAAGGATGTGTGATGTCTCCATGGTTATTATCATATTTTATTATTATTCATAGACAAATGGAAGGCTAGATGTATTGTCACCATAATTATAACCGCAGACCGGTTTCGCTCTAATTAGAGCTCATCGGCATGGTATACTAATTACAGCGAGAACGCACCTATAAAGTAATACGGCTATGGTAGCCAACCTCGTAGAACATTGTGAGATGTACGACAGGTTCGCCATCTCGAGTGCAGAACCAGGTAGTATCAGCCTTGGCCCATTTCTTCCTTAATGTAGGGACAATGTATGTGAGGCTAGATTAGGGAAGAAATGGGACAGGGCTGACAATTTACAAAATCGTTAGTTGGTTGTACACAGTCTCTATTTTATAAAAAAAATTTGTTATTTGGAGCTGTCGTGACAATAGACTACCTGGTTCCGCACCGAGATGGCGACACTGCCGTACATCTCACAGTGTTCTAGGAGGCTGACTACCATAGCCGTATTACTTTATAGGTGTGCTCTCTCGAGCAATTTGGTTTCAGACACCAGCACTCCAGTCCTTCGTGATGTGAAAAACATCACCAAAGGATTTCATAAAAACAAGTCAACTGGATCAATATTTCTCGACATTGCTCAAGCCTTCGACAGGGTTTGGCATGCGGGCTTCCTAAACAAACTTCATCATTTAATTATCCCCTCCCTCTGATTCTGCTAATCAGGTCATACCTGCAACAGAGGCAGTTCCAGGTCAAACCCCTGGGAACCAGATCTAGAACCTACTCAGCCACGGCTGGTCTTCCGCAGAGTTCTGCTATCTCCCCAATATATTTGTCGCAGACATACCGACACCGCCCCTAAACGTGACATATGCACTGTACGCAGACGACATTACCATCCTCAGCAGCTCCAATCAGCCGAGGATAATAACCGAACGTCTACAGATGGCCGTAGACGAGCTGCAAGACTGGTATATGAAATCTTGTCTAGCTATAAACCCCGATAAATGTTCAGCAGTCCTATTTTCCAAGAGAAGACACACACCTAACAAACACGTATCATTAGACAATCGTCTAATTCCATGGCAAGACTCCGCCAAATACCTCCGGGTTTTCCTCGACAAACGCTTGACACTGCGCTCCCATGTCCAACATGCCCGACGAAAAGCTTCGATGTTCAACTCGAACCTGTTCCCTTCCTGCTTTGTCAGAAACAGTCAGATTCACTTTGATGTGGAAATGCTTTCGATACTTGAGTTTATAACTCAACTATACACAACTCAGTTCGCAAAAGCCGCTTCTTACCCAAATGCACTTCTCCGTAGTGCCACCGACTACGATGAGCAACTCCCACATAGGCACAAGCGTCCAAAGCTTATACTTACCTGTTAACGCCCCCGCGGCAAGAACAGAATGGAAAAATTCAAACCCAAACGTCATTGTGTGAAATCTTTCTGACGGAGGTAGGGATTAAGGTCCGGTACTCCAGGGAGCGAAGTTTTTGTGAGTATAAGTGTGTTCTCTGTAGCTTGCAACAGTCAGTGCGAGTGAGTCGCCCTGGCTGGTTGTCAGGGGTTGTCACTATCGTTCTTGTCATGTTTAGAACAGGTGTCCGCTGCTGGCAGCAGTGTGCGACAGGTTGAGTGTCTTAGGCGCTGCGGAGGGGGGCGTCTGGGTGAGGGGCGGCTTTTGCGGGCTTGGTAGTGGATGGTTGGGTTGTGGACTCGGGTATCGGGGGCGCTTCCAGACTCAGATCTGGAGATACCTTCGATGCTTGGGCTCATGACTCGACTGGTCGCCGCTCGGTTCGCGGAGGCTGCTTCTGGCCCAGGTGCTCCTCTCCGTGGTGCCGCTGGCTACGATATGCAACATTCACTTCCTTGAAAAAGACAGTCTAATCCACGACAGGCAGTATGGATTCCGTCAGCGCAGATCGACTGCCGACCTCCTTTCCTTTGTCACCCATTCTTGGAACAAGTCTATGGAACAACATGGTGAATCCCAGATTGTTGCTCTAGACATATCCAAAGCATTCGACCAGGTCTGGCACGCAGCGCTGCTTAATAAACTTCCGGCCTATGGCCTACCACCAAAACTTTGTACCTGGACAGCAAATTTCCTCTCCAACAGGAGCATATCTGTTGTGGTGGATGGCCATTCCTCTAAACTGTATCCAATTAATGCAGGAGTTCCTCAAGGTTCAGCTTTAGCCCCTACTTTGTTTCTTCTCCACATCAATGACCTCCTCTCTAGCACATCCAACCCAGTTCACAGTTACGCGGACGACAGCACCCTCCACTCAAACATACAATATTCTAAGCCTGTCTCTTTAGCCCAATTAGATGAGGATCGCAGATTCATGGAGGGTTCTGTCTCCGTAGACCTCCAAAAAATATTAGACTGGGGAAGTAGAAATCTTGTACAATTCAACCCCACCAAAACTAAGTCTTGCTTTCTTTCTCACAAGAGATACAGCAGCCCTAGACCCATCACAATGAACAACCAAGTTATTAAAAGTAATGAGTCCTTTTCTCTTGTTGGCATTTCTGTGGATCGAAATCTTAATTGGCACCAACATGTTACATCAATTGCAGAAGCGGCTGCTAAGAAATTGGGTTTCCTCTTCCGGGCTCGCATATACTTTTCACCAACTAATCTCGATACCTTATACACTTCACAAATAAGGCCAAACCTCGAATACTGCTCCCACATCTGGGGTGCAGCTGCCGCTTCTACACTCGCTATCCTGGACTCCATTCAAAAGAGAGCTATACGTCTCATCGGTGACCCTACCCTCACCCAAAGGCTTCCATCCCTTGCCCACCGACGTGCCGTTGGTGACCTCTCTCTCTTTTATAGATATCTGCACGGGCACTGCTCAGAGGAGCTTTCCTCCATAATTCCCCCACCTGCTGCCCCCAGCAGATCTACCAGGGGAACAGAGCGAATGCACTCTTTTAATGTCCAGGTCACCAGACATAGAACATCTTGTTATGCCCGCTCTTTTGTCCCGAGGACTTCCAAGTTGTGGAATTCCTTGCCGGCACATGTTTTTCCTTCTCCCCCGAACCTCCAAACCTTCAAGTCCAAAATTAACAAGCTGCCCCTTTCCTCCTTGTCAACACCCACGGTACGATAGTATTTAGGCTGTAAGCCCTCGTGGTGTGTTGTTGACATTAAAAAAAAAAAGGCATAAGCCCAAAGATTGTGCTTACCCGATCACGCCCCCATGACAATATCAGAATGGAAACATTTAAACCCAATCGTCATTGTGCGAATTCTTTCCAACGAAAGTGTTGACCTAAGGTCCGGTATTCCAGGGAGCCGAGTTTTAGTGACAGTACCTCGATTTCCCACACACTATGGTGTTGTGAATGATGTCTGCATGATGCATTTCTCCACTCCTGTATCCAAAAGCAAACAAAAACACTGTATAGTTTATTAGTATACCGTACTGATGAGCTCTAATTAGAGCCAAATCGGTCTACAGTACTAATTGTGGTGAGAATGCATCTAGCCTTACATTCTTTGTCTCTACATTAGGGTAGAAATGGGCCAGGGCTGACAGTTTACTAAACACTTTGTGTTATTTGGAGCTGCCGTGACAACATACTACTTGGTTCCGCAACTAGGTGGCGGCAGGTTGCTTTGTGTCTTACCACTCACTTAAAGTTTGCTGTGTTAAAATAGTAGAATGCTTATTTTCAAATAAAATTGAATACTTCTGATTCTTTGTACTATGGTGATTTCTTGTGAAGTTTCCAAAAGTCTAAGAGATAAATCTGTAACAAATAAAGAAAGAACATGTTAAGAAAAAATTTCTCATCTGAAAATCTGACCTAGCCAGTAAAAATACAAAACATTTTGGGTTTAAATTTAAAATAAATCTGTTTTTAAAAGTAAACCTGAAATCCATATTGATCATTAACCAGCTGAGATTATCAATTATATCTGTATCTTATCGCGCTTTTGATATCGGAATTTAATATATTTATAAGCATTAAATGTGTCTTGGTTTATCAGGAAAATCCGCACAGTAAATTAATCTTATAAAAAATCATATACCTAAATAGTTTTATTTTATTGGAGACATGGAAAATGCATCACAAGGTCATGAGAAAAATAAATATTGTCGATGTGATATTTAATCTTGTTTTAAGGACATATAAATGCACTTAGTTATTATATATTTATCGGCTTAAATTTTTTAACAATTATCCAGAAAATGGTGGTTTTAAAGTATAGTTGATAAGTTACAAAGCTTATGTTACTCAAAAACATCCTGAACTTTATTGCTGTACCGCAAAATGTCTATTGACTTCTTTTTAAATAGCCCAATATTGTATATCCGCAGAAATACTTACATATTTTTGGAAGTAGTTTCGTGGCGAATGGTTTCATGATAGAATGCCCAAGCATCTGTCCTGCTGGAAGAGGCTTTTTGCTGGCGGGACAGCACATACTGCCGGTAGGACGCTTGGACACTATATTATTATCGGTAATTAGACTCAAAGGTTATGTTTTTTGGCTTGAACAGAATCATCGATTAAAGGTTGCCGGTATGGGAGCTTATGAGGCAATTTTTGATGAGCACTATCGATGGGTAGTTTCGACAGATATACAGCGTTTCTTCCTTGACAGAAAGAAGTGAGATGAGCAGTGGTAGATTAATCTCCCACGAGACGAAAAGTTTGAAATCTAAATGCCTGGTATTATATCTAATGGATCTAATGTAGAAAGTGTTAATTTTTGGGTTAACTACTTGGACTTCCGTCTTGCATGTCACATTTTCCAGATAAGTATGTTTAAAGCATCAAACATAGCAGGCTCTAAGAGCACAAACTAAAAATTTAGACAAGTCTAAACAGATGCTAGATGAGTCAATGAGAACGTACTGTGAAAAGTACTATTATCGACGAAGCTGCGGATTTAATGGTTGGCGGTTGACAGAAGGTCATTTATGCGCAAAAGAAGAGAACTGGGGGGCAACACCCATCCTTATAGAACACCTACGGTAACTTTTAACTTATCTGGTGGAAATCATGTCATCAAAGAGACAGATCCACTTAGGTATATAAAGGGTTTTTCATTAAAAGCGCTCGAACTTTAAAATTGAATAAAAGGACCTGTTTAAGTGTTATTGCCACAATGTTTATTTTATTTTAAAGAAAATTTGATGACATCATGTATGGAATATAATTTAAGGCAAATGGCCGCTGCGACTCCGCTGAAGGTGGTGTATCCTGGTGCACCAATTTTGGACGACATTTTCGCATAAATGGGACTCAATCTCATGAAGAACGCGAGTTATGTTGAGCTTCAGGGCAGCAATCGTCTATGGTTTCTCAGCATAGACCCAAGATTTCACGTAGCCCCACAGAAAGTAATCGAGCGGTGTTAGATCACACGATCTCGGTGGCCAGTTGATGTTACCACCACGCGATATGACGAAGCCCTCGAACTTCTCATCCAATAAATTTAATGTTTCCCGTGCAGTATGGCAAGTGACGCCGTCCTTTTGGAACCACATGTTCGTGAGATACACACAAATAATTTGTTATCATCGTCGGATATCGGTCGCCATTAACAGTGAGCGCCGCTCCTTGCGCATTTTCGAAGAAATAAGCGCCAATCATACCGTCGGACCAAAATCCACACCAAACAGTGACTTTTCCAGAGTGTAGAGGAAGCTGATGGGTCTCCCGTGGATTTTCCTCGCTCCAAATCCGGCAGTTTTGTTTATTAACAAAACCACTCACCCAAAATTGAGCCTCGTCACTAAAGATGATTTTCTTCCCGAAATCAGGATCAGCCGCAAAATGCTCTAAGGCCCAATCTGCGGATTCACGGCGCTGTCTATGGTCGTTGGGTTTTAGCTCTTGAGTCAGTTGAATTTTGTATGGATGAAAACTCAAGTCTCAAGTTGATGTCTCAGAAAGACCCAGCTCTTGCGCACGACGCGGAATGGACTGTCTGGGGTTTTCTCGCACACTATACCGAACGGCAGCAATATTTTCCAACGATCTTGCGTTTCTTTGACGTACAGGCACTGCTTCATCCAAAACCGACCCGGTTCTCTCAAATTTATTCATAAGCGACGGATTGTGGACCCTGCAGGACGACCGTGAATACCATAAATTGGACGCAACGCACAAACAGAGCACTGATTTTGATAATATGTTTAAACAATTTATACGCGTTGTTAAAGCGTGTAGCGTTCCATGGTGAAATGCCACGAATAAATATGTATTCTTGCCAAATTTGACAGCTGTCGCTTTTCCAATATGGCCGCTACAAATTGTCAAAGTTCGAGCGTCCCTATTGAAAAACCTTTATATTAGAGTAAAAAGATTATTACACGGCATGCATTGCTTTTCTTCTAAATGTAGACCACTTACCCCCCATTAAACGAAAATTAAGATATAAAAAATATATAGGTCCCTGCTTTTTTATGTTGAAGCTATTTCCTGAAAACTGAATAATAAACAAAGGTGGTTTATTAGTCACGTAACTTACAAAAGCAGTGAAGTAGATAAATATGTGCTCACGATTAAACCTTGATGTGAGTAATTTTCTTACACTTAACACGAATGTTTGTTTAACAGTTATTCTAATATAATCTCTTAATATCAAGTTCTCAGTGTGTATAGGCTTTACTTACTTTTGTTTAATCGATTCCCTCCTGGAGGCATAAAATTTTGTCTCTGTCGATGTACGGGGATTTATTGATATCTACTTGGACTGGAAACATTCCAGTTAGCAAAATTAAATTTATGTGCCATGGTAAATTAGATTAGATTAGATTCAATATGAGCGGGTTATTTCAGTCCCCCACCGTGAGCTTAGTTTGCTTAAATTTTACCCAACAAACCGAGCTCCCCGGACCCCGCAGGAGGCAACCTTTTTCAGGGCAAAAGTTGGTTTGACAGGTGTACTGCTATCTGAGTGAAGTCGTTTGCCCGTTTCCAAGCTCAAAGAGAGATAACCTCTCTCCGAGTTCGTCTGGGTCTAACACCCGTTAGTGTTTGACTCGAGGCGGTATCATAAAGTCCCGCACCCGAGCAGAATCCAAGCGAGGTCGTTTGCACGTTGCGAAGCTCACACAAGAAGCCTCAATCTCCAGTTGTCATCCACCTCTAGAGATCTCAGCTCGCCTCAGGGTTCGTCTAGACCCCACACCCATCAGTGCTAGATTCAAGGCGACATTCCAACGAGTCCCGATCCTGAGCATCACCCGAGCGAGATCGTTTGTCCGTTTCGAAGCACACAGCGGGGGACTCAAAATCCGGGTGCATACCACTCCCTAGAGAGTCGTTTGGACACCCGACACCCGCCTAATAAAGAATATAAGTTTTTTATTGTTGCGTAACATTTTTGTTGAATATGTTTTAAATGACGTTTGTATGCTTGTACAATATTCTAAGCGTGTCTCTTTAACCCAATTAGATGAGGATCGCAGACTCATGGAGGGTTCTATCTCCGTGGATCTCCAAAAAATATTAGACTGGGGAAGTAGAAGGCTTGTACAATTCAACCCCACCAAACCACAGTCTTGCTTTCTTTCTCATAAGAGATACACCAGCCCTAGACCCATCACAATAAACAACCAAGTTATTCAAAGTATATGAGTACTTTTCACTTGTCGGCATTTCTGTGGATCTAAATCTCAATTGGCACCAACATGTCACATCAATTGCGGAAACGGCTGCTAAGAAATTAGGTTTCCTCTTTCGGGCTCGCAAATACTTTTCACGAGCTAATCTCTATACCTTATATGGTTCACAAATAAGACTAAGTCTCGAATACTGCTCTCACATCTGGGGTGCTGCAGCCGCTTCTATACTCGCTATCCTGGACTCTATTCAGAAGAGAGCTACACGTCTCATCGATGACCCTACCCTCCGCCAAAGGCTGCCATCCCTTGCCCACGGACGTGCTTCTCTCTCTTTCTTTTATAGATATCTGCACGGGCACTGCTCAAAGGAGCTTTCTTCCATAGATCCTCCACCTGCTGCCCCCAACAGATTTACCAGGGGAACAGAGCGAATGCACCCTTTTACTGTCCAGGTCACCAGACATAGAACATCTTGTTATGCCCGCTCTTTTGTCACGAGGACTTCCAAGCTGTGGAATTCCTTGCCGGCACATGTTTTTCCTTCTCCCCCGAACCTCCAAACCTTGAAGTCCAGAATTAACAAATTGCCTCTTTCCTCCTTGTCGCACCCACGGGACGATAGTATTTAGGCTGTAAGCACTCGTGGTGTGTTGTTGAAATAAAAAATAAATAAAAAATGCTAGTCTATGGTCCAGGTGTACACCCATGTACTTAACCGTTTTGAAGGGGTGACTTCTTGTTCATTTAGTTTTATTTTGCAAAAGACTTTACTGTTTGTGTGTTTCTTTGTAAAAATATTATTTTCCCTTTTACTGGAATTCATGTTAATTTTGCATAAGTTTAAGTGGGGTTTTTAGTAGATCTAAATGGATTTGTACCTGTTTATTGGCTGTAATAGCGCTAAAGGAATGTGCGAATATCGCTGTGTCATCAGTGTAAAGCGTAGTGTCTGTTTTGGGAAAGAGAAGTATGTCATTTATAAAGTAGAAAATAGTTTGGGTCCTAGTATTGAGCACTGGGATACACCTGCTTTGATGTGTTTGATATTGAGAGGGTGTTATTAATTTTTACTCTGAATTGTGTATTGGTTAGATAGTTATGTTTTCGGTTCTCAAGAGGCACACGTTCTTACCACTGGACCACCGGGACTGCGAATTAAGTTTAGAATTGAAAACAAAAATACACTTAAATAGATTAGCGACGATTATAATAGTAACAACGAAAATAGATAGATTTTCCAAAATTTTATCAAGTTATTTATTGCAAATTATTCTATGGTCAAAAATGTCAGGTTTGTTAGGCTAAATAATTTCATTTTACTAACCTTAAAGGAATGCAATGTTTATGGTCTTTTAGTGTTTTTAAAAGTATAACAATAACAAAACTATAACATTTTGGTAAAGCTATAAATTTTTATGTGCTAAGTAAGCAGCACTTAAATAGAAATGTAGATAAGATAATGTTGTTTTTCTTTACTAATTATTGCTGTTGTGTTAACTTGAGTGTATATCAACAGGTACTAGATAGAAAAAAATATCAAATTAAATATGTGGGACAACAAAAGCGGCCCACAGACGAACTTACATGTCTTAGATCATCAACGTACGCACATGCACTTTAAGGCAAAGGATTAACTTTTTCAACCAGATAATGAAACCTAATTACATGTATTGCAATGCATCGTCCCTAATTCAAGCACACTTAACTTATTTGCGCCCAAGTATTCAATAATTTTTTAACAAGAGTCATTTGTTACCCCACAAGACAAGAGATATGACAAAAAATCTCCAAGGTTATATCACAAGCACTGAGCTGGATAAGGAAGACCTGCCAACTGGCTAGACCGACGAAGGAACATGCGTATAAAAATTAAAGAAGTACGAACGCATGTGTTTTTCGTACCGAACTCTGAACGAACCCAAGCAAATATATTGCTTCGAACTTCGAACCTCGGAAATAGTATATCTAAGGTTCACAGTCGAACTTCGAACTTCTCAAAAATTCTAAATCGAACACTGAACTAAGCAAAACTCTTCAAGGTTCATATATCATTTCTTTAAATAGGTACAAAATGTTTTTAAAAATATATTTCAACAACACACCACGAGAGCTTACAGCCTAAATACTATCGTACCGTGGGTGTCGACAAGGAGGAAATAGGCAACTTGTTAATTCTGGAGTTGAAGGTTTGGAGATTCGGAGGAGAAGGAAAAACATGTGCCGGCAAGGAATACCACAACTTGGAAGTCCTTAGGACAAAAGAGCGGGCATAACAAGATGTTCTATGTCTGGTGACCTGGACAGTAAAAGGGTGCATTCGCTCTGTTCCCCTGGTAGATCTGTTGGGAGCAGCAGGTGAATGAACTATAGAAGAAACCTCCTCTAAGCAGTGCCCGTGCAGATATCTATAAAAGAGATAGGGAGGTCACCAACGGCACGTTGGTGGGCAAGAGATGGCAGCCTTTGGGTGAGGGTAGGGTCACCGAGGAGACGTATAGCTCTCTTTTGAATGAAGTCCATGATAGCGAGTGTAGAAGCGGCAGCTGAACCCCAGATGTGGAAGCAGTATTCGAGGTTTCGCCTTATTTGTGAAGTATATAAGGTATAGAGATTAGCTGGTGAAAAGTTTTTGTGAACCCGGAAGAGGAAACCTAATTTCTTAGCAGCCGCTTCTGAAATTGATGTGACATGTTGTGCCAATTGAGATTTCGATCCACCGAAATGCCAACAAGAGAAGGGACTCATTACTTTGAATAACTTGGTTGTTAATTTTAATGGGTCTAGGGCTGGTGTATCTCTTATGAGAGAGAAAGCAAAACTGAGATTTGGTGGGGTTTAATTGTACAAGATTTCTACTTCTCCAGTCTAATATCTTTTGGAGATCCACGGAGACAGAACCCTCCATGAGTCTGCGATCCTCATCTAATTGGGCTAAAGAGACAGGCTTAGAATATTGTATATTTGAGTGAAGGGTGCTGTCGTCCGCGTAACTGTGAACTGGGTTGGATGTGCTAGAGAGGAGGTCATTGATGTGGAGAAGAAACAAAGTAGGGGTTAAAGCTGAACCTTGAGGCACTCCTGCATAAATTGGATACAGTTTAGAGAAATGGTCATCCACGACAACAGAAATGCTCCGGTTGGAGAGGAAATTTGCTGTCCAGGTACAGAGTTTTGGTGGTAGGCCATATGCCGGAAGTTTATTAAGCAGCGCTGCGTGCCAGACCTGGTCGAATGCTTTGGATATGTCTAGAGCGACAATCTGGGATTCACCATATAGTTCCATAGACTTGTTTCAAGAATGGGTGACAAAAGATCTGCGCTGACGGAATCCATACTGCCTGTTGTGGATTAGACTGTGTTTTTCAAGGAATTTTAGTAATGCGGTGTTTATATACTTTTCCATCACTTTAGAGACGACTGAAAGGAGAGAAATAGGCCTGTAGTTGCTAGGAGGCACTTTGGATCCTTTCTTGGGGATGGGTTGTACTCGAGCAGTTTTCCAGTTACTAGGGAATATGCCTTTATTGTAAGATGTTGACATATTAACGCGCATGCTGAATCCTTCTATATCTCAACATACATATACATCGGTAATTTATTCGTCACATGACGTAGGATGCATTGAAGAATGATTAATGGTTATTTAAAATTAAACGCTTGATTGTATTAAATAATTTTATAGGTGAATGCCTAATTCCTCCCGAAAAATTAGTTTATTTTAGTGAATGTTCTCAAATGCCTAACTGGTTCTTAATTATTCATGTCCATGAGTGAAGATTGGAACCTGTGATGTGCACTGATAAGTACAACTCAGTTCATCACAATACAGTTTCGAGACCTGACGATTGTTTCACTAACAAAGTTAGCGTCATTAGAGGGATAAAAAACTTGTATTACTAGTTTGTTCAACCTTCTTGTCGATACATAGCAAGCGATAAACTTAACACTGTCGTAATTATCATAAAACGAACCAGGTATTTTCTTTATGTACTTTTTATTTTATTTTATTGTTATTTAAAAGCACTGAATTCTAATGACGTTTAAGGCAACGACTAATTTTTTCAACCATTTAATGAAACACAATTATGTGTGTCCGAATGCATTGTCCCTAATTCAAGCCCACTTAACTTATTTGCGCCCACATATTCAAGTAAATTTTATAACAAGTGTGGTTTGTTACCTCCTAGAACACCCACTTAGCTTTTTAAGATTGATTCACTCTCATAAATTAATTTTACTTTTATATGCAACACTCAGTTAACGATCTTTAACGGCACGGTGAATTTAAACTAACCTTTTCTTATAACTAATTATAAATCAAGGTCAGATGTAAGAAAGTCAGTAGAAACAAAAGTCTTATATAAAAGAACAATGTCTTACACTTTTATTAACGAAAAAATACCGAGTGGTCAGATATAAAAAAAAATTCAGTATAGTATAGTATATTTTCAGACGACAATTTGTGTCATAAGTATGTCCTGCGCGTGCTTGACAAAGATAAGATTTTCGTTACTCCACTACCCCAACTATAACTGCGAAATATTTCCTTTAAAATGTCACTTTTAGTGAATTTTCTTTAAAAAAATTCACTAATGAGGAAATTTCGACTTTTGAATTCTGAAAACATTTCACAGAATATATATATATATATATATATATATATATATATATATATATATATATATATATATATATATATATATATATATATATATATATATATATATATATATATATTTATATCACACCGATAACTCAAAAAAGAATGGGCCGATTTTTATTAAATTTGGTAAATACCTTCCTTTTGCAAATGGCTTAGAAAAGTTCGTTAGCCATGAAAATCGGCCCAAGTTTACTCGGAAAATTTTGTGTTTTCTTTCGAAAAAAATTTATATCTCAGGAAATTACAAAGTAAGGCCAACCAAATTTGGTACACGGGTTTATACTGTTATAGGTAAATTACGTACCAAAATTCAACACAAATCTCTATAGGTTAAAAGACAAAGAAGTTATAGGCCTTTAAGGAAAAATAAATTAGTTTTCCGCAAAACGTCAAAGCCGCGATTTAAAACGTCAAAATTGGCAACATTTAGGCAAATAACTAGGAACTAATATAGGCTATGGAAAGAAAATGTCTCAAGAAGAATGTTTTACAAACCCTGAAGTCTTAGCTTCAACCATCATTGTCCTTCATTTTACTAAAATATTTCCAGAAAATTCATTTCAAATAGACCATTTCTCTGCTGCTTTGGCAGTAGTCTTAGCTATAGAGTTTATCGTGTATATAATGTTTGTCGAATTTTCCTAAAAAATCAATAAAGCTCAATATATCCGTTATTATACAAGATATGAAAATAAATTGTATACATTAATCATAGGGTTTCTTGAGCTACATCTTAAAAAAGTATTTCTACAATCACAGGTGGCCCATAAGTCGTTGGTGATACAAATTTTCTTTTTTTTTTAGTCGAACACGCCTTATGTTATTGCATTTTTGCATATTACATCGAAATATAATGAATGTTTGTAAGAAAAGAGATTCGGGACACAGCAAGGGCGTTAGGGAAGAGAATGTTCATTAAATGCTTCAAATTTAAATAGCTCAATTTGCTATTAACCTATAAAGTTGACCAAGAAACCAGTTGTTCAGGAACACTTTAGGTTTACTTTCGGAAATTTTTGTACATTTTCAAACAATAAAGTTATTTTGATGAATCATGGTACATTGTTTCTACTATATAGGTTATACTGGTAACCAAATTGGATGCCTGCTTTCTTAAAAAAAAAACGCACATATTTGCTGATGGGTGCATCACCACTATTCAACCCTTTGCAATGCTTCAATTGAACTCTTCTCACTAACGATTAATGCTCTTGGTACACCCAAAACGTGTACCAAATTTGGTTTGTCTAGGTTACAGTAATAGTGATACTGATTTTTTTTTCGAAATTTAAAGCCCCATTCTGAAGGCCTATAACTTCTCAGGGATGCACCTTAGTATAGGGGTAAGTTGCGTTAAATCACCATATTTTAGGTTCCCCTACATGCTCCTGCTCTCTGTCGTTTCTTATGCGAAACGCCCTGTATATCTTTTTAAAAAGCACAATGTTCCCATGAGTATATGTATGAACATTTTGAGAAGATTCATTGAAAGTTCGTGAAACATTTTCAGAAGATACTGGGAGCTCCTAAGAATATTATAAATAACATTCTAAGAACCTTATTAAAATGACAGAATCTGTCCCATTCTTATGTTCATATAATGTTCTATGAATATATATATATATATATATATATATATATATATATATATATATATATATATATATATATATATATGTATATATATATATATATATATATATATATATATATATATATATATATATATATATATAATAATAATAAAGTTTATTTTCCTCAATACAACAGTTTGAACATTTAGAGCTATAAGTACATTAAAATAAACATATATAACCCACGAAAGTAAAGTACTTGTGTGTGGGTCCATACAGAAGCATATCTCTTAACTCATTAAAATAGTGTGCTAACAACCTACATAACTAAAAAAACTAAACTAAAAGATATCCCAGTTATATATATTTTCCCATGTAGTATCAACAACAACAAAAACGAAAAATATCCTACTATATATGTATACGATCAGCTCAATGCTCATCTCCGCAGCAAGCCGTGAATGATATCCCTAGAATTTGAAATCCATATCTTTAGCATCTTTGTGTAAGAACGCGAAGTCGGAGCAGTCCTAACACTAACTGGAAGAAGATTGTATAATCTCGGAGCGATGTATGAATAATTACGCTGGCCCACCGTCTTATTCGCCGTGCATGTCTTAACGGCCGCGGCTGTATTCAGTCTTGTCTGATATGGATGCTCTGTACCAGGAGCACTATCGAATTTTTTTGCAAAATTTAACACAGCTAACGAATAAAGTTGCCTCGTATCGTTTACTTTGGCCTCGTTGTACAATGTTGCCGACGGGTAAGTATAATGTCTATTGTGTATCAATTTTAGGAACCTTCGTTGGATTATATCCAAGGTTTTCAGATGGCAATCTGCAGCAGCTCCCCAGGCTACAATTCCGTAAGTCAGAAGCGGCTCAACTAGCGCAGAGTATAGCATTCTCAAGTTTGTCACATTTAATATTGTTTTCATGTATCTAAACCTAAACAAAACAACTCTCAACCTCTTAACAACCATACCTATATGTTCACTCCATCTCATGTGTTGGTCAATCAAGATGCCCAAATATTTAATCGTCTGTGCTGCCTCAATTTGCAAATTCTGTTGGTTGTGTTTTATTTCCAATTTTTCAAAATTAGGTAAGTGTGACTTGTAAGACGCGAATGACACATATTTTGTTTTTTTCATATTAACTGTCAAGCCATTACGATCAAACCATTGTTTTATGTTGACAAAATCCGCCTCAATTTTTCCCTTCAGCCGCCGCCAAGAACAATCCTTATAAAAAATGGCAGTGTCATCTGCAAAGCCTATGACATTTCCCGCAGTGTGTACTTTAAATAAATCATTTACGTAAAGGTTGAACAGCAGCGGTCCCAGGACTGTACCCTGAGGAATTCCAAACTCAACTAGCTTAAAGTCACTACATTTGTCGCCAATCTGTGTGCACTGCTTCCTAAAATGTAGATAATCTCGAATCAAGAGCAAAGAAACACCTCGAAAACCAATTTCCTCCAACTTATTGAGAAGTTTTTCATGGTCCACTGTATCAAACGCCTTTTCAACGTCCAGAAATATGCAGATGCTTTGTTCCCGTTTATCCAGAGCTGAATATATTTGTGCAGTCAGGGCGTTTAGAGCATTCTGCGTAGACAATCCCTCTCTAAATCCAAACTGAGACTCGGCAATAAGGTTATATCTGTCAATATAATCGGCCATTCTTTTATAAATAATTTTTTCAAATATTTTAGCAATGTTTGATATCAAAGATATAGGCCTATAATTAGATATTTCATTTTTTTCTCCACCCTTGAATAATGGTTTAATAACTGATTCTTTTAGTACATCTGGAAACACACCAGTTTCTAGGGATCTATTTATTAAATTTGTGAGAGGGCTTGCAATGACATGTGCAACCTGCTTTAAATTTTCTACAGTAATCGAATCTATCCCAGGAGCCTTTTTCACCTTCATACCCATTATATAACCGATTACCTCTCTTTCATCTGTGGGCACCAAAAAAAGTGAATGCAGTTTCGTGTCTCTTTTATTCCTATGATCAGTTGGAGGTATCTTTTGTGCCAATATTTTTCCTACGGTCGAATAATACTCATTAAAAGCGTCCGCCATTTCCTTAGAGTCTGTCAATGTGGTGTCGCCGTATCGTATGCTCTTCACAGGATCTCTTCTGTCTTGCTTAGTAAACCTGTTCACTGTTTCCCAAAGTTTTTTCGAAGAGTTTTTACAAAGACGAATTTCCTTTTCAATATAGCTTGCCTTTGTAAATCTAACTAATTCGTTCAATTTGTTTCTGTAACTTGTGAACTGTACTTTCCTTCCCGCATCATTTGGGTTTTGCCTCATAGCTCGGTAAAGGCAGTTTTTTGTTTCTATTGATTTAATTATTCCCTGTGTTATCCAAGACTTTCTGGGCACGTGGCTGCCCTTAACTTTGACTCTAACCATACAGCTACTTAATGTTGATTTTAGAAACTTCAAAAAATTATCTACGGCTATGTTTAAATTATCCATTCCACACAATTCCCCCCATTCCGTACCCTTCAATTTCGTACGTACTTCGCTATAATTTATATACGATTTATATTTAGAACTCTGGCTTTTTATCTGTTCTCCGATACTCAAGGGGAGATCCAATAATACCGAAAAGTGGTCTGTAATAGAAGTGTGCCATATATATATATATATATATATATATATATATATATATATATATATATATATATATATATATATATATATATATATATATATATATATATATGTTGTACCTTGTGAGAATGTTCTGGGGATGTTTGAATATTCTTTCAAAACAATCCTGGTATATTTTCACAATGTGTCTGTGCTGTCTGGGTTTGCAGATTGGTGAGGTGAAACTAGTTCCTGGCGTCGGCGATTGGCCATAGTTGCAGAAATAGGCCGATATTAAGAAAACAAAACACACAGGCGAATTTATTGCCTTAGTAGTTCCACGGTCCAACTATCATATTTGTAGTAGCTTCGATAAAATAGTTTATATTTCTAAGCATAAATAACAACTGCCATTTTAATAGTTCATGTTGCACATATTAAGTCAAAAAACAATGAATCAGGTCGCCTTTGCATTGCTCTGCAAGAACACGTTGTTTTACAAACTACATCTGATTCATACAATTTTATCAATATAAAAAGGATCTTTTAAATTTAATCAATAAATGTAATTTACACTTTTGAACTTAGAACGACAATGACAACATTAATTCTAACTCATTATTCACTTCGAAATGGCCTACTATAATCCCCATTTTATTTGAACACCCCATAGAGACACATGAAAATTGATTACAACTTTTATTGATCCTAGAACTCTAATGACATTTACAGGTATTGCCGCTTTTTATTTCGTAGATACCTTTCATTATGAGTAAACAGAAAGAACAGTTATCGACCATAGATAGTCATCAACGTTACATCCTTTGACATGCAAACTTTTTAAGATATTTATCAAATGCCACCGCACAAACTTTTCGAGTCACCTTTTCGTACATGTAACTTTTACTAAATGTTTGTTTGACTTTTCTAATAATAACTATTTATGCAATTACAATAAACAATTCAAAACACAGAATCTATCTACTACTGAAAATAAAATACAATTTCATGGGATATTTGTTACATTTTTCAATCAACTGGAGAATAGGCAGCCCACAGCAAGTGCGTTATATTTTCGTGAAAATGGTTATAAATGGCAATATTTCAATTTTCCATTAACCTATAATTATCAGTTTTGTGTCATACAGGCTGTTAATTAAGTGCGGGACAAAATTACAGGACGCCATTCCACAATTAATCCTAAGCCAAAAAGGTCATACATACAGAGGTCCCAAACCTCTTTGAAATGCACTATATATATATATATATATATATATATATATATATATATATATATATATATATATATATATATATATATATATATATATATTGTGCTGAGAATTGCAAAGGCCATATAAAGTTATAAAAACAAAAATGAAAACCCTTACGGAAACTAATATGATAACGTTAAGTGTCGATTATTATTTCAATAAAGTAGATGGTTAGATCTACAAAATTGGAGGATCAGATTAGTAATGGGGGGTAGTAGTAGTACCACTGGTCAGCAGTAAGTAAAATACTTACGGTTTACACGTAATGCATATGGGTTCTCTGTAGATTGTTTACATATCCACATCGTTCGACACATTTTACTGTACACTAAAACAGAAAACAAAATAATAACATTAATATACAAGCACATTCACTATTATTGTTAGTCAGTGTTATTTGGATAAGCAATGAAAGATATAATGCCATAATTTGTTGAAATGATCATTAATTAAAATTTTTAATATTTATAACTAGCAAATTTGGAAAGCATGAATTTAAAAGAGCCAAAAACCTATCTGAAAATAGATTAAACTCTTAAGCATGAAATAAATACCAAAGAATTATGTTATAAAATCAATTACCTAAAGATAATGAACAAAACAAACCCCTTGTATGATGTATTTAGATGTAAGTTTATTATTTTATTTATGTGAACAATGAACTGAAGTTTACCAAAGACAGTGTTTGTGTTGTGGAACTTTTAAATCAAGATTGCAGCATATAAACTTAATGAATTTATAAATTTGTTATTGACTATGATTAGGTTAAAAAAGTAAGGTTAGGCCAAATGTCATTTTTAAGAATAAGGATGTTTTAAACTTACCGGAAGAATAGATGTCAAAATATGTATTAATTAATGTCAAGAAAGGATGCCTTGATATCAAATATTAGATGAATTTGGGCAACATTTCCGGTTTTGTTATGATTTATGGTTGGTTGTAAAATAAATTCAGATGCGAGAGTAGCGTCATTATTGCTTCCCATTTAAATATAAATATTTTAATATATATATATATATATATATATATATATATATATATATATATATATATATATATATATATATATATATGGTGTAAAGAATATCCAATTTTCCACTAAAACAAATAGCAGAGGTTATATCAAGTTTTTAACGTAACAAATTACCAGATAAACAGTAAATATATCAAGAATTCCTATATTAAAGGATACCCACCACCAGTAGCGAGGAACCAAGGTTTGAGATTTAATTATTTTTATCAAAATCAACTCAAGGAGGCAATCAATTTAGTTAAAAGACAGTATATTTTCTGTCGATTAAACGTCAATCAAAAACGTTTATGGGAAAATAAGATTTAATGCATAAATAGAAATCTTATTTTTATATTACCATAATTCAAATTTAAGAACGTAGAGGGAGTTAGGAGTGCAGGTCAAGATCCATATTTGTTATTACAAACAATTGAAAAGCAGTCGAAAACTCGGTTATTAATATTAATCATTGTAATCTAATAGTAAGCTTGAAAATTTATAACAACGGATCCGTTTAGCTTTAAAATTTATAAAACTCTGTCAATAAAAGTTGTTAGTTATAAAAATTTGTTTAAAACATAATTCTTTGAAACAAAAACCCATAATAAGATAAAAATAAGATTAATATAAATATTTGCAGGCTATTTTCCTTTCCCCTATTTTAGCAGAACCTACCACTGAGATAAAGTAAGTATATTAGATATTTTGATTACAATTTACTTGACATGAATATATAGTAGAAGGGTAGGCAACCCATATAACACTGAGCTAGCTGGAATTGGAAATTACACACACATATTAAATTTCAAACACCAAGAGTCATAAACACTTTATTCAGATAAAATTATACATTATAAAATACATTATATATATATATATATATATATATATATATATATATATATATATATATATATATATATATATATATATATATATACAGAGTCACCCATAAAACATGGTGTAAACTGTACAAACTGTACAAACAACAAAAGTACAAACAAAAAGGTATACACATATCTAAAGGGTAATCATTCTCATATAAATATATTATTTTAATAATAGAAAACATAAATATCACTTTTTCATATAAATAAATAGAAATATAAAAACATTAAATTAACATAATATCAGTAAATTAATATAATATAAATATTAATCAAGTAAAATCATTGTATAATTGGCGCCGCAACGTTCGGGCACAGCAAAAATAGGGGAAACTAGCCATAACGTCCAGGCACAGCGAAACAGGGGATCAAACTGCAACATCTGGGCACAGGAATTCTTAATATTGGTAGAGCCAGACCTGAAAAACAAAAATTTAATTACTGACCATCCTAAATAAAGAAATTTAATCAAAAAAAATGTCGCAACAAAAACAAACTGTAGGACCAAAAACATAGAAAAAAATACCAAGTACTAATCAGAGTTTATTGCAACAAATGGCAAGTATGTTTCGACAATATACGGAAGATATGAATGAAAAATTTCGTGAACACGAAGAAAGGTTGAGTAAAACAATGAATGAGATGTTTGAAAGACAAATACGGAATATGGATAATTGGGGAAGGCCTCTGAGATAAAGTGAGAATGAAAAAGAGGTAAAAATAAATGTAGAGGAGAAAAAGGAGAGAGAAAGGGTAACAGTATGCAAGAAAATAAAGGAGAAAATGATAGAGAGGGGAAACGTAAGAAGTCAGCAGATAAGAAGTGAAAGAAAGATGCGCAAACGAATATATATATATATATATATATATATATATATATATATATATATATATATATATATATATATATATATATATATATATATATATGAAATTTGTCTAAAATGTATAAGAATTGTATAAAGGAAAATCATAATGTTTTAAACTGAATCTATCAGTTTTCTTCAAGTATTGAATAGTAAAGCCGATAATCCAGTATTTACTTTTCAAGCTTTAACATCATTTATATGGGGTAAGTTATTCATAGAAACTGTGTCGTCATTTTTGGTATTGATCAAACAGTATTATAAAATATGTATGTCAGAAAATATAAAATGAGGTTATAAGAATTTCCACGTGCGTCAATAAATATGGTATAACGTCTTGAGCGGAAACAATAATTCAATGACTTCCAAAGGGGCGAAGTGTTGACTTTTATATATGACTAAAAACATTACGAGAAAGTAAGCTTCTTGTATTAAATGGTTTCAGCTTTAAGTTATTTCAATCAAAATCAGCAGGAATCGACCGAAGAGCTAAAAGTATAGGTTTTTGCGAATTTTCATAAAATAACATTTTTGGACATGGCGCTTTCAAATCTCATTTGTTCAAAATGAAATAAGTGGATAATCCATACTGTGACTGCGATGAAACGAGTATTTGCAACATAAATGATTTATTTTTTAATTGTCAAAAACAAAATGTGCACAGTGATTGACTGATCAGAATAGCTATCAAACATACAATTACACTACCAACTAATATTAGTCAATTGATGTATGTAGCAATCAATAAAAATAATAAACTACTAATGGAGGTTATAGAATTTATTAAGAATAAGCAAATACATCGTGTGGTTTAACATGATCAGAATTCAGTGTCTCATTTACATCCACGATGAAATCAAGAAAAAAATTGTGCTGCAATTTTAATCAAAACTTCCACATAGCTATAATAACCTACTCTTCTCAAAAAGAGATTCTCATGAAATGAATTTAGGGTCTATGATTTGACCACAAAGAAAATATATATACCCAAAAACATTTCAAAGCATTTGCCGGGTGCTAGCTGGATACCAAATTTGAAGATGATATCTCAATTCGTTCGAACATTAACTTACTGCGTATCGATTTTTTTCTTACAAACATGCATCATATTTCGATAAAAAATGCAATGATATAAGGCTGTGCGAACAAAACAATTGTAGGGATCACCAACGACTTATGGACCACCGTGTGATTGTCAAAATATTTTTATAAGATGCAGCTTAATACTCGCTATAATTAACGTATAATTTTTTTTCTCGTAGCTTGTATAATAACAATTATATTAAGCTTTACCATAGAAATTTGTCATTCCTGTCGTACGAGGCGACTAATCGGAGTCAAGCAGGTGGTAGTGGCATTTTCCTTTACGTGATAGTAAAGGTTTCTTTCACGTCCGAGGAGGTACCAACCCTTACATCAAGGGGCCGGTGAAGTCCCAACGGACGTTTCCGGTTCTGGTGTATGAGTCGATTTCCCTTATAAGCAAAAACGATGATGGCTCCTCCTTGTACAAAAGATTCCGGAGGTAAAATACCCCTCCATTCGGATCTCCGGGAGAGGGGTGTACAGGGGGCGTTAGCATCAAGATTAAACATATCCTTCTCGAATATATGTGGCCTAAATTATAACCTGAACTCCGTCCACCATTTCCTCCAGGCTAATAGGCCCCAACTTCCCTTCCTCACCGAAACCCAAATCAGCGCCAAAACAGCCACTAACCACCTTAATTTCCCGGGGTATGAGCTCCTTACTTCCTTTAGATTGCATATAGGCATGTGCGCATACGTCCGTAACAATCTACCCTGCACCAAACTCCCCAATTTAGAAGCTGGAAGAAAAGACATACTATGGATAAAACTCTCTCTTAGGGCTGCAACTAAATTCATCTGTTGCATTTACCGGTCACCTTCTGACAACAACTTTGTCCAGCTCTTTGACTACCTTTCTGAAAAAACGGACCATCTGATTTCTGAATATCCTTCCTCCGAGGTCACTATTCTTGGTGACTTCAATGTCCATAATAAGGAACGGCTAGGATCTTCAAAAACCGATCCACAAGGGAGAGCAGCGGAGGCTTGTCTAAATCCATGCTGAGAAGAAGTAATTACTTGATACCTATTTAAAAATATTATTATCTTGTCACATATTAGCCGCTCTATTATTTTCGATAGTATGCTTAAAACGGATAGGGGCCTATAGTTTTCTAAGTTTTCTGGGTCTCCTTTTTTAAAAGCTGCGATTATTTTTGCAAATTTGAGTGGCATTTGGAAACTGATCTAGTTTTATGCATGCATTTGTTATCTCAGCTAACGCCTCTGATAATTCACTAGCACATTTTTTTATTATTAAAACTGGCATATAATCAATCACCTGAAGAAACCGGTGATATTCTTCCCGCAATATATCACCTAAGTAAGCAATTTGGCTCCATTTTATAGTTGTCATCATTTATCTAAAGAATTTATCAGTCCACGGAACTTGCAACATTCTTCGATGACCTCACGTCTTTTATTTCCACGTTGAGATCTAGATTTTCTGGAATCACAACACCCAAATATTTGAAATGGTGATCACTTTTTCACCATAAATGTTACGAAAAATATACATTTTATAAGTACACTTGGAGAACATCCAAATTACCACAACACATATTTCAGAGACCTTACGATCGTTTAGTTGACACTGTCAACATCTTCAGAGGAAGAAAGTGCTGAATTTCAGAACTTCAGAATTTTCTTCCTCTGAAGATGTTGACATTGTCAACGAAACGATCGTAAGGTCTCTGAAATATGTGTTGTGGTGATTTGGGTGTTCTCCAAGTGTACTTATTAGTGCTCATCACAGGTTCCAGTTTTCACATAATACATTCTATAGGTTAATAGTAACAAGTAAAAAACATTTAAATACTGCCTCAGACTGTCCTTTGAGTCAATAACTGCAATGAAAACAATAAGCTACGAGGTGAAAATTATAGGATCATCCGTTACATGTCAATAATAATTAGACCCTATCTGATTACTTTGACTCGTCAATACAATGATGTAAACGTTTTAAAGCAAATTAATTAATGTTTGTGTAAATGAAAAATATCGCGTGTTCGCATGTCTAAAACTGCATTGAAAACATGATAGAAATTGTAATTCATATCCATTCTTAAACACAGATCTACATCCAGAATAATGCTCTTGTATAATTCTGTCATTTTATAATAATAAATGGTGAATTTATTTTGATTTATTACTCCAATTGGTTCCTCCAGCTACTTATCGATTTGGTTATTACCCTTGATGGTAGAAATCAAAGGATCATTCTATTTTTAGAAGTTATACCTTGACTTCAAAAGTTATATATATATATATATATATATATATATATATATATATATATATATATATATATATATATATATATATATATATATATATATATATATATATATATATATATATATATATATATATATATCCAACCGATAACTCAAAAAATACCTTACTGAATCGGACCAAATTTGGGAATTACCGTTATTTTCTTAATGGCTAGGATGAGTTCGTTCATCAAAGCTTAACGGCCAATTTTTCTTTATAAAAAATTAAAAAAGATTTTTCCAAACGCAATATCTCTCAACTTTTTTAAGTGATTGAAGCTAAACTTTACAACTTGAAAGAATATACACAGACGTGGTTGTGTACCAATTTTAAAGTCGTTTGATCAAAGGAAAATAAAGTTATTCGAAATTAATTATAAAATAATCCTCAACATCACTTCAGATTATGTAATACAATATCTACAATGTTGGACAAAGACAAGTGACGTTATCTGTAGTGCTATTTAAAGAAATCGTAAATGAGAATCTAAACAATGGAAATTATTGCAAGATGTCAGAAGGGAGAACATGTGAGAGATACGATAGGGATGCCATCTCGGTGCGGTAGAAGGTAGTATATTGTCACGACAACTCTAGTTTAACCAAATTTTATAGAGAGACTGTGTACAATGCACAACCAGCTAACAATTTTGTAAATTGTCAGCCTTGGACCATTTCTTTCCTAATACCGCGACAATGCGTCCAAAAACGCTATATTTTAGCATGCGAATGTATACTAATAAATAAAAATTGTATGCATGTGATTCAATTCGTTTAAAAGCAATCTAGAACTACGTTTTATGATGTATAAATATTAAGCTTGCCATTCTTCATGTTCACGGTATTTAAAATTAAAAGCCATTTCTCTATCTCTCTCTCGTAGTTTAATCTGTCCACACGTAGCTATTTGTCACAGAGAGCGTATACGCTCTGCGCATCACATAACCTCGAAACCGACTCCGCTGATGCTAATTGCTAATACATTATTAGAATCTTATAATATATAACAACTAGGAACCTATATTCTAAAGTTAATACAAATAGTGGGTAAATGATAACTCAATTTTAACTTCACTTTAACAAATACCCTCGGCCGCTGACTGTAGTAACATATTACGATTGTAACATCCAATGAGACAAATATGAAAGTGATAGGTAAACTGCATGTATATTGTAGATATTGTATGTATTACCTAGTGAACTCTATACAGAATTCACTGGTAGGTACTACCAAAGTGAAACAAAATTATTTCAAGAAGAAATATACCTACCTACCTCAAATTAATACAGTAGGTACTTATAATATCTACTTATTGTTTACTTTTAGATTTAACTCTTCATGTAGTGTATGGGCAATTTGAAGTACCTGAATGAAACTACATAATATAAAGTAAATACATCCCGGGTTTAAATTATGTAAACAGATGTCTAGGTTAAATTGTTAAAATTTTAATTTCAAAATTTTGAATTGTTAATATTTATTTCATTTTTAAAAAGTATGGATACAGCAATAGTATATAAGTTTTGAAAAGAATTTAAGTGCGTTATGTTGCGAATTTTCATTAAAATATTTCAAATGGTGATAACGCAATTTCCCATTAAACTAGAATCTTCAGTTTTCATACATAGTAAAACCTATATAAAGGCAGCGTGCATATGAAATTAAAAAAAAACCTTTTTTGTTATTTTGTTTGCAGAAACTGGTTCGATTGTATTGATTAAAACCGATCATTCAAGTGATTAATATGGAAAAATACTTACCCGCCACCTATAATTTAATAGAGATGCATAAAAAGTTGTATACGTTAATTATAGGGTGTCTTGAGCTGCATCTCATAAAATTATTTTGACAATCACAGGCTGGCCCATAAGTCGTTGGTGATACCTACAATTTCTTTGAACATTCCATGTTGCATTTTTGCATTTTTCATCGAAATATGATGCATGTTTGTAAAAAAACATCAAGACGCAGTAAGTGCGTTTTGGTAGCGAATTTTCATTAAATGCTTCAAAATTCAATAACTCAATTTGTTATTAACCTAAGGTTCGTCGGCTAGGAAACGAGTTTTCTCGGAAATATTTTAGGTTTATTTTCGAAAAATTTTTGTACAAGTTATTTTCGTAAATTATGGTACGTTGTTTCTACTATATAGGTTATACCGGTGACCAAATTGATGCCTGCTTGCATTAAAGAGACATATTTTCTATTAAAAATATTTTTATGAGAATTCACTTCCATAACGCACTTGCTGCGTAAGACTTTTTTCTGTATAGTTTTATTTAAGGCTTTACACCATGAAAGGTACTCCACTTTATGTTAATTTTTTCTGTTTTACAATAGCTTCAGTACTTACGCTTCATTACCGATTCCGTGCCTCTAGTCTTAAATAGTTTTACTTCCACGCCGTCTTAAACGTATGGAAGTATGGTAACGGAAAAAAAAGTTGCAAAACATTAAAAAAACAGGATTTGCGTGGAAAAAAATTACGCCCCAGGAGGAGGGTGAGATATAGGTTAACATTGAAAATCGAGTAATACGTCGTTTTATAAGACTTCTTGAGAACACAAATTTAAATTTCACGACGGACCTGACATTTTCTAATGAAACTCAAGTAGGGGTTGATCATGTAGGGGTAAAATATCACATTATTTTGTAATTCAGCCATCGACATCGGATTGTTTGTGAGTAAACTGGCTTCAGAAGAGAGGGAAGAAATAGGGAGTTTGTTAGAGCATCGGTGGTTCAGTGGTAAGAACGTGTGCCTCTGAACCGAAGGGTACTGGGTTCGGTTTCCAGGGTTCCCCTTACACTTTCTCAGTATAAACTATAAAAAATAACATCAGCCGAGGTTGTGGCATTGTATTTGAGCAAGTTGAATGTCTGCACGTTCCGCCCTTCGAAGGAGGCGTATAGTCATCGGTCCAGTGTCTATGCGATGTTGGGCATGTTAAAGATCACTACGCTCCTTATAGAAAGTTTGGGATTCGCCAAAATTTCTAGGATAGTGAGCTGAAACTGCTCTCTGGCGTCGGTAATCGACCATAGTCGCCGAAATAGACCTAATGTAAAGAAACAAGAAACAGGCGGGGGTTTTTGGGGCAAATCGACACTTTTCCGGTAAAAATCGAGTAATATATCGTTTTAGAAGTTTATGGGTACAACAATACGGGCATTGCTAGATATCTGACGTCAAATTTAAGTCTAAGTTGAATGCGGGAGGGAGGAGGGTTAAATATTAGTTTTCTGTGCAATAAAATCATCGACCCCTGATTTGTTCATGAAAAAGTCTTTGTGAGGAGAGTAGCTTATCACAACAATATGGAAGTGGAAGTGATGTTTGAATTTGCAGCACTATTCAGCTAGTGCGAGGTTTTAAATGTCTAATCTTTAATAGACATATTTTGTTTGTTGAAACTATCTGCATTTTGAACGAGTCTGAAACATTTTACGTAACGAAGGTTACGTCAATGCGAATAAGTAAATAACTCACGATTCTTTATGCCTCATGTTCTCGTAAAACTGGACTACCTGGCCATTACAGCGGTATTTTACATTAACATACTGGAATTAGCCAGCCTTTTGCAGGTATTCATGACATATGTCGATGTCCAACTATGGTACGTATCTGTGTCGTAAATTATCAATACACGTGGATTTAAAGTGTTATGTAAAGATACAGAAAAATAATGACATCGTTATCTTTTATATACACTATTTAAAAGGGTAACATACCTTTGCCAGTTGGAATAGACAATTTGCATGGATTTTCAATTATATGAATTTAACATTTACCTAATAGGTTTTCATACATAGAACATTATTACATGCATGAAAATACCCAAAAACATATGTACTGGACAGAAAAAGTCTTTTAAAATCAAAACATTTCGAATTATTATCATGTGACCGCGAACGTTCTGTTATTGGTCGTGACGTATTTGGACAGTGAATAAATGACGTGTTTACATTTGCCCTATCAATAGCTTGCAACACTGGATGTAAACACAGAGAAGCAAGCTCATTGTCAATGTAACATTACCGTACAGTGACGCCACAGATCATGCCGGCAAAATAGTGGTGTTTAAAATCAATTATGAAATTCGCATTTTCAAATATTTTTTTGCATCGTTATTTTTGTCGTAAGTAAAATGAAAAAATATTTAAAATCATCTTTGTGAGATGTCCATTTAATGTAGTAAGAAAAAATAAATTTCGGGACGCAGCTAGTGCGTTATAGTAGCGAATTTTCATAGGAATTGTACACTATCATTAAACAGCATATTAGTAAAGTTAATACGTTAAGCTTACACAGACCTTGAAGATCGATTTTAGAAGGCGCAAATTTGAAGAATTCTTTCGAAAGTGTTACCATCGATATCTCTCTACTATCAAAAAAAAATCTTGCGTTCTAACTCCTTTTGAGAAAAATGACGAGACGCATGTTTCTATGAAGCTAAACAATAAAATTTTTCTATATCTTTAGATAGTGTAAGTCTCTTAAAAAAACTTGTATTACAAAGGACACTTAATTCATATTTAGAAAAGTAAAGAATCTGCCAAATTATAAACGTAGCAGTTATTTTTCCTTATTAATTGCCAGTATGATTTCGTTTTAGTCAACCTAATCAAACCGGTTTTTTCAGTATCAACAATAACAAAATTATAATTTCAGACTCAAAGGTGACAAACTTATTCAGGCGTTTTAAACAAAAATAAGATCTTGTTCAAAACGTATGAAATCTGTGCACTATTGTTTTGATTTAAAACGTCTAAATTGGCAAAGAACCTGAAACTAATACAAGCTATGGAAATAAAATCTCTCAAGAAGAGTGTTTTACAAAGCCTGAAGTCTTAGTTTCAACCGTCATTGTCCTTCATTTTACTAAAATGTTTCCAGAAAGTTCATTTCAAATAGACCCTTTCTCTGATGGTTTGGCAGTAGTCTTAGCTATAGAGTGTATCGTTTAATGGTATATATTTTTTTTCGGATTTCGTAAAAAATCATCATCATCAAGGGTTCAGACTCTATTTCCTTAGCACCACCCGAAAAGATGCTGAAAATTCCCACTCAAGTTGTCATAAGGTTATCGAAGCCCATCCAGAAGACCAATAGGAATATTACAGCTGACAATTGGTTCAGTTCTTTGTAAGTTGTACAAGACCTGAAATCAAGAGGCCTCGCCTATGTGGGAACTTTAAAATCAGGCAGATATTCCTACGAGCTTTCAAGCAACCAAGAAGCGTGAAATTCACAGCAACTTGTATGGGTTTAGCAACGACATTACGTTACTATCATATGTTCCTAAGCAAGTAAAATCTGTGCTGTTGCTCTCATCTATGCATCAAACAAAGTCAAGTGACCCAATATCTGAAAAACCTGAGATCATTGCGTTCTACAATTCATCCAAAGTTAGAGTGAGTAGATACTCTAGACAAAAAGGCAGCAAATTATAGTCCCAGTCGCAGAACACGTAGGTGGCCAATGCAATATTTTTCATGCTGCTTGATGTCAGTACCATCAATTACAGTTACAGGGATGTTTCACATATTGACAGAAAATACTTTTTAAAACATTTGGCTAGATGTTTAGTCGTTCCTCAGTGGGAAAGAAGGTGTGAAAATACAAAGATCCCAAAACAACTTAGACTTAATATCTCAAGGTTGGGTGGAAAAGATCAAATCGGCGTATCTGAAATGAATCTTGACGACCGTTTTGAAAAAAAAGCTACTTGCTATAAGTGCCCCACAAAATTGAAAAGAAAGACCCAGTATGCGTGCTCATTGAGTAGGAAGCCCATATGCCTCCAATTTTCGAAGAAAGTATGTATAGATTGTGTTTCGGGCAGGGTGTGAAGATTTTTTTCATGTTAATTGACTACTCATTAAATGTACTGAGAAATTGTCTATTTTTTCTGTTTTGAGTTTATTATATGAATTTTCAAGATTAAGGCGTAAAGTTATTTATTGTATGAATTTAAAAGTTAGAGGCATTTAAAGAAACGTAAATTTGGGTGTTTCTCAAAAAGTCAAAGTCGCGATTTATAACGTCAAAACGGTAATATTTAGGCAATGAACCTGAAACTAATATGATCTATGCAGGGAAAATGTCTCAAGAATAATGTTTTACAAAGCCTGAACTCTTAATTTCAATCGTCATTGTCCTTCATTTTACTAAAATATTCCCAGAAAATTCATTTCAAATAGACCCTTTCTCTGATGATTTGGCAGTAGTGTTGGCTATAGAGTTTATCGTTTAATGGTATATCATTTTTGTCGAATTTTCGTAAAAAATCATTAAAGCTCAATATATTCGTTATTATGCAAGTTACGAAAAAAAGTTGTATACATTAATTATAGGGTGTCTTGAGATACATCTTAAACAATATTTCCACAATTACAGGATGGCCCATAAGTCGTTGGTGATTCAAATTTTCTTTTTTTTTTTAGTCGAATACGTCCTATGTTATTGCATTTTTGCATTTTCCATCGAAATATAATACATCTTTGTCAGAAAAGAAATTCGGGACGCAGCAAGTGCGTTATGGTAGCGAATTTTCATTAAATGCTTCAAATATGAATCAATTTGCTATTAACCTATAAGGTTGACCAGAAAACCAGTTTTTTCGGGAACAATTTTAGTTTACTTTCGGAAATTTTTGTACACTTCCAAACAATAAAGTTATTTTGATAAAACATGGCACATTGTTTCTAATATATAGGTTATACTGGTAACCACATTTGATGCCTGCTTTCTTAAAAAACATATTTGCTTTTAAAAACATTTTAATGAAAATTCACTATCATAACGCACTTGCTGCGCCCAGAGTTTTTTTAAATTTTAAGTTTCTAATGTTCTTCCTTTTGTTTTTACCTCCCAACCGTGGCCCAGTCTTATTTGTTTTGGAGAGTGTCAAAGGTTCTGGCGGGTCCCCGAACTGCACTCTTGCATCCCCGTTTCTCCTCCTAAATATGAAAAAAAATGTATTCCAAATAAAAAACAGAAAGAAAATAAAAATAAAAAAATAAAGAAAGAAATCTATATATGGGTTAAATTATATATAAAAAAAGATAAATAAATGAATGTGTAAAACACATATAATGTAATATAAATATGATCTTATTTAGGTAAGACTAATTTTGTAAGGCATAAGCTTCCAGCTTCTAGCTGCTCTATTCACTAAATTGGCGCTCTGCTTACATCTCGTCTGTTTAATGCAACAGTTTGTAGCTAATGGACCTGGCTTCAGAGGCCATACAGTAGTCATCACACACAAATATGAATTTTCATTTTTAGTAAGCTTTATTCAATATACTATTCTAATTTTATAAGTTATGTGATTCAAATTTTCCATCTCGACATACATAGAAATATTGCGGTCTAACAGACCGCACGTTAGTGGTTATGTTCGATGTTGGGACGTTAGCGGTTGAAGGTTAAAAGACGTTTATTTTAACAAACGGAAATTATATCATTTTTTGGTGGATGAGATAAGAAGTAGCCACCTACTTGCATCTGCGTCTGCAGTTCCCAGATTTTAAATAAACCACTGTTAATGAATAGAAAACAAAAATTGAAACAACGTGATCTAGGAAAATATACAGTTTCTTATAATTGCAGGTTTTATCTATATCTATAAACTTAAGGAAGCGTTTAAAATAAAACATTAATCTGACTGAATGGGAAATTCTGGAGTGCAATAACGTTGCACCGAAAGCGCGAGAACAATCACAGATCTGACTCCTGATAATGCAGCAAAATCAATACCATGAATGAAACTACTCTAGACACATTTGGAGGTCAACGATAATAATTAGAAAACTTTCTTCGGCACTAAAATGTCTATTTTAAAACACTGATTTCATGCCTACGCATATGTAATCAATATAAGAACGGAGTCCCTTCCTGAAATAGAGCTGGGTAATCTTTTACTACCTTGACTAACATGGGAAATAGCGTTGCAAAACAATGCGTGAGAAGATAATATGTATTATGTTGTAGTTTATAGGTAGTTACGATAGTAGATGGTTGATATTTAACTAGCTATTAAAGCCGGTCAGTTTAGATTCGATTATTATAACTGGTTTGGTCATTTAGAAGGGTAGTTCTAACGATAGGCGATATTTATTTAACGACACTAGATATTTGTTACGTTCATTGAAATGGTTAGGTCTGAATTTTTGAAATCATGTATTGAGAAACAAATTTTTATACAGTGTTCAAACTTAATGAATATATGTAAACATTGGCTGGCGTCGTTTAAATATGTTTTCCATTTGCTCTTAAATTTTAGGAAAAAAAAGGGATAATCATGTATTTCTCACGTTATTTCTAGTACCTACCTATTATAATATTTTTTTAAGAATAGGGATTTATCTTTTAAAATAGTTAGCTCCCTTAACAAATGCTGCACCAACCAGAACATGAATGGAAGTTACTAAACAAAACGCTGAAATAACAGAGCTTACAGTTTTAAGAAGTATATAAGGGGTAGTTTTGAGAAACCCTTTTTGTTGTTTTATTTGCAAAAACTAGTTTGAGTGGGTTGACTAAAACAAAACTGTCCAAGCAGTTAATAAGGAAAAATACCTGCTATATTTATAATTTAGCAGGTACATTCCCCTTGTAAATAATACATTTTTTTCTGGAAAACTTTTGTAACTTTAGTGAAATATGTAACAACTTTTTTAAGGAGACTTGCAGTACTTACATATATGTATCAAATTTTAAGTTTCTATCTTCATAGAAAATAGAAATTACCTCAAGTAATCGCTAACTGGGGCCTCTAAAACCGATTTCCAAGGTCCATTTAAATTTAAGGAATTAGTTTTAATAATGTGTCTTACTAATAGTGTACAATTCTTATGAAAATTCACCACCATAATGCACTTGCTGCACCCCGAACTTTTTTTTTACTTCCAGCGTAATCATTGATTAGGGAGGTGGCGCTGGGGGCCTTCCTAGGCATAGAGGGGGCCTTCAGCAACACCTCATTCGGATCGGTACTGGCATCTGTCAGGGAGAGTGGAATAGAGGACCTGACCTGACCTGCTGCAGGTGGATCGGTTCCATGCTCAGGGACAGAGCGGTCCCTCACTCGCTGGAGGGACTCTGTCGCGGGGGTCGCGACGGGGTGTCCGCAGGGGTGCGTTCTGTCTCCCCTGCTCTGGTTCCTAGTCGTGGACAGCGTACTATGGAGGCTCTCGGGAGGAGGGTACGAGGTACAGGGCTATGTGGACGAGATTGTCTTCATAGTCCGAGGAAAGGTTACACAGTCAGTGTGGGAGCGCATGCAGACAGCACTAAAAATGGTGGAAAGGTGGACGGTTGGCCAAGGGCTCTGGGTGAGCCCCGAGAAAGCAACCGTTTACGAGGAGGAGGAAGTGGGAGAGCCACATAACTCTCACTCTATACGGTAGAAACATCCCAATGGCCAGGGAGGTAAAATATATTGGAGTCGTATTTGACTCTAAGCTAACCTGGAATGGTCACGTTGAAAAAATACTGCATAAGGCAGTTATGACCCTAGCCGTCACTAGGCGGCTATATGGAAAAACGTGAGGACTAAGACCTAGTATGGCACACTGGCTATGCACAAGGGTGGTTAGACCATCGTTAACATACGCGGCACCACTGGTCTGGTGGACTAAGATGACACAATCCAGTGCCAAACAAAAACTAGGCCAGATCCAAAGAATGGCTTGCCTGGGCATCAGAGAGGCCATAACTTCAACCCAACAGCCGCCATTGAGGGATTTCTGTTGCTGGATCTGACCCCCCCCCCCTCCACTTAGTTATCATGGCGAAGGCCAGGCTAGGATTATACAGACTAGCCTGCAATGGTAGACTCAAGATCAACCCAGGCTTCAGGGGCCACTGCAAAATTCAGGAGATCGTGAAGCCCATGCTTGAAATGAGGTCAGACCTCGCGAGCCCGCGGATCTGCAGGGAAAACAATTTTACAGTGGAAATCCCTGACCGCGAGACATGACGGGAGGAGTCGCCGGGTTTACCACGGTGACGCGCTCGTCTGGTTTAAGGACGGATCCGGCGGGGAGCGTGGAACTGGGGCAGGTGTTTATTCCGAACGACCGAGGGTAAGTCATAGTATTGCCCTCGGAGCCCTTGCAAAGGTCTTTAAGGACGAAATGTACGCCATCCTGCACTGTTTGTGGGAGAACAAGAGGAGGGGCTACACCAACAAGTGGATTCTCATAGCCGCAGCTAGCCAGGCAGTCCTTAAGGCCCTGACTAGTCCACGGGTAAATTCCAGGCTGGTAAGTGAGTGCCGAGACGAGACGAGCGACCTCGTTGGACAAAATGAGGTCACCATCATCTGGATGCCGGGTCACTTGAGGGTCAAATGCAATGAGGAAGCTGACAGTCTCGCGAAGAGAGGGTCAGCAGAACCATTTATGGGGCCAGAACCGGTTCTGGGCGTGACAAAGAGCACGGCCAGGGGAGCCATTAGGTCCTGGGTCAGAAACGAACACAAGGTGTACTGGGCAGACTGTCCAGGGCTCAGACATGGGAAGTCAGTAATTGACGAACCCAGTTCAAAGAGAGCTGTGGAGTTGCTAAATCTTAGCAGAGAAGCTCAGAAACATAACAGGCAATGTGTCCCGTCAAGAAACACCTGCATAAAATGGGGCGGTTCGAGGGGGACCTCGCATTCAGACTCTGCGGCGAGGGGGGGGGGGGGAATCAGCCCAGCACATCTTGTGCGAGTGTAAAGCTCTGGACCGCAAAAGGCAACTGATCTACGATCAGTCTAGATCGGAGACGGAGCAATATAAAACTTCACCCTACCAATCGCTGTGCAGACTAGTTCAAGGCACAGTGATTTTGGAATGGGTGGAGTATAAAAGACAAAGGGCATGCACAATAAGCCAAAGGTTTCAGTGCTATCGGGGCGGCAAAGACGCGGACGAGCCCTGAGGGAGAAAAAAAATCATTGATTATTTCGTAATAACCTCCTTCGATCCATGTTGAACGTTTTACTTAATGTTACGATAAGTTTTAAAAATTAAATTTAGACCAAAAAGTTTGCAATAGAACTGGGTCGAAATACAGGTGTAGAGACTTCTTTGGATTCACAAGTGCTTATTAAGCCAGAGAAGAAGTATCCACATCTGTATTTAGTATGGAACGGTTCCACTAAATAAGGGAAACAACAATTAAAGAACTGTTTCTGATTCAACCAACCAAATAAATCAATAAATAAATTAAATTAAATTAAGTGGTGAGATCTCCATTAATAACAGTGTCTACAAGTTTGGACAAAAGATTCAAGAAGAGGACAGAATAAATAATTCTACCTACATATATATATATATATATATATATATATATATATATATATATATATATATATATATATATATATATATATATATATTTCTACTTAAGAGATGCCTAGTTAAGCATCACAAAGTTATATACAGTGCCCTAATTATTTTTTATCTAAGATACACTTTTATCGCCTGTGTGCTGATTTTTAATCATTTGCAGGTGTTTTTCAAATATGTTTGCAATCTTTGCATTATTGCCAGAAGAAGGTATTAATTAGTTTGTACCAAAACATTTATAAATATAGGCTACTGAAAATTGTAGGTAAGGGCATAAAGTTTTACACGCCAAATTTTATTCGCAAATATAGGGAGGTACTTAACCTATACGGCCTTTAAAAATTGAACATTTAGTAATAAAAAGAAATGTATTAAATAATAAATCTAATGTAAATTTTACATTCACCGTTTTATTATATACCTAAAAATGGTTTTACATCAAGTATTGGATATTTTTAACAATTGAACTTTTGATGTAAATTTTTCACATAACGGTTTTTTTTTAAAATAAATTCAAAGGGCAACTTTAATAAAAAACATAAGATCTTGATTTGCCATGAAAACATCTGTTTAGACGTATTCCTAAAAGGTTATATAAAGACCGTTACACATTGTTCTGATCCCAATAACATTTTGTTAGTGAAGAAATTTGCGGCTTGCCTGAGAAATCAATAGAAATTGGTTAAACTTAATTATGTGTTACTTGAATTCTATATTTTCAAACAAGCAGCATATACTTTCCAATATAGATTTTGCTTTTAAAACAATTTCCAAAAGAGGTTCTAAATTTAAATGACTGGCATACTCTTTCAAGTTGGCCTACTTAAGGGCGAGTTAATTTAGTTGTCCTAAATTGATAAGAAAGGCGTAATAAATTCCTATATGTAACACTGGTCAGCGGTAAACACAAACCATTAAGCAGCTAATTTCCAAATTAAATGTACGTGAAGCCAGCAAGAGCAGAGTAATTTTGGAATTGTAAAATTTCTTTACTTCTTTTTCAAGTTATTAAATTTGATGGCGAATTACGAAAATACATTAAAAATTTCACAGATTAATAAAAAGTCTGGGCGCATCAAGTGCGTTATGGTAGTAAATTTTCATAGAAATGATCTAGCACCATATTTCTTTTTTAACTTTTTTTCTTGTAGGATAGAAATATAAGTTTTGGTATGTAGTTTCCTTTTAATATCGTATACCAAATTTGGTTCCCATAGCTTTCCTATGTTTTGAGGTAAACATTTTTTCCGAAAGGAAACCCGAAATTTACCTGAAAACCTGGTTGTATTTTCCTGGCTAACGAACTTATCCAAGCCATTTACAAGATGCCAAATGTTATCAAAACCGGAGCTTTATTTTTTGAGTTATCGGTGTGATATATATATATATATATATATATATATATATATATATATATATATATATATATATATATATATATATATATATATATATATATATATATATATATATATATCCATACCTTGTCTTCCTTCTATTGTCTTTTGTTAGCATTTTGTAGCCTTGAGTAGGGGTATTTAACCATAAGATGGCGTTTATTTATCTGCTTCTTATTACATTATTTTTAAACACCAATGCTGTAATGCTTTGATCCCAGATTGATCGAATATTTCATCTTGGTCTGCAAGTACGGCTGCTATAACCTCTTCTATGGTTGAAAATCGTTGTTTTCACATATATTTTTAAGCTTCAGGAATAGGTAGAAGCCTTCAAAATTACGGATTTGTTCGCTAGAGTGTTATCCTGTGGAACGCTAGGCGTTTCATAAGCCTTTCAGTGCATTTTCCTCTTATTTCTCCACAAAGTTCGCTTGATAAAGTAGATTAGTATCATTCGGTGATGGTTTGATTATTAAAAAGGTAATCCCTGTGCGCCACAAAAAACTAAGACTGTCACTTTGCCAACGGTCAGCACCACTTTTTGGGAGAGTATGTACCACTAGGCTTCCACGTTTTCCAGTACTTTTTTGTATCGCACTGATAGGAATTGACTCGTGTATCATCTACAGTAACAAATATTTGTATTCCCACATACTTTAGGATAATTCCCGTAATGGGACAGCAAGTAAGGGGACGTTTAAAAATGAACGAGCTTCTGATCAACCGTCGAAAGCCGAAGAACACACATTGTGTACTTTTGTATTTTTAATGGAACGGTTTCAGCAAGTCATGGCAACAACAATCACTGAATTGAAGGTTAGTATTGCTTAACTAAAATTCAGGTAGATTTTCAGCCGACAGAATGACACTTTTAAAGTTTGTTTATCGCACAATTCTAGATCTGCACCTTTTAGTAAATTTTCTTAAAAGAAAATCACGAATGAGATCTCGACTTTTGAATTTTGAAAAAATTTCTTCAAGTGAGCGCTATTTAGGACCCCTGGAACCCAAATCCGAGGTGGGTTTCAGACTTTATATGGACCGATTTTGATAAAACTTGGTGAGTATCTTTCTTTTGCAAGTGGCTTGGATAAGTTCGTTATCCAGGAAAACCCGCGTAGGTTTTCCCGACAAATTTTGTGTTTTCTTTCGAAAAAGAGTAATATCTCCGGAATTAACAAAGTAAGGGCAACCAAATTTGGTGCGCAGGTTTATATCTTTATAGGTAAGTTACCTACCAAAATTTAGCTCTGTAGGTTTAAGCACAAAATGTTACGGGCATTTAAAGAAAAATAAATTTGGGTTTTTCTCAAAACGTCAAAGTCGCGATTTAAAACGTCAAAATTGGTAATATTTAGGCAATGAACCTGAAACTAATATGAGCTATGGAAGGAAAATGTCTCAAGAAGTTTTACAAAGCCTGAAGTCTTAGTTTCAATCGTCATTGTCCTTCATTTTACTAAAATATTCCCAGAAAATTCATTTCAAATAGACCCTTTCTTTGATGCTTTGTCAGTAGTGTTGGCTATAGAGTTTATCGGTTAATGGTATATAATTTTTGTCGAATTTTTGTAAAAAAAACATTAAAGCTCAATATATCCGTTATTATGCAAGATACGAAAGAAAAATTGTAAACATTAATTATATGGTGTCTTGAGTAACATCTTAAAAAAATATTTCTACAATAAGTCGTTGGTGATTCAAATTTCCGTTTTTAGGGAATTTTCTTTAAAAAAATGCACTAATGGGGAGACCCGTGTTTATATATATATATATATATATATATATATATATATATATATATATATATATATATATATATCGTACCGATAACTCAAAAAATAATAGACCGATCTTGATCAAATTTGGTGAGTACCTTCCTTTTGCAAGTGGCTTAGACAAATTCGTTAGCCAGGAAAATCGGACCAGGTTTTCCCGGAAAATTTTGTGTTTTCTTTCTAAAAAAATTTATATCTCCAGAAATAACTAAGTGAGGGAAACCAAATCCGGTACGCGTATTTGTATTATAAAGAGTGAACCATGTACCAAAACTTAGGTCTTGTCCTTAAGTTTAAGGACAAAAAAGTTACGGGCAGCTAAAGAAACAAATTTTCGAGTTTTCCTCAAAACGTCAAACTTTCAATTTAAAACGTCAAAATTGGCAATGTTTAGGCAAAGAATGTGAAACAAATACGGATTGTGAAAAGAAAATGTTGCAAGAAGAGTGTTCTGCGAACCCTGAAGTTTCAGATTCAACCGTCATTGCCCTTTATTTTTCTAAAATATTTACAGAAAATTCATTTCAAATAGATCCTTTCTCTGATGCTTTGGCTGTCGGTTTAGTTAAGTTGATGCTTTCGCTGTAGGTTTAGTGAAGTTTATGGTTTAACAGTCTATAATTTTTAGCTAATTTTCGTAGAACAAATTCGTTACAGCATTTTAGCATTTTTATCGAAATATGATGCATGTTTGTAAGAAAAAAATCTGGACGCAGTAAGTGCGTTTTGGTAGCAAATTTTCATTAAATCCTTCAAATTTCAATAACTCAATTTGCTATTAAAGTAGGTTTTGCTGGTTAGGAAACCAACATTTAACTTTATTGTCGGAAAATTTTTGTTTGAACGCAGCAAGGGCGTTTTGGTTGCGAATTTTCATTAAATGTTTCAAATTTCAATAACTCAATTTGCTATTAACTTAAGGTTCATTGGCTGGGAGACCAGTTTTCTCGGAAATATTTAAAGTTTATTTTCGGAAAATTTTGGTACATTTTCAAATAATTATTTAGATAAAATATGGTACATTGTTCCTACTATATAGGTTATACCAGTAACCAAATTGATGCCTGCATTGGTGCCTGCTTGCATTACATCGATATATTTGTAATTAAAAACATTTTAATGAAAATTCACTTCCATAACGCACTTGCTGCGTCCAGAGTTTTTCTTTCTTTTCGCCCACACTCTCGGCATTTTTTGGTATCTTTACGCCCTTATCGCTGAGTTGTACGTTACCACGTGCGTCCATTTTGTATACTAACAATGTTAATGATTTGGCAGTTAGGCCCTTCTAACGTGTAATATACCTTTCCATATTTATCTAGAGCACCTGCCGTACTTTATCCCTTTTAGCAGATTCCACAGCCTGGATAGGGGTTATTTTATGTAACTTACTGCCTTTGGTTTTAGTGAATTTTTAAAGAAAATTCACTAATTAGGCCCCCTAGAACCCATATCCCTGGTCAGTTTCAATTATATATATATATGTATGTATGTATGTATGTATGTATGTATGTATGTATGTATGTATCACACCGATAACTCAAAAAATAATGGTCCGATTTTGATCAAATTTGGTACGTACCTTCCTTTTGTAAGTGGCTTGGACAAGTTCGTTAGTCAGGAAAATCTGCCCAGGTTTTCCCGGAAAATATTGTGTTTTCTTTCGAAAAAAATTTATATCACTGGAAATAACAAAATAAGGGCAACTAAATTTGGTATGCTGGTTTCTGTCATAAGGAGTATTCTATGTACCAAAATTTAGATCTCTATCTTAAAAGACAAAAGAGCTAGAAGTAAATTATATAGTATAGTATATAGTATAGTATAGTTTATTTCTGTAAAATATGAGTAAAAAATCCATTTTAAATCAAAATTGTTTTGTGTAAATAGTAACGTTAGACGCTTAACATGAGATATACCTTCTATCTGCTTGTACATATGTGTCCAGCGTAGCTCAGTTGGATAAGCCGTGTACATCAGATAGTCGACTCCGACATGACGAGTTATAATCCTAGTTAGTGACTTTACTTTTTATATATTTTTAAAAATTTCATTTCACTTTACCGTTAGCTAATCAGATTGTTGTTATTTCGAAAATTTTTTTAGCGAGTTTTTGTATAAAAAATAATTCGATAAAGAGGAGATGAAATTTTTAAGACTTTATTCAATTTGAATAGCATATATGGTTGTTTGTTCTTGCCCTAACTTAGTGAAACTGTTCCATATTTAATACAATCGTAGACTTTTCCCGTGGCTTCACAAGTGCCTGTTTTAGTAAATTTTCTTTAAAAAAAAATCCCGACGTTTAAATTTAGAAAAACTTTCTTAAAATGAGCGCGAACTAGATCCCTTGGAACCCATATCCAGTTTCAATTTTTTTTATATATATATATATATATATATATATATATATATATATATATATATATATATATATATATAGGGTGAACCATTTACTAAAATTTAGGTCTGTAAGTTTAAAGACAAAAAAGTTAGAGGCATTTAAAAAATAAAAAATTGGGGTTTTCCTCAGAACGTAAAAAGTCGCGATTTAAAACGTCAAAATTGGCAAATTTTAGCCAAAAAACCTGAAAGATATACGGATTATGTAAAAAGTGTTTTGCAAACCCTTAAATTTTTGCTTCATTCTTCATTTTAATAAAATATTTCCAGAAAATTCATTTCAAATAGACACTGTCTCTGATACTTTGGCAGTAATTTTAGTTAAGTTAATGGTTTAACGGTCTATAATTTTTAGCTAATTTTCGTAGAAAAAATTCGTTAATGAGGAGTCCTCGGCTTTTGATTTCTAAAAAGATTTCTTCAAATGAACGCAAACTAGCCTCCCTAGAATCCATATCCGGTTTACTTTCGGTTTACATACATACAGGGTGACGCATTTCTACGGAAAATATAAGTGTTATTATGCAAGATACGAGAAAAAATTGTATACGTTACTTATAGGGTGTCTTGAGCAGCATCTTATAAAATTACTTTGGCAATAACAGAGTGGCCCATAAGTCGTTGGTGATACCAACAAATTTTTTGAACTTTCCTCATTGCATTTTTGCATTTTTCATCGAAATATGATGCATGTTTGTAAAAAAATCGAGACTCAGTAAGTGCGTTTTGGTAGCGAATTTTCTTTAAATGCTTAAAAATTCAATAAAACCGTTTGCTATTAACCTAAGGTTCGTCGGCTAGGAAACGAGTTTTCTCGGAAACATTTTAAGTTTATTTTCGGAAAATATTTGTACATTTTCAAACAATAAGTTATTTTGATAAAATATGGCACATTGTTTCTACTATATGGGTTATACCAGTGACCAAATTGATGCCTGCTTGCATTAAAGAGACATATTTGCTATTATAAACATTTTTATGAAAATACACTTCGATAACGCACTTACTGCGTCCAGACTTTTTTTTCTTTTTTAAACGACTGTAATCGCAACCTAGCTAAATGTATTAGACTTAACAGAAACTCCGTTTAATCTGTTTGGACATAAAAGTCGTCAAAAAACTGTAGACATATATGCAGAGTGTCATTTGCCAACTTCACGTACCTGTGGAAGGTCTCGATTATTAGTAGGGCACCGTGTCAGTCCAAGCGTCGTTTGAGAACATTCCGTTCAGTGTTTCAGTTTTCAGTAAAGGACGGCCGGCGTCGCGGGTAACCCGTCGCGCATTGCGACGTTCCTCCCCATCTAAAAGAACTGTATTTCACATTAACATTTAACGTATCCGATGTGTGCTTTTGTGGCGTTCCGAATCTGCCGGTATTAAATTCGCCCCAATTAATACACCATTTCGTTCATTATAACCTGTAATAATATATTGTGAAGATATTGTATAGTAAAATTTAAGTGGAAATAGTCTAGTCTTTCCCAGAATACGTCAGTTAACAATAGTTTTGAAATAAGCCGACTTGAGACTGAATAGGTTGTTTGTTATCCGGTGACTGGTGTGGGAAACTTGAAGGCATTTCCTCAGTTGTTACTATCAGTTTATATATGAGAATGTTTATATTTATGTTGTTTTATAATACCTAGGAGTATCAGATAACGGTGTAAAGTAGGAGATTATATTGTTTTGGCGTGGATTTAAAAATAAACAGAAGCGTGGCATTAGATAGATAAAGGTAATAAATTAGAAAAGCGTACAATCCCGGTATCTTATCTGTAAGCACATGTAGATGATTATTATTTTTAGTGAATTTTCATTAAGAAAATTCACTAATAGAGAGGTATCGATGGTGAGTCTTTCGGAAAATTCCTTCAAATGAGTGCGAATTAGGGCACCTGGAACCCATTGCCATGGTCAGTTGATTATATATATATATATATATATATATATATATATATATATATATATATATATATATATATATATATATATATATATATATGTTCAGAAAGATTTTCGCGGTCTTTAATGTGAGACATACTTGGTTCTCGGGTTGAAGCGCGTCCAGAATTTATGAAATATACAAAAGATGGACAATATACTAAACAACACAGACTACAAACAAATCCCTAACGACCCTGCAACTTATCTTGAAAAGAAAACCAAAACTATCATCAACAACTCTCTCAGTCCTGACCTCAAAAAAGAACTAATCCCCCGCGAAAAATCATCTCGCATCCCTAGAAAATACGGTATCCCGAAAATCCCTAAGCCTGATATTCCCATTCGCCCTATCGTAAGTGCCCATCGTTCACCCACACAAAAACTTGCAAAACATCGAGCCAAAAGTCTCCAACCATTAGTAGAAAACGCTACATCATATGTCAAAAACTCCACCCATTTCATTGACCCTCTTCAAAATAACACCATTTCTCAAAACGGCATCCTAATTAGCTTTGATATAGTTTCCTTATTCACTAATATACCTCTATCTGAAACCCTTGACATTCTTAAAAATAAACACAAAATTTCCCACGATACCTTAGCTCTTGTAGAACACTACACATCTAACACTTATTTCCTTTTTCAAAACAAATTTTACAAACAAGTTCGAGGTGCTCCAATGGGTTCACCTCTCTCTCTCTCTCCTGCATTGGCTAACATTTTCATGGAAAACTTCGAGACACAAGCCCTCAATTCATCCAAACTTGAACCAACCTGTTGGTTAAGACACATTGACGACATTTTCGCTGTCTGGCCACACGGCAAATAATCTCTAGAGGAATTCCTTTCTTACCTAAACAACATCAACCCCCAAATCCAGTTCACCAAGGAAATAGAAAACATTTTTTCTTTGCCTTTCTTAGATGTACGCATCACTAAAAACCCAGTCAGATGATTTTCTTACACTGTCTACCGAAAACCAACCCACACTAATCGTTATCTTAACGCCCAATCTCACCATCACCGATCGCAACTAAATTCCGTGCTTCGAACACTAGTAACACGATCCCTTAGACTAACGGACAACAACAACAAACAGACAAAATTAAACTTTTTAAGACAGACATTGCTATAAAACGGATACAACAACAATCACATACTACGAAACATTAGAAACGCACAATAACAAACCACTACACGACAACAAGAACAAACAGAATCCACACAACAACACACAGCGTTTTTACCATACATTAAAGGTGTCACCGACAAAATCCGTAGAATTTTTAGAACCCATAGTATCAAAACCGTATTCACAACAGAGCAAAAACTGTCAAATCTGATAAAAACTCCCAAGGATATGATTCCCAACGAATCCCACAGTGTTTACGAAATTCCTTGTTCCGACTGTTCCCGAACTTATATAGGACAAACAAATAGACGCATCCACAATAGAATATATGAACACACCCTCGCAGTTAGAAAATCCGACCCCTCATCGGCGCTGGCCATGCATCATATTCATACAGGGCACAAAATATACTTAGATAATGCTAAAACAACTTATTTTTCTTTAAAGAAACTTCACTAAAACAAGCACTTGCGAAGCCACGGGAAAAGTCTACGACTGTATTAAATATGGAACGGTTTCGATAAGTTAGGGTAAGAACAAACAACCAGGTATGCTATTCTAATTGAATTAAGTCTAAAAAGTTTTCATCTCCTCCTTATTAAATTATTTTTTATACAAAAACTGACAAAAAATTCATCTGAATAACAACAATCTGACCAGATAACGGTAATGTGAAATGAGACTTTAAAAAAAATGATAAAAAGTAACTAGGATTAGAACTCGTCATGTAGGAGTCGATTATCCGATATACAGTGCTGACCCCACTCGGCCACGCTGGATATGTATATACTAGCAGGTATTTCCGGTAGTATGTTACGGTCTAACGTCTACTATATACAACAAACAATTTTTATTTACAATGGCTTTTTTGTTCATATTTTAACGAAATGAAGGAAAATAACGACTTATACACATATCTAGGAGCTTGTCATTTCATGTCGTATTTTTCACTCACATTTGAACTCCTACCATAATTATCAATTTTGACGTTTTAACCTTCTTAGATTTAATTAATTAGAAATTAATTTACCTCTAACTTTTTTGTCTTTTAACATAGATATCTGAATTTTGGTACATAGGATATTCTTTATAACAGAAACCACCGTACCAAATTCGGTTGCCCTTACTTTGTTATTTATGGAGATATAAATTTTTTTGGAAGAAAACACAAAATTTCCCGGGAAAACCTGGGCCGATTTTCCTGGCTAACGAACTTATTCAAGTCACTTGCAAAATGAAGGTATTTACCAAATATGGGTTCTAAGGTGGCTATTTCGCACTCATTTGAAGAAATTTTTTCAAAATTCAAAAGTCTGGATCACCTCAATAGTGAATTTTTTTTAAAGAAAATTCACTAAAAACAGATCGTTAATGTTTGATCTTGTCTTTTCCCAGTGTATAATTGATTAGATAGTAACAACTGAGGAAGACGAATATGGCCTAGTACCAATTTATGAATCTATTATTAAAGAGTGCGCTTAGAAAAATCACCAACAAAATCAAGGGGTAAGTAAGAAAGAAAATCTAATGCTATATTGAATCACAAAATTTACAAAAACAACATTAAACTGATAAATAAAAGCCCTGAATACATTTATTTCTTCGTGTGTGCCACTTTTTCTCTTCCTTACCCCCTAGTCCCTCTCTATCCCTCTATCTATCTCTGGATCACTTTCTTGCTCTTTCTTTTCAATTTCTGCACCACCTAAAATAACAAAGTCATCTGCAACTTGTATACAATATGTGTATCGAAAACTGTAAATTTACACTTATCGGACCATCTTGCACATAAACTCCTGATATAGAAAGACAACAATCAAAAAAATAAATTCCATAATGTAAGAGATACAAATAACAGTGATAATAATCAGCTTTTTATGCACCAGTTGCAAAACATTGATTGGAATTCACTTCTGGTACCAGATGCCTAAGAATCCTATGTTTGTTTCCATGAGACGCTAATGGAAAACTTTCAGAATTGCTTTCCTGTAAAATAGAAAAAACCATCACTGTTAAAGAAAACATCTTCCGTAGTGACATTACCAGAAAATTAAAGATTGAGGTAGAGCCTGCATATACAATTTTTAGGGTAGGTTAGGTTAGGTTTAATTGTGAGTGGGCCATAACAGTCCGTCCACTGCGACCTTAAGGTCTATTGTGGCTCACGCCTAATAGTATATATTTCTCCCAACAAAGCCAGCCTCCTGCAGAGGTCGATAATCTTTGTGGGCGAAAGTTGATTCAAATATTCTGGAGCAAGCTTTATCTGGCCAAAGAGCAGCCGGACAGGAACACAGCACGTGCTCTGCTGTTTCGTCACTCTCCATACACAGCTGGCACTCAGTCTCTTGACCGAGACCAATTCGGTGCATGTGGTGCCGCAAGCGGTAGTGTCAGGCCGACTAGAGTGCTCAGTTGTTGCATGTTTCACTCTAGAAGTTTTTTAGCCCTTGAGCCTGACAGGCCATTTATGAAGGCCTTAGAGTGACCTAATCCTGTCCGCTTTTGCCATTGCTGGATTGTCGTTCTTTCTGTCCAGGTCTTTAAGGTGCGTTTTGCTGTGCATGATGATATCCCCAGCACAGGTTCTGGTCCGATGAAGTCCCCCTGGGCACCAGTCCTGGCAAGAGCGTCGGCCGCAACTTTGTCATCATGGTCCGAGTGACCCGGTATCCAGACCAGCGACATCTTATTACAGCTGCCCAGTTCGTTGAGGACATATTTACAACTCCATACCGTTTTTGAATTGCAACGGTAGGAACCAAGAGCCTTTATTTCAGCTTGACTATCTGAATATATCTTTATCGATTTGTGTGTGCACTAGTTTTGTATAATTTCCCTTACACACATCTCGATGGCATAACTTCTGCCTGATGTATGGTTGCGTACTTTCCGAGGCTAGTTGATAGTCTAGCATCGGTGTTGCTCCCATATGCGCCGGCTCCTGACCCCCTTTCTGTTTTGGAGCCGTCAGTATACCAGCAGAGATCGGCCCTCAATAGGGTCGTTTGATTTCGTTCCCAATCCTCCCTTTCCGGAAGGAGGGTCTTGAAAGACATATCTATACTGAGCTTTGTAGACATCAAGTCTGAGTCCATTCCCAAAATCCCATGACCGTCAATGTCATCGAGGAGTCCGAACCCTCCCAGACTGATTTCCTTCGGCACGCTGTGGACCGTTTGTTTTAATATGTACGTTGTCCACCTAGCCTCCCTCTCCAGTCAAATGTGAAGAGGTGGAATATTAAGGAGGACCTCCAGAGCGGTTGATGGAGCGGTGCTTATCGCTCCTGTTATCATCAGATAAGCTTATCTCTGTAGCTGAGCCAGTTTGGCCCTCGCGATACCACGAAGTGTCTTGCGCCACCAAACTATGGCTCCATATGTTATCATCGGTCTAATAACCACTACATAGATCCAGTACATCTGTTAGGGGTTTGTTCCCCAGTTATTTCCACAGATTCTTCGGCATTTACACAGGAAGGGTTTAGCTCTGCGGATTACATTATCTAACTGTACGTCCCTATTGAGCTTCTTATCTAGGGTAACCCGCAGATATTTTTTTGTTCCGTAAATGGAATCGTTTCCCCCATAATAATAGGTGGTTTTAATTTGTCCAACCTTCTTCTTCTGGTAAATGGAACAATGATCGTTTTGCGGGAGTTCTCAGACATCTGTTCGCTCCGACACCAATCATTCACTACATTTAGTGCCTCTTGAAGCGTACTTGCAAGTTCCTCCTCGGATTTGCCTCTAATCATTATGATAAGATCATCAACATACGCCTGGACCTCAACCTCCCACAGCCCAGGATAGCCGGCAAATGGTCCACAAAGAAAATTCGCTACTATAACGCACTTTCTGCGTCCAGAAATTTTATTTATTATCTACACTATAAATTTTCTATGTATGAGCTCTCTTTTAGTACTTTCTCAACTTCTTCTCTTCAAACAGGAGAGCCAAAATCATGTCGATTTATTTTCTCTGTATATGATATTTTTGACGATTAATTAATTCGTAATGCAATGGCCAGATGTTTACCATAGATCCTTCTTTTTTAATAGGTAATACATTTTTATTGTTGTCTTCTATGCCTCATTTCCATTCGTGTTTTATTTTGTAGCAATTATTTCAAGATTTCAAACACATAAAGACTGTGTGAAAAGAAAGCATATTAAAGCATTTTGCATTACGTTGCCCTATGCAAACAGCCAGTTGCGCTTGAAGTTTCTACATTAAATAAGTCATCATTCCGTCAATCAATAGAGTATAATAACATATTCCGAAAGATAGTAAAAATTAATCGAATGGCCAGTTGATATTGATCGTTTGTTCTTAGAAATAAGACATAAGATAACGCTGTATTTTGTTGAAAATTAACGTTCTGTTGGAAAACTTAGCTCATCAAACAAACAAACTTGAAAAACCTACTCGTTGTTTTCAACTTAAAGGCTCTAAAAGTGGATAAGATTGCAACTTATGATTTTAGGAAATATTTTATTTTAATGCATTTGTGTGCGAGTTGAAAGCCCTACATATTTGTCTGCTGGCTATACTCAATATATATTTACTTACCCAATTTCTATCTGGTTTTTAACGCTGGCTATGATATTTGAAAATGTGAAAATTCGATGGAAACTAGTGCCGCAAATTGAATCATAACTTCTACATAGCTGTGGTAATTTACTCTCCTCAGAGCAGTAGCGGCTCGTGCCTTAATGCATTGGGGGTGCGCAAGAAAAAAAAATTCGGGATGCAGCAAGTGCGTTATGGTAGTGAATTTTTATTAAATGCTTCAAATTTGAATAACTCAAGTTTCTACGAATTTCAAAGTTGAATTTTGGTGTATAGTAGGGTCTTACCCAGGGAAACATATCCACCAAATTTCATCAAAATAACTATGTAATTTTCGGATAAAAATTTGTTTTTCAAAATAAAACTTAAAATTTGAATAACTCAATTTTATAAAAATGTAGAAAGTTGAATTTTAGTGTGTAATAAGGTCTTTTGCAAGGCAACATATACACCAAATTTCATTAAAATAACTTTGTAATCTTCGGAGAAAAAGATTTTTTTTTTAAACAAAACTCAAAATTTTCCCGGAAAACTTTATCCGATTTTCCTGACTAACGAACTCATCCAGCCATTAATAAAATAAAGGCACTTGCCGAGTTTCATCGAAATCAGTTACTTATTTTTTGAGTTATCGGTTGGATACATACATATATATATATATATATATATATATATATATATATATATATATATATATATATATATAAAACTCTTTATTAATAAGCCGAGCTTTCGGAAAAATTTTATCCATTCTCAAGGATATAACGTGAGTTTTACTAAACTAATTATTCAATAACAAACATGAAAAAAACCTTTTTATAATTATTTTTTTCGACTCCACTCAAATTTCGGAGGAAGCTCGTTTCCTAGCTGACAAACCTTAGGCTAATAGCAAATTGCGTTATTGAATTTTGAAGCGTTTAATGAAAATTCGCTACTAAAATGCACGTCTCGATTGCAAAATAACGAATGTAAAAGAAAGTAGGTGTATCACCAACGACTTATGGGCCACCTGTGGTTGTCAAAATAATTTTATAAGATGCAGCTCAAAACACCATATAGGTAACGTATACGATTTTTTCTCGTATTTTGCATAATAACAATTATATTGAGCTTTACTGTCGAAATGCGTCACACTGTATATATGCAAACAGAAAGTAAACTCGGATATGGATTCTAGGGGGCCTAGTTTGCGCTCATTTGAAGAAATCTTTTTAGAATTCAAAAGCCGCCGTTTCCTCATTAACGAATTTTTTCTACAAAAATTAGCTAAAAATTATAGACCGTTAAACCATAAATTTAACTAAAACTACTTCCAAAGCATCAGAGAAAGTGTCTATTTGAAATGAATTTTCTGGAAATATTTTATTAAAATGAAAGGCAATGATGGTTTAAGCTGAAACTTAAGGGTTTGCAGAACACTTTTTACATAATCCGTATTTCTTTCAGGTTCTTTGCCTAAATGTTGCCAATTTTAACGTTTCAAATCGCGACTTTTTACGTTTTGAGGAAAACCCCAATTTTTTTTTTCTTTAAATGCCTCTAACTTTTTTGTCTTTAACCTTACAGACCTAACTTTTGGTAAATTATTCACCCTTTATATATATATATATATATATATATATATATATATATATATATATATATATATATATATATATATATATATATATATATATATATATATATATATATATATATATATATATATATATATATATATATATATATATATATATATATATATATATATATATACATACATAAAATTGAAACTGACCCTGGATATGGGTTCAGGGGGACTAGTTCGCGCGCATTTGAAGAAATTTTTTCTCAATTCAAAAGTCGGAATCTCCTCGTTAGTGATTTTTTTAGAAAACTCCCTAAAACAAGCACTTGTGAAGCCACGGGAAAATTCTACGACTGTATTAAATATGGGACAGTTTCACTAAGTTAGGGCAAGAACAAACAACCAGATATGCTATTCAAATTGAATTAAGTCTTAAACCTTTCATCTCCTCTTTATCAAATTATTTTTTATACAAATACTCGTTGAAAAATACATCGGAATAACAACAATCAGATTAAGCGCCTCCGTGGCCGTGCGGGAAAGTCGATTCAGACTTTCCAATACGGACTCGGGGGTCGACGGTTCGAGCCTCACCGGCGGCGGATGATTTTTCAAAATCACTGTCGTCGTTGAAATCGAGCTCAAGGTGGAGAGTAGGTTAGTTTAGATGAGCAAAAAGGGTCAGCAATGGCCCAATTGCCAGTAAGCATCTTACCTTTACCTTTAACAACAATCAGATTAGATAACTGTAAAGTGAAATAAGACTAAAAAAATTGATAAAAAGCGCTAACCAAGATTAGAACGCGTCATCTGGGAGTCGATTATTACGATGTACAGCGACCACTGTACACCTAGCCCACTGACCTACGCACTATATGCATTTACCAGCAGGCATATCGTATTGTTCAAGATTTTACAATTTACAAAAAACCTTTTTGATTGACAATGGATTTTTTGCTTATATTTTAACTAAATCTAGAAAAATAACGACTTAAACACATATCTAGGAGCTTGTTAGTCATTTTCCTGTACTTAATGATCTTCTGGTTGTACTTTATCTCTAGTTTATTAGTATTCGAAATTACCACATTAATCAGCGTCACTTACTTGCGGGTTATTGTTATTATTATTATTACTACTACTACTACTACTACTACTACTACTATTATTATTATTATTATTATTATTATTATTATTATTATTATTATTATTATTATTATTATTATTATTATTATTATTATTATTATTATTATTATTATTATTGTTATTATATAATAACTCCACGGTAGACAAGTTCTGCACTCAGAAGTCATGAACTTGTGCAGTGGAAGTTTACACACATCTATAAACATAAGACACGGCTCATCACCAGACAGCCTTTCCACATTCGAGTGAAAAAGACCGACTATCTAAATACGTTATATTTACTCGCCTTGCGAACTCGGCTACTCTATTTTATCTTAAGTAACTATTGAACATTTATAGAAGTGTTACTACAACTAATTTTATTTCTTTACTTTTTTACAGACGCCACTCCTGTCCTCACAACCCCGACGATTACAACGACCACTTGCATCTTGAGGGCCCCTTCATCGGCCAACCTAAAGATGAATATAACGCTACAAGAGGTGAAAGAGCGCCGATTAGGAAACCTCAGGACAATCTCAGGCCAGAGGGTGACTTCGCGAAACGGCAACCCCAAGAATGGCGACCCGGCGACAGAGCACCTGTGAAGAAGCCTCAAGACAATCTTAAGCCTGAGGGAGAGTTCGAGAAACGGCATCCAGAGCAATGGACACCTGGAGATAGGGCTCCTGTGAAGAAACCACAAGATAATTTAAGACCTGAAGGTGACTTCGAAAGGCGCAGACCAGAGGAATGGAGACCTGGTGAGAGAGCTCCTGTTAAAAAGCCTGAAGATAACCTTAAACCAGAAGGTGATTTTGAGAAAAGAACTCCAGATAGATACGTGCCAGGTGAAAGGCCTAAGCCTAAGAAACCAGAGGACAATCTACATCCCGAAGGAGATTTTGAAAGACCTTTACATGAACCTTACAGGCCTGCAGAAAGACCAGTTCAAAAGCGACCGCAAGATAATTTAAAGCCCGAAGGAGACTTTGAAAGACACACACCAGAAAAATGGAGGCCAGGAGAAAGACCAGAAGCAAAGAAACCGAAAGATAACCTTAAACCTGAAGGAGAATTTGAAAAGCGGACTCCAGAAAAATGGTCTCCAGGTGACAGAGCTCCAGTGAAGAAACCTGAGGATAATCTCAGACCAGAAGGTGATTTTCACAAGAGAAGACCCGAAGAATGGAAACCTGGTGAACGTGCCCCCGTTAAAAGGCCTAAAGACAACTTGAAACCAGAAGGTAACTTCGAGATTCCAGAACGAGAAGAATGGAAACCTGCAGAAAGGCAAACACCAAAGAGACCTCAAGACAATTTGAAGCCGGAAGGCGAATTTACAGGAACCAGAACTATTATTGAGGATTATCGGGTTATTCGGGGTGAAAGAGCTGACATAACTCGCCATGAAGATAATATCACCATTGGTGGAGAATTTATAGGTGAGTTTATACTACAGTGTTATAATAAATAAAATGGATCTATATATCTTTTTCACTGAAACTTGAGCACCGATATTTATTGATTATAGGCGAACAAATATAGTATCGCGATAGACTATCCCACATCAAATTGAAAAAACTGTATTATTTTAATTCCAATTGCCAGAGATTTTTTTTAGTAGCAAATTAACAGAATCATTTAAAAATATTTCAAGACACATATTCTTGTTTAATTTAGTGTATTCCTAAATTATTTTAATTCAGACAAGTACAATCTTATAAGTACACTTTTTTCCCCTTAGGGCCCATCCGCGTCGTTGCCGCCCCGATAGCACCACAGCCTTTGGCTTATTGTGCATCCCCTTTGTCTTTTCTACTCCACCCATTCCAAAATCACTGTGCCTCGAACTAGTCTACACAGCAATTGATCGCATGAAGTTTTATATTGCTGTGTCTCCAGTCTAGGCTGTCCGTAGATCAGGTGTCTTTTGCGGTCCAGAGCTTTACACTCGCACAAGATGTGCTGGGCTGATTTCTCCCCCTCGTCGCAGAGACTGCATGCCAGGTCCCGCTCGAACCGCCCCATTTATGCAGGTGTTTCTTGACGGCCATGTATCCCGCCAAGAGTCCTGGTATGTTGCTGAGCTGCCCCCTGCTGAGATTTAGCAGCTCCACAACTCTCTTTGAACTGGGTTCCTCAATCACTGACTTGCCATGTCTGAGCCCTGGACAGTCTGCCCAGTACAACTTATGTTCGTTTCTGATACATGACTTAATGGACCCCCTGGCAGTGCTCTTCGTCACGCCCAGGGTCGGTTCTGGTCGCACAAATGGTTCTGCTGATCCTCTCTTCGCGAGACTGTCAGCTTCTTCATTTCCTTTGACCCCCGAGTGACCCGGCACCCAGATGAGGGTGACCTCATTCTGCCCAGCTAGGGCGCTCGTCTCGTCTTGGCATTGACTTGCCTGCCTGGAATTTCCCGGCCTACTTAGGACTGCCTGGCTGTTTGTAGCGATGAGGATCCGCTTGTTGGTGTAGCCCCTTCTCTTGTTCTCCCGCACGCAGTGCGTACATTTCGGCCTGAAAGACCGTTGCATGAGCTCCGAGGGAAATACTGTAACTTACCATCGGTCCTTCTGAATAAACGCCTGCCCCCGTCCCACGCTCCCCGCCGGATCCGCCCGTAAACCAGATGAGCGCGTCCCGTGGTAAGCCCGGCGTCTCCTCCCGTCATGCCTCGCGGTGTCGGGGATTTCCACTGTAAAATTGTTTTCCCTGCAGATTTGCGGGTTCGCGAAGTCTGACCTCATTTCAAGCATGGGCTCCTTCACAATCTCCTGAATTTTGCAGTGGCCCATGCAGGCTGGGTTGATCTTCAATGCAGACTATTCTGTATAGTCCTAGCCTGGCCTCCCCCATGATAACTAAGTGTAGGGGGGGCAGATCCAGCAACACCTCCATGGCGGCTGTTGGGGTTGAAGTCATGGCACCTGTGATGCCCAGGCAAGCCATCCTTTGGATCTTGCCTAGTTTTTGTTTGGCACTGGATTGGGTCACCTTAGGCCACCAGACCAGTGCCGCGTATGTTAACGATCGTCTGACCACCCTTATGTACATCCAGTGGGCCATACTAGGTCTTAGTCACCACGTTTTTCCATATAGCCGCCTAGTGACGGCTAGGGTCATAACTGCCTTACGCAGTATTTTTTCAACGTGACCATTCCAGGTTAGCTTAAAGTCCAATACGACCCCAAGATATTTTACCTCCCTGGCCATTGGGATGTTTCTACCGTATAGAGTGGAATTTTTGTGGTTCTCCCACTTCCTCCTCCTCGTAAACGGTATGACGGTTGCTTTCTCGGGGCTCATCCCGAGCCCTTGGCCAAGCGTCCACCTTTCCACCACTTTCAGTGCTGTCTGCATGCGCCCCTACACTGACTGTGTAACCTTCCCTTGGACTATGATGACAATGTCGGCCACATAGCCCTGTATTTCGTACTTGTACCTCCCGAGAGCCTCTCTAGCACGTCCACGACTAAGCACCAGAGCAGGGGAGACAAAACGCTCCCCTGCGGACACCCCGCCGCGACAACTGCCAGCAGAGTCTCTCCCGCGAGTGAGGTGAACACCGCCCTGTTCCTGAGCATGGAACCGATCCACCTGCAGCAGGTCTCCTCTATTCCCCGATCCCTGACAGCTGCCAGTACCGATCCGAATGAGGTGTTGCTGAAGGCCCCCTCTATGTCTAGGAAGGCTCTCAGCACCACCACTCTGTTCTCCAGCGTATTCTCCAGTTTCAGCACCAGTTGGTGCAGTGCTGTTTCTGTTGAGACTCTTGCTCTGTATGCATATTGTCCGCTATACGTACACTTGGAGGCAAACAATTTTTCTGTATTTTATCTTTCCTGAATGTCCTGCATTCCGCTAACATTTTCTTTGTTTATTAATTAATTAATGGCCGGTTTAAATTTCTTACTAAATAGAAAATAAAATAAAATTTCCCTTACGTAAAAGTATATATAGTAGAGAATTAGAGTACATGAAAAACGTAGCTGAATATAACGGATATTCGAATTGCTTGGTGGAAAAATTAATTAATAGACACAGAACAAAGAAAATGTTAGCGGAATCGACCACATTTAGGAAAGATAAAATAAAGAAAAAATTTGTTTGCCTACCTTTTGACTCGCATGTCACAAGTGGTCTTGAGAGCATTTTTGAGAAAGCCGTTTTGCAACTAACTTTTTCGCCAAAAAATTATTTAAAAAATTTGTTAGGTAATACGAAAGATGAAGATAAATCCACTGAAATGTCGGGTAGCTATCAGATAAGTTGTAAAGATTGTAATCTTAAATACTTTGGGCCGACTAAGAGAACCATTGAGACTAGATTCAAGGAACATCTGGCACATCTCTGGAAAAACTCACAGCTGAGATGCGGTAGTGTAGACAAGTCATGTGTGGCACAACATATTTGGGATAATAACCACCACACTGATAAAGAAAATCTGAAACTTATCAAAAATGTTAGACAACCAGCGAAGCTAGATGCTTACGAGAGTATTTATATTTCTCAGGCAATAAAAAAGAAATGTTCCTTAAACCGAGCGCCGCCAATTTTATAGTCATTTGTTTGCGCTCTGTCTTTGATACAGATAAATATTACGAAAGTTGCCAGGTACAATTATAAACCTCGTCCGGCAATTAAAATACAATACATAGAAAATTTTCCTGCGGTTTCGTCTCCCTCTCGGTATCGGTATTTACTTAAGACTCGGTATAAAAGGTGATGTTTAGTAATGGGCAGTTTACAAATTTTCATCCTCTGATGACGTTATTTTGGTTAGTGAGACGATCGTCAGGTCTTTAAAAAGATGTGTTGTTGTGATTTGAGTTCTCCAAGTGTACTTATCAGTGCTCATCACATGTTCCAATCTTCACTTGGTGCAGTACAATATTTACATGAAATTTGACATATCATTATTATATTTGTTTTTGTTTATGTAAATCATGTAAAAAGCTATTTTTTGCCTCAGCGCCATCACAGACTAAATGCAACGTCGCCTGGTTACTGTGACCATGGGTCTATATATCCAGCAGCTTTTAGTGAATTTTCTTTAAAAAAATTCACTAATGAGGAGATCCCGACTTTCGAATTTTGAAAAAATTTCTTCAAATGAGTGCTATTTAGGACCCCCGGAACCCAAATCCGAGGTCAGTTTCAGACTTTATATGTTTATATATATATATATATATATATATATATATATATATATATATATATATATATATATATATATATATATATATATATATATATATATATATTTATGTGTCACACCTATAACTTAAAAAATAATGAACCGATTTTGATAAAATTTTGCACATACCTTCCTTTTGCAAGTGGCTTGGATAAGTTCGTTAGCCAGGAAAATCCGCCGAGGTTTTCCCGGAAAATTTTGTGTTTTCTTTTGAAAAAAATCGAAAAAAATTTATATCTCCAAAATTAACAAAGTAAGGGCAACCAAATTTCATACGCGGATTTATATAACTAGAGGCAAGTTACCTACCAAAATTTAGCTCCGTAGGTTAAAGGACAAAAAAGTTACAGACATTCAAAAAAAATAAATTTGGGTTCTCCTCAAAACGTCAAAATCGCGATTTTAAACGTCAAAATTGGTGAGTACCTTCCTTTTGCAAGTGGCTTGGATAAGTTCGTTAGCCAGGAAAATCCGACAAGGTTTTCCCGGAAAATTTTGTGTTTTCTTTCGAAAAAAATTTATATCTCCAAAATTAACAAAGTAAGGGCAACCAAATTTTATACGCGGGTTTATATCATTATAGGAAAGTTACATACCAAAATTTAGCTCTGTAGGTCAAAGAACAAAAAAGTTATAGGCATTTAAACAAAAATAAATTGAGGTTTTTCACAAAACGTCAAAGTTGCGATTTAAACGTCAAAATTGGCAACATTTAGGAAAAGAACTTGAATCTAATACGGGCTATGGAAATAAAATGTCTCAAGAAGAATGTTTTACAAACCCTGATGTCTTAGTGTCAACCGTCATTGTCCTTCATTTTAATAAAATGTTTCCAGAAAATTCATTTCAAATAGACACTTTCTCTGATGCTTGGCAGTAGCCTTAGCTATATAGTTTATCGTTAATAGTATATAATTTTTGTAGAATTTTCGTAAAAAAATCAATTCAGCTCAATATATCTGTTATTATGTTATTGCATTTTCCATCGAAATATAATGCATGTTTGTAAGAACAAAAATTTTGCACGCAGTAAGTGCGTTATGGTAGCGAATTTTGATCAAATGCTTAATATTTGAATAGCTCAATTTGCTATTAACCTATAAGGTTGACCAAAAAACGAGTTTTTTTATATAAATAAATGATTAAACATTAATTATGACTAAAATAATTACAACGCCCGCTGGAATACGACATTAAAACAAAGCTCCAACAACTGACTCGTTGGTCTAGAGGTATGATTTCCGCTTAGAGTGCGGGAGCTCCCGGGTTCAAATCCCGGACAAGCCCAAATACCTTTTATTTGCTTTTTTTTAACCGACTGCAAACAAGGACGAGGTTCTCAATTCGCCTGTATGTTTTTAGTTAATTTTCTTTAAAAAAAATGAGGAGATCTCGACTTTTGAATTTTGAAAAAAATTCTTCAAATGAGCGCTATTTAGGACCCCTGGAACCCAAATCCGAGGTCGGTTTCAGACTTTATATGTTGTTTTTGTTATATTGAATCTCAGTTTAATTTTTCTTAACACATGTATCCTTTGCAATTCTTTTATCAGCGCTGTGATCTGTAAACTGTAAACTCCATATCTTATGCAATTGAACCGTTTACTCTTCTAGATAGGCTTTCCGATGTTTACCCATGTTCTCCTTTCATGTAGTGTATGTCGATAGTTTACATTGTGGTCTTCCTCTGAACTGTTGGCATGTTTGGTGTCTTTGATTTTTGCTAGTGTAATTATAATTATCTGAATTACCTTCTCGACGCCTTTTGATTTGCTAAAAGCTTTTAATTTTGGTAATGTTATTCAAAGGTATACAAAGATGATTCTAAACGGTGCTTTTATGTTATCTAATGATAAATATATTTTTCAGACGAAACAACCACAAAAGTTGACTTCACTGGCGAACTAGTGCCCAGACCGAGCCCAATAAGAAGAAACACTTGGACCAAGGTAGAAGGAGACTTCACCACTGACACAACCAACCGCTCAGAATTTGTCGACTACACGACAGATGTAGAAAGGACAACGATTGTGCATAGAAAAGATAACCTTACTGTGGAAGGCGACATGACCTTTGACACTTCTTCTCATGTAGATTACACAGAAAAAACACCCGCTGTAGAGAGGCGAAGGAGAACTTGGACTAAGGATGATGTTGACAAATTCTATTCTACCCAAACAACAGAAACTACTACAACATCTCAAGACGTTTACCAACAATTTGACAACACTGATGTCCGCCGGACCGTAATTATTCACAGAGATAATTTGCGCCCTGAAGGTCCGTTTGAAGGAACTCCAAAGTCAAGAGAAGATTATGTTCCAAAGTTAACTGAGAGACCGACACCTAGAAAACCTCAAGATAATCTAAAACCAGAAGGTGATTTCGAAAGACCCACACCAACAAAGTGGCAATCTTCTGAACGGCCAAAGCAAAAGAAACCTGAAGACAATTTACGTCCAGAGGGTGACTTCGAAAAGCGCACGCCTGAGAAGTTTGTACCTGCTGAAAGGCCTACACAAAAGAAACCTGAGGATAATCTAAAACCAGAAGGTGATTTTGAAAAAAGAACACCTACGAAATTTGTTCCAGCTGAAAGACCTAAACAGAAAAGACCGGAAGATAATTTAAGACCAGAGGGTGATTTTGAAAGACCAGATAAACCACAGTATAGAGCAGGAGAACGACCTAAGCAGATACGGCCTGAAGATAATCTACATCCTGAAGGTGACTTTGAAAGGCGTAGACCCGAAGAATGGAGACCTGGTGATAGAGCTCCTGTGAAGAAACCCCGCGATAATTTAAAGCCTGAGGGTGAATTTGAAAAACGAACCCCAGAAAAGTTTGTACCTGCTGACCGTCCAAAACCGAAGAGACCTGAAGATAATCTTCGTCCAGAAGGAGACTTTGAAAGACCAGAAAAGCCAGAATACATGTCAACTGAAAGACCTAAGCAAAAACGACCAGAAGATAATCTTAGACCTGAAGGCGAATTTGAAAGGCCTACGCCTAGTAAAATAGGACCTGCTGAAAGAAGAACTCCTATCAAACACGATGACAACTTAAGGCCGGAGGGAGATTTTGAAAGACCAGAGAAACCACGTTATCAATCTGTAGAGAGGCCTAAACAAATTCGACCTGAGGACAATTTATATCCTGAAGGCGACTTTGAAAGGCCTGAGAAAACAAGATACAGACCAACAGAAAGGCCTAAACAAGTTCGTCCAGAGGATAATTTGCATCCAGAGGGAGACTTTGAGAGACCAGATAAGCCTAAATATCAACCAGGTGAAAGACCCAAAGCAAAGAAACCAGAAGACAACCTTTATCCCGAAGGGCATTTTGATCGGCCCGAAAAAACAGAATACAGACCTGCAGAAAGGCCTAAACAAGTCCGCCCCGAAGATAACCTCCGTCCAGAAGGAGAATTTGAAAGACCCACGGCTACAAAATTAGGTCCAGCTGAAAGGAGAACACCAATTAAACATAATGATAACCTTAAACCTGAAGGAGATTTTGAACGTCCTGAAAAGCCTCAGTACAGACCTTCCGACCGACCAACACCTAAAAAGCCGGAGGATAATCTGCACCCAGAAGGAGATTTCGAGAGACCTGAAAAGACAGAATTTAGACCAGCCGAAAGACCAAAACCCAAAAGACCTGAAGACAATTTGCGCCCGGAAGGTGAATTTGAAAGACCTTCTCCTACCAAAATGGGTCCTGCTGAAAGGCGAACCCCAATTAAGCACGATGACAACTTGAAGCCAGAAGGAAACTTTGAACGGCCAGAAAAACAACGATATCAGCCTGCTGAGAGGCCTAAGCAAGTTCGGCCAGATGATAACCTGCACCCTGAAGGAAACTTTGAACGACCAGAAAAGCCCAAGTACAGACCAGCAGAGAGACCTAAGCAAGTCCGACCTGAAGATAATCTGCATCCAGAAGGAGACTTCGAGAGACCAGAGAAACCAGAGTTTAGGCCAGCTGATAGGGCCAAACCCAAAAAGCCTGAAGACAATCTTCGTCCTGAAGGTGAATTTGAAAGGCCTACTACAACTAAACTAGGCCCTGCAGAAAGACGAACTCCGATTAAACATGATGACAATTTGAAGCCTGAGGGAGACTTTGAAAGGCCGGAAAAAACACAATTTCGCCCTGCAGAAAGAACTTCACCTAAGAAACCTGAGGATAACCTTCGTCCTGAAGGTGATTTTGAAAGGCCTACTCCAAACAAACTGGGTCCCGCTGAAAGACGCACACCTATTAAACACGATGATAATCTGAGACCAGAAGGAGACTTTGAAAGACCAGAAAAGCCTCGCTATCAACCTGGAGAAAGGCCCAAGCAAGTAAGACCCGAAGACAATTTACATCCAGAAGGGCAGTTTGAAAGACCAGAAAAAACTGAATTTCAGCCTGCTGAAAGGACTACGCCTAAAAGACCTGAGGATAACCTTCGTCCTGAAGGTGATTTTGAAAGACCTACTCCAAACAAACTAGGTCCTGCTGAAAGACGCACACCTATCAAACACGATGATAATCTGAGACCAGAAGGAGATTTTGAAAGACCAGAAAAGCCTCGCTATCAACCTGGAGAAAGGCCTAAGCAAGTAAGACCAGAAGACAATTTGCATCCAGAAGGTCAGTTTGAGAGACCAGAAAGACCCGAGTTTAGACCGGCTGAAAGGCCTAAGCCTAAGAAACCTGAGGATAACCTTCGTCCTGAAGGTGATTTTGAAAGGCCTACTCCAAACAAACTGGGTCCTGCTGAAAGACGCACACCTATTAAACACGATGATAATCTGAGACCAGAAGGAGACTTTGAAAGACCAGAAAAGCCTCGCTATCAACCTGGAGAAAGGCCCAAGCAAGTAAGACCCGAAGACAATTTACATCCAGAAGGTCAGTTTGAAAGACCAGAAAAACCTGAATTTCAGCCTGCTGAAAGGACTACGCCTAAAAGACCTGAGGATAACCTTCGTCCTGAAGGTGATTTTGAAAGACCTACTCCAAACAAACTAGGTCCTGCTGAAAGACGCACACCTATTAAACACGATGATAATCTGAGACCAGAAGGAGACTTTGAAAGACCAGAAAAGCCTCGCTATCAACCTGGAGAAAGGCCTAAGCAAGTAAGACCAGAAGACAATTTGCATCCAGAAGGTCAGTTTGAGAGACCAGAAAAAACTGAATTTCAGCCGGCTGAAAGGACTACGCCTAAAATACCTGAGGATAACCTTCGTCCTGAAGGTGATTTTGAAAGGCCTACTCCAAACAAACTGGGTCCCGCTGAAAGACGCACACCTATCAAACACGATGATAATCTGAGACCAGAAGGAGACTTTGAAAGACCAGAAAAGCCTCGCTATCAACCTGGAGAAAGGCCCAAGCAAGTAAGACCCGAAGACAATTTGCATCCAGAAGGTCAGTTTGAGAGACCAGAAAGACCCGAGTTTAGACCGGGTGAAAGGCCCAAGCCTAAGAGACCTGAGGATAACCTTTATCCTGAAGGTGAATTTGAAAGGCCGGCGCCTACTAAATTGGGTCCTGCCGAAAGGCGAACTCCTATAAAACATAATGACAATCTCAGGCCAGAGGGAGAATTTGAAAGACCAGAAAAACTACATTTCAAACCTGCAGAAAGGCCTACACCCAAAAAACCAGAAGATAATCTCTATCCTGAGGGTGATTTTGAGCGACCAGAGAAGCCTAAATACAAACCTGCTGAAAGACCAAAACAAATTCGTCCTGAGGACCACTTACACCCGGAAGGTGAATTTGAAAGGCCAGATAAAACAGAATTCAAACCAGCTGAAAGGCCAACACCTAAGAAGCCTCAGGACAATCTTAAACCAGAGGGAGAATTTGAGAGGCCAACACCTACACGTGTGGGTCCCGCTGAAAGAAGAACACCTATTAAACACGATGACAATCTGAGACCAGAAGGTGATTTTGATAGACCTGAAAAAGTACAGTATAAACCTGCAGAAAGACAAACACCTAAAAAACCAAAAGATAATCTTAAGCCTGAAGGCGAATTTGAAAGACCTGAGCTTATTGAAGTTGGTCCATGTGAACTAAGAAAACCTATTAAACATGAAGATAGTCTGAAATCTGAAGGTACCATGGAAGTTACAAGAAGAGATGATTATAAGGTTGTGCGGGGAGAAAGGGTTGACATTATCAAACACGAAGATAATTTACGTATGGAAGGTGAGTGGAATATTTCTCGAAGAGATGATTTTACTAATGTTACAGTTGTTGATCGTCAAGAAATTCGTAAACGAGAAGATAATCTTCGAATGGAAGGAGAATTCACAGACACCCGTACAAGAGATGATTACAAGGTTGTTAAGGGAGAACGTTATGAAATTGTCAAACCTCAAGACAATCTTAAACCAGAAGGGGATTTCGTAGATTCCAGAACTAGTGATGAATTTAGGGTTGTAAAGGGGGACAGAGCTCAGGTGATTATTCACGAAGATAATCTCAGAATGGAAGGTGAATTTAACGAATACAGAAGGCGTGACGAATATGTTACAAATAGGGTCGAAAGAACAGAAATTGTTCGCCACGAAGATAATCTTAAATTAGAAGGGGAATTTGAAAGACCTTCACCTACAAAGCTGGGGCCTGGAGAACGTAGAACGCCTATTAAGCACGAGGACCACTTGCACCCTGAAGGAGACTTCGATCGGCCAGAAAAACCTAAATACCAACCGGCAGAAAGACTGACTCCTAAAAAGCCTCAAGATAATTTGAAACCTGAAGGTGATTTTGAACGTCCAACACCCACTAAAGTTGGACCCGGTGAAAGAAGAACACCAATTAGACATGATGACAATCTTAGACCAGAAGGAGACTTTGAGAGACCTGAAAAAACAGGTTATAGACCTGCTGAAAGACCAACTCCAGTTAAACCTAAGGACAATTTGCACCCTGAAGGTGACTTCGAACGCCCCACGCCCAGTAAAATAGGACCTGGTGAGAGAAGAACACCTATTAAACACGACGATAACCTCAGACCAGAAGGAGAATTTGTCACACCTCAGAAACCAGGGTATCGCCCAGCTGAAAGGCCAACTCCAGTTAAGCCTAGAGACAATTTGCATCCTGAAGGTGATTTCGAACGTCCTACGCCTAGTAAAGTAGGACCTGGTGAAAGAAGAACACCAATCAGACATGATGATAATCTTAGACCAGAAGGAGACTTTGACAGACCTGAAAGACCAGGTTATAGGCCGGCTGAAAGACCAACTCCGGTTAAACCTAAGGATAATTTGCATCCAGAAGGTGACTTTGAGCGTCCCACACCCGGTAAAGTAGGACCTGGTGAGAGAAGAACACCTATTAAACACGACGATAATCTCAGGCCAGAAGGAGAATTTGACATACCAGACAAAGCTAGTTATTACCCAGGTGAAAGGCCAACTCCGATTAAACCAAAGGATAATTTGCACCCTGAAGGACAATTTGAAAGACCATCACCGACCCAAGTTGGCCCTGGTGAACGAAGAACACCAATCAAACATGACGATAATCTTAGACCAGAAGGGGAGTTTGAGCGGCCAGCAAAAGTAAGCTACCGCCCAGGTGAAAGACCGACACCCCAGAAACCAAAAGACAACTTACATCCTGAAGGACAATTTGAACGACCTTCACCTACTAAGGTTGGTCCTGGTGAACGTAGAACACCTATTCGTCATCCTGATAACTTAAAACCGGAAGGGGAATTTGAAAGTCCCGTCAAACCAAAAGTAGGACCTGGTGAAAGGGCTGAAATTGTTAAACACCCTGATAACCTAAAACCAGAAGGGGAATTTATTGGAACTCCAAAAAGCAAAGAAGACTACAAGCCTACCCGTGGAGAAAGAGCACCGGTCAAAAAACCACAAGATAATCTTAGAATTACTGGTGAATTTGAGGACACTACCATTCAAAAATCTCAATATACAGTTGTAAGGGGAGAACGGGCTGAAATAAGACGTCACGAGGATCATCTCAGGGTTGGGAGCGGAAAAATGGAGTGCGTAACAACAACTAAGGACACTTTTGAAAAAACTCCAAAGAAAATTACTCCAGACATCAGTCCTATGGTCAACAAGCGTCGCCACATGGAATCGCATATTACACTTGGAGATGACACTTCTATTATGAAAACAACAAATCAATCTAATTATAACACCTATACTAGAAAAATTGATCGTAAACAAGTTATCGACAACAGGGAAACGAAAACAGTTGGTACACATGTAGACACAAGTAAGGAAAGTAAGACACTGGCTAACGGATCAATGGTTACCACCCGCAAGACAACTACAACAGCAGGAGCTCAAAGACACGTGACTCAGGCTGGTCAACATGTCGAACATGTGGATAGAAAAGTCACCACAAACGTAATAAACGGCGTCAGCGAAGTAAAGAAATCTTCATCTCAAACTAATGTTAGACAGTCTCATCAACATATCGAAAACCATGTCAAAAATGTACATAACGAAACAAATGTAAACGTAGTTAGACAAAACAACATCGTCCACTCATCCAGTCACCAAGATATCACGAATCAGCATACGGAAAAACACGTCACACAATCTGCACAATCGCACAAAAAGAGAGTTATGACTTCAAATGAAGAAATCAGTAATCAGATATTGCATCGCAAAGGTCTTCACACATCTACTGAGGCCCTTCATGCAACAAGCTCAGCAGCTTTAGACATGAGAAAATCCATATGCAACCTTCACGACCAAGGGCAATACCATTCCACACAGAACAGCGAGAGGAGGAGCCTGAGCTCAATCCATAGATCAACTCAAGAAAGCAATATCGCTAATCGTAGAAGCCTACAATCTTCTACCACATACCAGATGGCTGAGAGACCACAAAAAATTGTTCGCAAAGACAATCTTTCTGTTGGTGGTCACTTTTATGGTCAGTCAGAAGCAAAGTCTTATGGAGAATTTACTCAAAGGCAAAACATCCAGAAGGTAGAAAGAGTCAACAGGAGATCCAACATATCTAATATTACCTTGGGCGATAGCAATGTTACTGTAGTAACGTCATACAAGAAGGAATATTCCCCGAGGAATGTAGGTCCATGTCCTGCTGTTTTGGTAGACACCCCGAAGGGTCCGTTCAAGCATACAAGAGATACCAAGTCTCATAAATATTACATGCCTGTCATAAGTAAATAAACGTACCATTCCATATCTTATCATATAATATTATAGTAGACTGGTAAGAAAAAACTCTAACATTGTGATATTGAATGTTATTAATATTATTATTAATTATTATTATTATTTAGAGGTAGGGGTATTTGCTATTAAACAATGAAAGCTTTATGGTCTGGGTTTTATATTTTATATGGCTTGGGAGTTTCTCCATATTTACGTAAAAATGCTTATAAAATGCTTGTAAAAATATAAAACCCAATAAAATTATGATTTAATGTTTTATTTTATTTATTTACACCCTTCCGTTTGTTTATTTACGTAATGTTTGTTACTTCTTTTAAACGCAACTTATTATTTAAATTTTGTTATCCCCAGTTTCTCTTCATGTGAATGAACTGAAAATCTGTGGAGTTGAAAAAACATTGTAAAAAAATCGCAACACCAGCAAATAAGAACCCTTATTTGTTCGGTGTATGAGAATGTAAATAAATTGAATAAATGATTGCTTTGTAAGTATTGTATTTTGATTGCGCTTCCATTTTTTAGTTATTATAACTACGAAAATAGAGCCCCGGTGGTTCAGGGTAAGAACGTGTGCCGTTGAACCGAAGGGTACTGGGTTCGATCCCACGGTTCTCTTTTCACTTTTTCAGTACAAATTGTAACATTAACATCAACCGAGGTTCTGGCATTGTATTTGAGCAAGTGGAACGTCTGCACGTTCCGCCCTTCGGAGGGGGCGTAAAGCCGTCGGTCCCGTGTCCATGCAATGTTGGGCACGTTAAAGATCCCTGACCTCCTTACAGAAAGGCAGGGCTTCGGCAAAATTTCCAGGATAGTGAGGTGAAACTGCTCCCTGGCGTCGGTGATTGGCCATAGTCGCGGAAATAGGCCGACGTTAAAGAAACAAAACACACACACAACTACGAAAATAAAATCAATTATTCTTTTTGCAAAAAGACGTTAAGTTTCTTGTATCTATTTGTCTCTATTTATTTTTCTTTTTTTGTTTAGTTCATCTTCACCAAAAATTATTAAATGAATCGTAACCCTGATAATCGTCTCCACATATTTATGAAGATGACTCTTTTGCCAAACCTTCAAACAGCGTTAATTTGGTTCGATATGAATATCATTGTAAATATGAGACTAATATAAATAATTATTTAAAGGGCTAAAAATTGGAAATTTTGATCAGATACCTACTACACCCTTAACATAAATTTTAAAAATTTTGCTAAATCATCTCATTTTTAGTAAATTTTCGTAGTAAAATTAGTGCTGCAAATTGAATCTTAACTTCCACATAGCTGTTATAATCTACTCTCCTCAGAAAGACATTCTCAAGAAATGATTTTAGGGTCCATGAGTTGACCACAAAGAAAATATTCGTATTCCTGTACCCATAAACTTCTGAAACGTTATGGTTTTTTTATCCCTAAGGGCTCGTCCGCGTCTAGTCTGCACAGCGATTGGTAGGGTGAAGTTTTATATTGCTCAGTCTCCGGTCTAGACTGACTGTAGATTAGTTGTCTTTTGCAGTCCAGAGCTTTACACTCGCACAAGATGTGCTGGGCTGATTACTCCCCCTCGCCGCAGAGTGTGCATGCGAAGTCTCCTTCGAACCACCCAATTTTATGCAGGTGTTTCTTGACGGCCATCGGTCCCGCCAAGAGACCTGTTATGTTTCTGAGTTTTTTTTTTTTTAATTTCAACAACATACCACGAGGGCTTACAGCCTAAATACTATCGTACCGTGGGTGTTGACAAGGAGGAAAGAGGCAGCTTGTTAATTCTGGACTTGAAGGTATGGAGATTCGGAGGAGAAGGAAAAACATGTGCCGGCAAGGAATTCCACAACTTGGAAGTCCTCGGGACAAAAGAGCGGGCATAACAAGATGTTCTATGTCTGGTGACCTGGACAGTAAAAGGGTGCATTCGCTCTGTTCCCCTGATGGATCTGTTGGGGGCAGCAGGTGGAGGAACTATGGAGGAAAGCTCCTCTGAGCAGTGCCCGCGCAGATATCTATAAAAGAGAGAGAGGTCACCAACGGCACGTCGGTGGGCAAGAGATGGCAGCCTTTGGGTGAGGGTAGGGTCACCGATGAGACGTATAGCTCTCTTTTGAATGGAGTCCAGGATAGCGAGTGTAGAAGCGGCAGCTGCACCCCAGATGTGGGAGCAGTATTCGAGGTTTGGCCTTATTTGTGAAGTATATAAGGTATAGAGATTAGCTGGTGAAAAGTATTTGCGAGCCCGGAAGAGAAAACCTAATTTCTTGGCAGCCGCTTCTGCAATTGATGTGACATGTTGGTGCCAATTAAGATTTCGATCCACAGAAATGCCAACAAGAGAAAAGGACTCATTACTTTGAATAACTTGGTTGTTCATTGTGATGGGTCTAGTGCTGGTGTATCTCTTGTGAGAAAGAAAGCAAGACTTAGTTTTGGTGGGGTTGAATTGTACAAGATTTCTACTTCCCCAGTCTAATATTTTTTGGAGATCCACGGAGACAGAACCCTCCATGAGTCTGCGATCCTCATCTAATTGGGCTAAAGAGACAGGCTTAGAATATTGTATATTTGAATGGAGGGTGCTGTCGTCCGCGTAGCTGTGAACTGGGTTGGATGTGCTCGAGAGGAGGTCATTGATGTGGAGAAGAAACAAAGTAGGGGCTAAAGCTGAACCTTGAGGAACTCCTGCATTAATTGGATACAGTTTAGAGGAATGGCCATCCACAACAACAGATATGCTCCTGTTGGAGAGGAAATTTGCTGTCCACATACAGAGTTTTGGTGGTAGGCCATAGGCCGGTAGTTTATTAAGCAGCGCTGCGTGCCAGACCTGGTCTAATGCTTTGGATATGTCTAGAGCAACAATCTGGGTTTCACCGTGTTGTTCCATACACTTGTTCCAAGAATGGGTGACAAAGGAAAGGAGGTCTGCAGTCGATCTGCGCTGACGGAATCCATACTGCCTGTCGTGGATTAGACTGTGTTTTTCAAGAAATTTTAGTAATTCGGTGTTTATATACTTTTCCATCACTTTAGAGACGACTGAAAGGAGAGAAATGGGCCTGTAGTTGCTGGGAAGCGCTTTGGATCCTTTCTTGGGGATGGGTTGTACTCGAGCAGTTTTCCAGTTACTAGGGAATATGCCTTTATTATAAGATATCTGAAACAGACGAGTCAGGACAGGAGCAAGCTCTGGTGCGCATTTTTTGAGAACAATTGCTGGGATCTCGTCAAGGCCAGAGGCTTTCCTAGTATTAAGAGAAGAGAGCATCTTTCGTACCTTTTTAGTTTTGAAAATGATATCCGTCATTTTATGCGCGACATTGGGGACTGTTGGTGGTTGAACATTTGGAGGTGGGTTGAGAGTAGAATTGCCGGCGAACAACGAAGCAAAAAGTTCAGCCTTGCCCAGGGCGGTAGAAACAATTTCATCCCCTGAGACAAGAGGTGGGAACGTGCTTTTGCAGAAATTATTCCCAATAGATTTAGCAAGAGTCCAGAAGGGTTTGCCGCCGTTGGAGCTTGAGAGGACTTTGTTTTTGATGTGGTTATTAAACGAGTTTTTTGCCTCAGAAAGAATGCGGACATAACGGTTTCTTGCGTCGTTAAATGCTTGACGATTTTCTTGACTGGGATTGTGTAGAAGCGTTTTGTGAGCTTTGACCTTTTCAAGTCTGGCCTTGTCACAGGATTTAGAGAACCAGGGCTTTTGAGTGGCTGAAGAGGTTTTCTGTGTACGTGGGATAAATAATTCCATGCCAGCTTGGATAATTTCGGTGACGTTTTGATAGATATCAGAGGGGTCAGGATGAGAGAAGCAGACAGACGCCCATGGAAATGAGGAAAAGTAATTCCGCATTTCGTCCCAGTTTGCGGAGTTGTAGTGCCAAACGATACGTGGGTGTGATGACTGTGTGACCTCGGGTTGCATTGCGCAGGAAGCAGTGACTGATATCTTATAGCATTCAGGTTGTGTAGTAAGAAGGAGATCCAAGGGATTTGAGCTGTGTGTTGGGATACGAGGAAAGTAAGTAGGTTGCTGAACCATATTGGCTAAAGAATTGCTGACTGCAAAAGCCTCCGCTGCTCTCCCTTGTGGATCGGTTTTTGAAGATCCTAGCCATTCCTTATTATGAACATTGAAGTCACCAAGAATAGTGACCTCGGAGGAAGGATATTCAGAAATCAGATAGTCGGTTTTTTCAGAAAGGTAGTCAAAGAGCTGGACAAAGTTGTTGTCAGAAGGTGACCGGTAAATGCAACAAATGAATTTAGTTGCAGCCCTTAGAGAGAGTTTTATCCATAGTATGTCTTTTCTTCCAGCTTCTAAATTGGGGAGTCGGGGAGTCTGGTGCAGGGTAGATTGCTACGGACGTATGCAAGTTGTCCTCTGCTAAAATTTAGCAGCTCTACAGCTCTCTTTGAACTGGGTTCGTCAATTACTGACTTCCCATGTCTGAGCCCTGGACAGTCTGCCCAGTATATCTTGTGTTCTTTTCTGGCCCAGAACTTAATGGCTCCCCTGGCAGTGCTCTTTGTCACCCCCAGAACCGGTTCTGGTCTCATAAATGGTTCTGCTGACCCTCTCTTCGCGAGACTGTCAGCTTCATTGCCTTTGACCCCGGAGTGACCCGGCACCCAGATGAGCGTGACCTCAATTTGCCCAGCCACGTCGTTCGTCTCGTCTCGGCGCTCACATACCAGCCTGGAATTTACCCGTTTGCTACTTAGAGCCTTAAGGGCTGCCTGGCTATCTGTGGCTATGAGGATCCGCTTGTTGGTGTAGCCCCTCCTCTTGTTATCCCGCAGACAGTGCAGGATGGCGTACATTTCGGCCTGAAAGACCGTTGCATTAGCCCCGAGATAAATACCATGACTTACCCTCGGTCCTTCCGAATAAACACCTGCCCCCGTTCCACGCTCCCCGCCGGTTCCGTCCGTGAACCAGACGAGCGCGTCCCGTGGTAAGCCCGGCGTCTTCTCCCGCCATGCCTCGCGGTCGGGAATTTCTACTGTAAAATTGTTTTCATTGCAGATTCGCGGGCATGCAAAGTATAACCTCATTTCAAGCATGGGCTCCTGAATTTTGCAGTGGCCGCAGAAGCCTGGATTGGTCTTCAGTCTACCATTGAAGGCTAGCCTGTATAGCTCTAGGCTGGTCTCCCCCATGATAAGTAAGTGGGGGGGGGGGGGGGCAGATCTAGCAACACCTGCATGGCGACTGTTGGGGTTGAAGACATGGCCCCTGTGATTCCTAGGCAAGCCATCCTTGCCTAGTTTTTGTTTGGCACTGGATTGTGTCACCTTAGGCCACCAGACCAGTGCCGCGTATCTTAACGATGGTCTTACCACCCTTGTGTACAGCCAGTGGGCCACACTAGGTCTTAGTCCCCACGTTTTCCCATATACTCGCCTAGTGACAGCTAGGGTCATAACTGCCTTACGCAGTATTTTTCCAACGTGACCATTCGAGGTTAGCTTAAAGTCCAATACGACCCCAAGATATTTTACCTCCCTGGACATTGAGATGTTTCTACCGTATAAAGTAAAAGTTCTGTGGCTCTCACACTCCCTTCTCCTCTCAAACGGTACGACGCTTGCTTTCTCGGGGCTCACCTCGAGCCCTTGGCCAACCGTCCACCTTTTCACCACTTTCAGTGCTGTCTGCATGCGCTTTCACACGGACTGTGTAACTTTTCCTCGGACTTTGATGACAATGTCATCCGCATAGCCCTGTAACTCGTACCCCCCTCCCGAGAGCCTCCCTAGCAAGCTGTCCACGACTAGGCACCAGAGAATGGGAGACAGAACCCTGCGGACACCCCGCCGCGACCCCCGCCAGCAGAGTCACTCCCGCGAGTGATGTGAACACCGCCCTCTCCCTGAACATGGAAGCGATCCATCTATTCCACGCTCACTAACAGCTGTCAGTACTGATCCAATGAGGTGTTGCTAAAGGCCCCCAGCGCCACCTCCCTGTCCTCCAGCGTATTCTCCAGTTTCAGCACCAATTGGTGCAGTGCTGTTTCTGTTGAGACTCCTACTCTATATGCATATTGTCCGTAGTGTAGGGGATATGCTTCCAGTACACCGCTCCTAATGTGCCGGTCGAGCAGTTTTTCCATTGTTTTTAGCAAGGAGATGAGACTTTTTGGCCTCAGGGACTTTGCCTGGTCTGTTGGACGTATAGGTTTAGGAATGAATACAACCCTGGTCAGTCTCCATGCCCTCGGAATGTACCCCAGAGCCAGGCTGGCCCTCATAATGAGGGTAAGCGCCGGCGCCAGTATGTCTATACCCTGTTGGAGCATGATGAGCATTTTACCATCAAATCCAGGGGATTTGAATGGCTTGAAGCTGTTAATGGCCCATCTGATTTTGCTCCAAGTAACCACCTCTTTAACGACAGTCCAGTCTACTCTAGATGCCCGACTGCTGACTGCGAAGGCCTCCGCTGCTCTCCCTTGTGGATCGGTTTTTGAAGATCCTAGCCATTTCTTATTATGTACATTGAAGTCACCAAGAATAGTGACCTCGGAGGAAGGATATTCAGAAATCAGATGGTCGGTTTGAAGAGCTGGACAAAGTTGTTGTCAGGTGACCGGTAAATGCAACAGATGAATTTAGTTGCAGCCCTGAGAGAGAGTTTCATCCAAAGTATGTATTTTCTTCCAGCTTCCAAATTGGGGAGTCTGGTGCAGGGTAGATTGCTACGGAGGTATGCGCATACAGCTCCATGCAATCTAAAGGAAGTAAGGAGCTTATACCCTGGAAAATTATGGTGATTAGTGGCTGTTTTGACACTGATTTGGGTTTCGGTGAGGAAGAGGAGTTGGAGTCAATTAGCCTGGAGGAAATGATGGACGGAGTTCAGGTTAGAATTTAGGCCACATATATTCGAGAAGGATATGTTAAATCTTGATGTCGGCGCCCCCTGCACACCCCTCTCCCGGAGATCCGAATGGAGGGGTATTTTACCTCCGGAATCTTTTGTACAAGGAGGAGCCATTATAATTTTTGTTTATAAGGGAAACCGACTCATACACCAGAACCGGAAACGTCCGTTGATACTTCACCGGTCCCTTGATGTAAGGGGTGGTACCTCCTCGGCCGTGAAAAAATCCTTTACTATCACGTAAAGGAAATGTCCACTACCACCTACCTTCGGGAACGTTTTAAGTTTATTTTCGGAAAATTGTACTTTTGCGAACAATAAAGTTATTTTAATAAAGTATGGTACTTTGTTTCTAGTATAGGTATAGGTTATACTGGCAACCACAGTTTAAGCCTGCTTTCAATAAAAAAAATACATATTTACTGTTTAAAACATTTTTTTGAAAATTCACTACCATAGCGCACTTGCTGCGTCCACAATTTTTAGTGAATTTTCTTAGAAAAAATTCACTAATGAGGAGATCTCGACTTTTGAATTTTGAAAAAATTTCTTCAAATGAGCGCGATCTAGGACCCCTAGAACCCATATCCGGGGTCAGTTTCAATTTTTATATGTTTATATATATATATATATATATATATATATATATATATATATATATATATATATATATATATATATATATATATATATATATATATATATATATATATATTATATATATATATATATATATATATATATGTATCACACCGATAACTCAAAAAATAATGGGCCGATTTTGATAAAATTTGGCATGTACGTTTCTTTTGTAAATGGCTTGGATAAGTTCGTTAGTCAGGAAAATCGCACAAGGTTTTCCGGGAAAATTTTGAGTTTTCATTCGAAAAAAATTCTTATCTCAAAAAGTAATAAGCCGATTTCAATAAAATTTGGCATGTACCTTCCCTTTGTAAATGGCTTTGACAAGTTTGTTAGTCAGGAAAATCTGACAAGGTTTTCCGGAAAATTTTTGAGTTTTCATTCGAAATAAATTTTTATTTCAAAGAATAATAGGCCGATTTTGATAAAATTTGGCATGTACCTTCCTTTTGTAAATGGGTTTGATAAGTTCGTTAATCAGAAAAATCGGACAAGGTTTTCCGAAAAAATTTTGAGTTTTCATTTGAAAATTTTTTTTATCTTAAAACATAAAAAATCTATGATAACCAAATTTGGTAGGTAGGTTTACGATATAAAAAGTAAACTATACACCAAAATTAAGATTTCTATGTTACAAGAAAAAAAAAGTTATAATAAAATATTTTGTGCCAGATCATTTCTATGAAAATTCACTATCATAACGCACTTGCTGCGTCCACAATTTTTTCCCTTCATTTATTTATGTTGATGGGACCGTGTTGACAACTCTGGCAGAAGTTCGATTTTGCTGGGGAATATACTTATTGGTCTCGTCGAGGCTCGAACCCACGAATCGCCATTCCAAAGCTTGCAAAGTGATCGCTTCAGAAACAGACATTTTGGTTATAAACTTAACTGTCTATTACCTAAAATTTTCTAGATAAGTGGGCACTATTCATTGTCATGAAACATCAATGTGACGTTAGACTTTTACACTGTTTTACATTATTATGAAAGAATATATTTTTATACTTTATGTCGTGTTAGTGCCTACTGTTTATGTAAATTCAAAGACAATTTACAATGATAGATTCAATAGTGAAAGGTAAGTGCTCCCCGTTTAATTAATTTATATTTCTGTGTAACTTTCATACCTACGTATATGTCAGTCTATGACAATTTTACGAGAACGCGCGTTCTGTAATTTATAAACACAATTGAAGAAATACCTTTTTGCAATATATTCATCCCAGAAATAAAAACGGTCCGATATGTTAGTTATAGAAGTGATCACGATATTGTAGTTTGCCCGCTGGTATTTCTCAATCTTTCAAGAAAATATACATAATTGTATAGAATAATTTTCGTATAGCTTTTAATGTTTACTATTCAAGAAAGAGATTTACAAGTTTGGTCACTTCTCTTTGTCAACTAATTTTCTTTGAAGATCAACTAGTAGTATTTTTATTTGACTGATACTTTATTCTTCTCTGCAAAAGAAAAGAAAAAACTACATGTACATTTTCCACAGTTGACACTTTATTCTTATCCCTGCTATTTGCTGTTTTTTAATAGTTTGCAGGAAGGTGTATGAATATGTTCAATATTTCTAATCCCGTCGATGCCGTAAAACAGAACCGGTTGCAGCGAAACAGCTGAAAAATTGTTAAAAGTAGTAAATAGTAATATAATTACAAAGTGGCAAACAAGAAAATAACACCTCTGCATTTATCATCATCAGTACAGACTACAGACGATGTCGGCTTGTCGTCATAATCAGTACATGCTCATTTAATTGGACCAGGTTTCCCAGAGGTCTTTCCCTTGGTCTACTTCATCACTTTTTAAGAGCCTATGTGTCCTTGTGAAAATTATTACCTTATACTATTGTACCAGTAATGTAATTCTTTGCGTAACATTTCTAAAACCAAAACATACAAGTTTTTTATTGGGTGATACAACATCGTCCGCAGTGACCGCATAGACGGAGCTGCTGGAGGAGTGGGAATTTTAATTGCTAATCATATAAAATATAAAGTTAGAACGCAAACTTTTCAGTCTAACAGTATTGAAGTCTTTGCAGTTAATTTACCATCCTTAAAACTTAACATTATACCTTTCTATAAACCTAACAATAAAAATGCCACAACTAGAGATTGGTCTCTGGTATTTTCACAATTTTTAGATACAGATTTAATATTTGGGGAAGATTGCAACGGACACCATTCATTATGGTCTAACTGTAACAACAATAACGCGACTAGACAAAAATTAGCTCATGCGATAGAAACTTCAAATTTAGTGGTCTTCAATGATGGTTCGGCAGTTGCAATCTCCCACAGCGTTAGATATAACAGCTGTAACTTCATTATTAGCAACAAAAATGAATTAGGTAGTCTTCTCAGACAGTTTTGGTTTAAATCATATGATACACAGCACCATCAATGCATTAAAACAATCAAAAATTCTATACACGCGATGGAAAGAAAGCACTGCTGACTAGGAGGGTTTCCAATCATATGTTGAGGAAGAATTACTAAATGCATCCAATCAAATTGGATACCGTGAAAAATTCAAACAACTTGTACATATTATTACCGAAGCGGCAACCGCGTCAATGGCAGAAGGAAATCAAACCCACAAAAACTCAGGTCCGAAGATGCCAGCTTGGTGGGACGATGACTGCAACAGCATAACACATAAAAGAAGCACTACAAAAATATAAAAATACGTACAACACAGAAAACTATCTACAGTACAAATTAATCGAAGCACAGGCAAAAGGGGTATTTAAAGAGAAAGCCGGTGCATGTTGGCAAAAATATGTGTCCTCATTTAATAAGAGTACCCCCATAACACAGATACGGAATAAAATAAAACGTTTAAGCAACAAAAACACACCACCACCAAGAATATTGCTAAATGAGGAATTAATTGAAAAGGTTCTCGATTTCACTGGCTCCCCCATTAGCAGAATATCAAAATCCACCTACAGACATCGACGATAAGGACAACTCCTGGATAAACGAACCATTCACCCGACAAGAAATGGAAGTAGTGCTAAAAGATCACCATTGCTCAGCACCAGGAAAAGACAAACTCACCTATTCAATTTTGGCAAAATCATCTGAAATCGCTAAACAGATACTGCTAGGGATTTTCCAGGAAACACTGGTTCGCTTTTTCTGACTAAGAAACTTAACCAAGCCACTTGTAAAAGGAAGGCACCAAATATGATCAAAGTCGGCCCATTATTTTCTGAGTTATCGGTGTGATATATATATATATATATATATATATATATATATATATATATATATATATATATATATATATATATAGTGTGTCCCAAACTGGATGGGAATGTATTGCTATCTCCGTTATTATTAGAGATGGGGAGACGGCTAAATTAGCAATGTTTCGTAGAATTTCATGCTCGTTCGAAATGTGACTTGTATTTTGCCCTGCCTCTTTTCGTCTAAGAGTTATTTTGAAAAACACAAAATTTGTCGATTTTTTTTTTTTCAATATCCAAGTAGGCGTTGATCTGACATGTCTAAGACTTGCACATTTTCAGAACACTTTTTCAGAGTAATCTTTTTCTGTTGTTCTCAACTTTGGATTGTCTTTTGTTTTTGACGTATATGTATCAACGTTTGTTTTTATTATGGCAGACACATTGGGTTTTTTGCTCATGTGATAGCCTGTGAAAAGAACTTTCCAATGATGTACAACATGCTTGAGAAATATTGTAATTGCACTGACAATTTTGATAAAAACTGCTTTGAGGATAGTAGGCTATGAAATCCAATACCAGAAAACAAATGACAAAAAAAAGTGTTCAAAAAGCAGTAGGCCATGGAGTCTAACAATGGACTTCTACTTTTAACATAATTTTCCGTAATGATTCACGATAAAAAAATAGGAACCTTGAGCACACCAATGAATCGGCCCATTATTACAAATGAAATTTTACATTACAACATTATCCTAAAAATTGTTATAATTTAATTAAATAGGTAAACCTATAGTAAATAACTAAATTTACTGACATAACTCAATAACAAGCAGATTAATGAAAATTGTTTGATTTTTAAACGTAAGTCAACTGAAAAACAACAGAAGAAAGGTTTCTATGGATATAACACTATCGCGACAATTAAGAATACCGTCATTCTTAATTATCTGAACAATTTGAGGTGTATTTAACACGTTGCTTAAAATTTTGTACTAAATAGTTTGTTTCCTGTTTATATTAAATATTATTCAACAATATGTTCAATAATGAAGAATATTTTGACATGTTGGAATATTATATTCGTTCTAACCGAAATACTGAGACAGCTGCAAATTCAGATCAAAACAACTACCCAGAAAGACGACAACCAAACACCCAACATATTTCGCAGGATAGTGACCAATCTATTGAACAACGGTAGCTTCCACGCAAAGAAACTACCAACGCCTAGAAATGAAGAAAGAAATAATGCCGTCTTACCCTCCGCAATCTGTTCGATTTTATAGTGAACAAACTGACGTTTAAAAAAGTACGATACACCGTGTATTAAAACAAAGTCATTACCATCCATACAAACCTACAATCGTACAAGGCGTAAATGTTGACGATTACCCTAAGCGACTTCAATTCTGCATATGGTATCAAGGACAATGTCAGCAAGATGAAATTTTTCATTTGAAAATAATATGAACTGTTGAATCCAGATTTACAAATTGTGGCGTGTATAATAGCTACAATGGCATTATTGGGCAAATAAAAATCCCCATCTAAAGGAAGAAAGACGATTGCAAGGCAGATTTGGTATTAATGTTTGATGCGGCTTATTGGGTAAAAAACTGTTATTTTTTATTTGGAGATTAGACAGTTAATTTTTTTTTAAATGTCAGGTAACTTCATTGTTGGTCCGTTCTTTTTTGAAAATAATTTAACTGGGGAAAGGTATCTTACTCTATTGAGAAATGATATCTTACCAACAATTAGAAGAGTTCATGATAATTTAGACGAGATTTGGTACCAACAAGACGGTTGTCCAGCTCACAATGCTAGGATCGTCAAAGAATTTTTGTACTAAAATTTTAATAATCATCGTCATTTGTAACAATGGGCCGTTTCATTGGTGTGCTCGAAGTCCTGATATAACACCCATGGATTTTTATTTTTGGGGTACTCTGAAGAATGATGTGTATACATTCCATCCATCACAAAATAGCAATGAATTACAAAACAGAATCAAGGAAGCTATAAATTATATTAACCAAAACACCTTCACCAGAGTTTGCAGGCATGTTTCAAAAAGGTGTATAAAGTTCATTGAAGAAAACGGTGACCACATTGAACATTTTTCTATTTAGTGTATTTTTAAGTTTATATTTTATTATTTGTTAAGTTCCGTTTCTAATTGTGTTGTTTTGTGGAGTTTAAGTTTCTATTTGTTATTTCCGGGTTTCGTTATTAAACTGTTTCACATATTATTACCTAGCATTATTACCTAATTAAGTAAATTAAATAACAATATTTTTTATCGTGAATCATTACGGAAAATTGTGTTAAAAGTAGTAGTCTATTGTTAGACTCCATGGCCTACTGCTTTTTGAACACTTTTTTTTGTCGTATAATACGGACCGATGTAATTGCTATTGAAATAAGTATATTTGACTTCATTCTATTTCTTTTTCTTTATTTTTAACACCAGGTTAAAGTCGCGTTATGCGGCCGCTGACGATGACCAAATGATTATGGCCGAAGAACCTGCAATGTTGCCATATGGTCCGGCACCATCTCCTTACATGTACCAGAGATACGTTCCCTACGTGTACGGGGAGTACTATCGTCCCAGGCAGAAATACAGGTATATGGAAGAGAGACCAGCTTACAAGAGGTCGGAATACCAAAAGCGCTTTTACGAAGAACCACTAACTGAGAAGAGGCAATGTCGTGTGTTGGGTAGACGTTCTGTCAGCTATGCCAAGGTATGACTTGCAATTCTTTTCATATTTAAATTTATTGTACGGCACTATTTCTAAACCATGTTAACAATATCAAAGCCAACGTAATTCAAAAAGTCAAACACATCACCCCATTCTCCAGTCATTACATCATATCGAGTTGTCTTCCGATTAAAATATCCAGTATTATTGTAACATTATTAAAACAAACTTTGAAAACGAACATTACTATTATCTGAAAATTAATGATTTTCACCAGGTATCTAATAGTTACATACTGTCAAAGTGCCTGAGTGTTGCGCGGTGGGTTTTCAAATAGGGAAAGCAATGCATTATAGTGGCCAGATTTCTCAGATCGAAAATCGAGAGTTAGAAATTTGATTTACGCACTAAGCCGAAACGTTGTAGTTTAAAACACGATTCCATGTGGCACTACCCAGCAAACAGTTACAAATCGGATACATAAATGTTAAATGTAAGGACATGAACTCTAAGGCAAACTCAATCTACCTACTCCTCAAAACTCGCCGGAGATCGTGTCTAAGGTCTCAGTGTGTTCAACCTTAGGCCTAAGAGAGAGCTGGCAGTTCGTTGCAAGTCTTGTATTGTATGTATCGTTTCGTCTACCTGCTTCGTTATCAGTGAAAGTAGTCGGATCACGGTCAGGCGCTTTAGTCACGGTACTTAAAGGATTAAGCCGATTAAGAGCATTAAGAGGATTACAGGAATTTGTTGAGATGTTAACAGATAATGGGGAAATAAATTTTTCTATTAAATTTATTGTCTTTTTGTGTGTTTGAAATGAAGATATATAATAGGTTTCCAAGTAATCGGAAGACAAAGACCGGCATCTCTCTTATTTAAACAATCGGGACGTTTTTCGATCTCGATTGCTTCGCGGATAATCCTAGTTTTGAAGTTGTAAACCCGGGCTATTGTTTTGGCATTGTCGAAGTCCATTTTGTGTCCTGTATGAATATGATAGCCAGCGCTGCTGAGGGGTCGGATTTTCTAACTGCGAGGGTGTGTTCATATATTCTATTGTAGATGCGTCGATTTGTTGGTCCTACATAAGTTCGGGAACAGTCAGAACAATGAATTTCGTAAACTCCGTGGGATTCGTTTGGAATCGTATCCTTGGGAGTTTTTATCAGATTTGACATTTTTCGCTCTGTTGTGAGTATGTTTTTGATATTATGGGTTCTGAAAATTCGGCCGATTTTGTCGGTGACACCTTTCATGTATGGTAAAAACTCTGTGTTCTTGTGTGGACTCTGATCTTGTTGTGGTGTAGTGGTTTGTTGTTGTGCGTTTCTAATCTTTCGTAGTATATGATTGTTGTCGTATCCGTTTTCTAGCAATGTCTGTCTTAAGAAGTTAAATTCTGTCTGTTTATTGTTGCCCGTTAGTCTAAGGGATCGTGTTACTAGTGTTGGAACCACCGAATTTAGTTGCAATGGGTGATGATGAGATTGGGCACGTCGAACTTGTTTGTAGAATATTAGTCACTCTCTCCTGCATTGGCTAACATTTTCATGGAAAACTTCGAGACACAAGCCCTCAATTCATCCCAACTTAAACTTACCTGTTGATTAAGATACGTTGACGACCTTTTTGCGGTCTGGCCACACGGTAAAGAATCTCTAGACAAATTCCTTTCTTACCTAAACAATATCAATCCCCAAATCCAGTTCACCATGGAAATAAAAAATATTTTTTCTTTGCCTTTCTTAAGTGTACGCATCAGAGGATTTTCTTGCACTGTGTACCGAAAACCAATCCACACTAATCGTTATCTTAATGCCCAATCTCACCATCACCCATCGCAACTAACTTCCGTGGTTCGAAAAAAAAACTGTACACTTATGTCCAAAACCTTTTGGTTTTTGAGATAGTGTAAAAAAAATTTCAACTTTTTACGATAGATAATTTAATTCTCTACAAAAAGTTCCTTTTGATTTGTTGTCGTATTGCTCATGATTTTTCTACAAAAAACAGAAAAGGTTTTGTGTTGACTTCATATTTAAAAATCCATATTCTCTCGAGTAACAAATGAACACAATGAAACAATCGTTTACATGCAGTCGGCTGCATCAACAATCCATCGCAACTGTCAAACAGACATTGAAATAACTTATTTAAAGTCGCTACGTTGTTAAAGAGGTTTATTGTTTAATTTCTGGTTTGTTACTTTTTAAAATAGTTAAGTATACTTTTGTAGAATACAGAGACATTATTATGTGTTATGGCGAGGTTCGATCAAATTCTAGTGAAGCTGAGCGAATCTACCGAGAAAAATATGCGAGACGACAAGTTCCTAATGAGAGAACCTTTATCGAAGTTCACCGGCGATTGGGAGAAGATGGCTGTTTTAAAAAAGGAAAAGTTGACAATGAGGCTCGACAAAGTCGTCGTACTGTTAACAACGAAGAATCTATTTTGAGAATGGTAGAAAATATTCCTGGGATAAGCGTAAAAAAAGTAGTTCTACTCCACACAATGTCAACAGCGAGTCAACCAGACAAGTCCTTAAATAACAGGTTCTTCATCCGTTCTACTTCCAAAGAGTTCATCACTTATTAGAAGGGGCATATACCCCTTGTATAAAATTGCGAGTAGCTACAAAATCAAGAGGAACATTTCCTGTCATTAATTATGTTTATCGATGAGGCAGGTTTTAGTCGCAACGGTATCCTAAACATGCATATCATGCACTACTGGAGTGACGAAAATCCTGATCAAACCATTATAAGAAACCACCAGTATGGATTTTTAATTAATGTGTGGGCAGGTATAATTGATAATTTTTTAATTGGACCATTTCAAATGCCCAATCGTAAGACAGGTGAACCTTATCGAAATTTCTAGCGGGATGAACTAAACACTTTGTTATCAGATGTATCGCTAAACATAATTAGGAGAATGTACTACATGCATGACTTACCCTCGGTCCTTCCGAATAAACACCTGCCCCCGTCCCACGCTCCCCGCCGGATCCGTCCTTAAACCCGGCGTCTCCTCCCGTCATGTCTCGCGTTCTGGGATTTCCACTGTAAAATTGTTTTCCCTGCAGATTCGCGGGCTCGCGAAATCTAACGTCATTTCAAGCAAGGGCTCCTTTACGATCTCCTGAATTTTGCAGTGGCCGCTGAAGCCTAGGTTGATCCTCAGTCTACCATTGCAGGCTAGTCTGTATAGTCCTAGCCTGGCCTCCCCCATGATAACTAAGTGTAGGGGGATGGGGCAGATCCAGCAACACCTCCATGGCGGTTGTTGGGGTTGAAGTCATGGCCCATGTAATCCCTAGGCAAGCCATTCTTTGGATCTTGCCTAGTATTTGTTTGGCACTGGATTGTGTCACCTTAGGCCACCAGACCAGTGCCGCGTATGTTAACGATGGTCTGACCACCCTTGGGTATAGCCAGTGGGCCATACCAAGTCTTAGTCCTCACGTTTTTCCATATAGCCGCCTAGTGACGGCTAGGGTCATGACTGCCTTACGCAGTATTTTTTCAACGTGACCATTCCAAGTTAGCTTAGAGTCCAATACGACAGTAGATAGGGAGGCACCTGGGTCCATCCCCTCCACTTTTTACTGCGCATGCGCGAGTCATCATGCGCATGCGCTGACCTGCGCAGACCTGTGACAGTTGACAGCTGACCTGTCAGATTTGACAGGTGTCAAATGTCACTGACCTGACAGCTGTCAACGTCAGCTGTCACCTGACCTGACATGTGTCAACGTCAAATGTCACCTGACCTGTCAGATGACGTCACAAGCATTCCAAGATGGCTGACCTGTAATAGACAGTTGCAACCCGGGTTCTCTCTATGGAACTAACCTGAGATGACGTCACAAGCATTCCAAGATGGCTGACCTGTCATAGACATCTGCAACTCCGGGGGTTCTCTCTATGGAACTAACCTGAGATGACGTCACAAGCGTTCCAAGATGTCTGACCTGTGTGTCCATAGATATCTACAAGTCAGGTTAGCTCTCCATGTGTGTTTGTCTGATTGTTTATTAAGGTTATGTATTTGTTTATTAAGGTTATGTTCGCTCACGTGTCATCTGTTTGTTTATTAAGGTTATGTTTGTATTTGTTTATTAAGGTTATGTCATGTGTGTTGATTACCATGCATCTGTTTGTTTATTAAGGTTATGTATTTTGTTTATTAAGGTTATGTTCGTAAACACAGCTGTTTGGTTTGTTTATTGTGTTGTTGTTGTTAAGGTGTATTGAAGTTTGTTAGGGTATTTCGTTTTTGGCGGGAAATTTGAATTTGTTTGAAAATTTGTCTGTTGTGTCCAGAGATATGACTCATCGAGCTAGAGAATATTCTATTTGTAAAGTTGTAGAGTGTAGAGAATATTCTCTAGCTCGATGGGAGACATCTGTTGGACACAGTCATTCGGTTTAGTCACACACATACATATATGAGGAAGATATATTGAGCGGGTAATTTGAAATTTTGATTTTAATTTGAAATATGATTTTTGAAAGAAAAGCATTCGCCAGAAATTAGATTTGAACCCCCAACCACACAACTTACTCAGAGAGATACCTGTCGCTAAACCAACTATTCCACAGACACACACGTTAAAAGTTTGTTCGCAGTTGTATATATAAAACAAAAACCTGTTGCATATGCTAATTTAAAACGAGTTTATGAGGCTGATGTGTGTGTGTGGGCAGGGGGTGGTATCTCTATTACATTCCAATTGAATAATAGGAACTGTAATGTTAAAAACAATTGTTTTATTTATAGTAAAAAGAAATTTAAAACACGTACCAATTTACCTATCTAATATCATTTAATAACAAAAACGTTTGAAGTAAACTATATCAATAAGAAAAACGTATTTACATCTAGATATGTTAATGAGTTTATTTTAATAGCGCAATAAAACTCGGGGACTTGGTTTTATTGCCGGCGTGTTTGTTTATGTTAGTGTGTTTGTATTTTGAATGAATGAATCTAAATTTATATAGGGAGTGATCAAAAACACACAAGTAACAAACTCGATTTAAAACAACTAAATTAAACTTTGATATACGAGGATTGTTTGATAAGTATTGTTTGTATGTAAACATAAATAATATAATAGTATACTTACATACAGCAAGAGACGTCAGCCTTCTTTCACAGCTTAATACACACACTATTGAACAAGTGTCTCCTGTGTTGAGGAAACAGACAGACAAACAACTGATTACCATTGTTAGAGCTTGTACATGTTGTTTAACAAACACGTCATGACAGCTCGAAGTCTTTACTTAGACTGACAGAGCTGTGTAATAAAAGACAGACAATTGATTGCCCAACAAGTATCTTAGATAATCTTGTTTGAGCTTGTACAGCTGTTTAACACACACGTCATGACAGCTCGAAGTCTTTGCTTAGACTGACAGACAGAAAGGGGTTAATAAAAATGCAACAAAATAAAAATAAAACAACTGATTTACATACAATAAAAATTTATTAGGATTAATTAAGTTGTACATATTGATACATAAATGACATACTATTATTACATAATGGCTCTAACGATACCCGTTAGAGGTTTATATTCCATTACACTGTCATGAATAACCAGACAATAAACACGAGTATTTTTTGGGAAGTTGGCGTGACTCATAAACTCCACCTTAATGTCCACCGTTGAAGACTTGATTGACTCGTTCTGGTGCTGACAGTCAATCACAAATAGAGCTCTGTCTTTAAACTCGTCATAATTCAAGATAGGCTCCGACATGTTTTTATAACAGAAGCTTTTTTGAAAATCTGTATACATGTTATAGGCTTCTGCATATTTCGATTTCTCAAAATCCATATTCATAGATTCATAAGGGTAGCATTCTGAATTTAGAAACACTCGAAGGTCCATCATACCAATGTTATCGAAATAGTCTGACCTCTTCTTCACGTTATCCTTACGATCTGTTTGAAATGCTATAATCACATATCGAGGTCTTTCCAAGTTGGTTGCAGTTTTAACAGCCCACACATCTCTGTTGATATCTCTGAGTGCTGGTAACTCGTATATGTCCCATTTGCGGTAGGCGAGAAATATAGAGGTGTCTTTGGCTATTTTATCCATCAGTTCCAATTTCATTTTATCATTGGGAAATACATGTTTTACCTTTAAAAACATATTGGTTACGGTAATTTTTGCTCGTGCCGTACCTGTGCTGTAATAGCCATTGGAATCGTTTCGACTTCTTGTAAAGCGGAAAGTATGTTTGCCACAGAGAACTCCTTTGAAATGATGAAAGAAACTGAAGAGGAACCAGACAGGTATGAGCATGTGAAACTTGTTATCATTTAAGGTGATGTGCTCCGACAACACATTCAGACCGGCGTTGCTAAGAGATTGGGCTTCATTCTTACTGAACGATAGCAGACTTTTGATGATGGTTGTGGTGTATGGGTCTCGCACTCGTTCCACTTCCTTGTTATTTAACTCATAGGTCATTGATTCAAACAGAGCTGCTTCTCCATTTTTTGACAGATAACAAGCACCAGTGGCATTTTGGATTGCTACAGGTTCCAGAGCACCTTCGATTATTAGAGCTGACTCGGCCAGACATACGAACGCATCTTGTTGGTTGATGGCTATTTCAATTTCATCGCTGTTACCAAACGATTTAGTTGGTGAATAGTAAGAGCGCAGCTCTTCTCGATCGATGCCATCATCAAACACGGGTTCTTTGAATATTTCTAGTTTTGACGACATGATAACCCAGGCTTTGCAGGAACTCAATATTATCGGGACGAAGCGTACCCTTTGACGTGTCTGACTCAACTGAATTTGATGTGGTAGATGCACTTGCTTTTATATCCTTGAAGACCAACATACTAAGCAACTTTTATAAGTTTCAAGCGAACAGACACCTCTTCACCTTGAAAGTTGACAGGAACTGAATCTTGGTCGACGATGTCGATGCTTATATTGGAAATCTCTTGCTTGTTCACCGGCAAGTAAATTAAATTTTTAGGTTCTATGTCGATTGCGTAGCCAGGATCAACCATCGGAGCAAACTCATACAGCGTATGTGAGGGTTGTCCGTTATAATAGGAACCAGACACGATATTGGTTTCGATGCGAATCTGTCTAACATCCACTATATCAACAGGTAAATCAGATTCATAAAAGGTGTCCGGATGAAGAACTTGTTTTGAAAAGCCCAACATTCGCCCAATCGAACCATCAAATTCAAAACTGACATTTGTATAACACTTTAGTCTGCATTTGATGGTGTTCGGATTAGGTCTCAGAATCAGAGCCTGTTGCTTTTGTTCGTGTGTTGCTGTAGCACCAACAAGTTCATTTTGAAGTAACTCTTCCAAGTGTGTTATTTCATAAGCACCGGTGGGTATCGTGATGGTTCGCCAACCGGTTCCTTCTTTTACATGAAATTTGTTTTTACCTTCATAGATGTTGGGTATGTTGTTGTAGGTGTGAAAGCCTATCAAGGCAACAGCATAATTACCATCCAAAACAATTGGTGGATGGTAGTCTGACGACAGATGGGAGCTGCGGTCTTTCAACACAAAGGTGTGCGCCATGACTGATACACACAGGCTACTGTTTCAGTCTTTTATTGCATTGGTTTTTGCAGATACAACCCATAACCGTAGCGCTGTTTCTTGAGATACATGCCTTTGCCCAGTCTCTTGCATTTTGGCTTAAATTTCAAGCCACTCCCTCTCCTACCCATCGCGATGGCTTCCATTGTTTTGTTGTGTCGTTCTTCCTCCTCTAGTTTCTGTTTCGCAGACTTGGCATCGTTCACGGCTTTGGCAATACCTGCAGCACCGCCACCCAGAGCTCCTAGTGCTGACAGCCCACCAAATATAAGAGGCAACAGCGGAAGGAAGCCACCGCTTTTAGGTATTGGAATAACTCGAGGTTTCTGCACATTCTTACGTCCACCAATGTTTCTAACGATTGTATGAGCTATATCAAACACTGCGTTCGCTGTTGGAATAAGGTTTCTATCTTTTATAACTTCCTCAATCAGACTTAGTATGTTTTTAAAGGGAACCTTCTTCTTTGGCTTCGGGTTGATTACATAAAACCCCTCATCAAGTTTTCTGTTAACTTTCATGGTGTTTGTAACGCTAGCAACGTTTCAGCAAAACCTGTATCTGTCTTTGTTAATAACAACCCTCACTCTGTGACACCAACATGCATACTGACTGGGTGTCTCACTTGCATTCATATATATACACCCAAATAAAATATAGTTTAGTTTAAGTTAAGATGCGTACCAGCAAACACGCTTCTGCCTTACCCATTACAAATATAGACGATGTTGTTACGGACACAGCTCAACAACAACTGAGGCATGGTCCTCTCTTTCCAAACACCGTTCGCTGTATCATATGTGGTCCGAGTGGTTGTGGTAAAACTAATGTCATGCTGAGTTTATTGTTTGAAGCAAACGGTTTAAAATTTGATAACGTGTATGTGTATTCAAAGTCTCTGTATCAACCGAAATACAAGATGTTAAAGGAGGTGATGAATGCAACAAAAGGTGTTGGTTACTATCCTTATAGAGAAAACGATGAAATATTAGATCCGGCAAATGCCAAGGACAACTCTGTGTTTATATTTGATGATGTAGCTTGTGACAAACAAGATAAAATAAGAGCATACTTCAGTATGGGCAGACATAAGAATATTGATTCATTCTATCTCTGTCAAACATATACACGAATACCCAAGCATCTGGTACGTGACAACACCAATGTTATTGTGTTATTCAAGCAAGATGAAACCAATTTAAAACATGTGTACGACGATCATGTAACCACCGATATGGACTTTAAACAATTTAAAACTATCTGCCACCAATGCTGGAAAGATAATAAGTATGGTGTGTTGGTGATTGTGAAGGAAAACGATGTACACAAAGGTCGATATAGAAAAGGATTCGATAGATATATATTATTCTAACAATGATAGACAGGACAGTCAGCTGTCTAACACAGGTGTCTAACACAGATGTCATACAGGTGTCTAACACAGCTGTCATACAGCTGTCATACAGCTGTCATACAGCTGTCTAACACACAGCTGTCTAACACACAGCTGTCTAACAGACAGCTGTCTAACAGACAGCTGTCTAACAGACAGCTGTCTAACACACAGCTGTCTAACAGACAGCTGTCTAACACACAGCTGTCTAACACACAGCTGTCTAACAGACAGCTGTCTAACACACAGCTGTCTAACAGACAGCTGTCTAACACACAGCTGTCTAACAGACAGCTGTCTAACACACAGCTGTCTAACACACAGCTGTCTAACACACAGCTGTCTAACACACAGCTGTCTAACAGACAGCTGTCTAACACACAGCTGTCTAACACACAGCTGTCTAACAGACAGCTGTCTAACACACAGCTGTCTAACACACAGCTGTCTAACAGACAGCTGTCTAACACACAGCTGTCTAACAGACAGCTGTCTAACACAGCTGTCTAACACAGCTGTCTAACACAGCTGTCTAACACAGCCAGACATCATGATAAATAAGAAGGCATGTACCATAAAGGAGTCAGTATATGTTAAACCACCACACAACCTGTATCGCTCAAACAAACTATTAGACCAGCTGGTAATACCGACCAGTTGTAGCACAATGGAAGTGTTGGGTAAGGAAGAGCAAAAAGTTAAGAAAAGGATTTTACAACTTGCTGACAATATTCGAAAAAAACATTTAATGCTTAAACTTAACAGAGCCGAGAATGATGATGCTCTGCAACGTTTATATAAACCACTTGTTGAGCCCCTAAGTGAAATATCTAAAAACACAGCAGCACTGCAGCAGCAGCAGCCCCAGCAACAACCAAAGGCTGAACAAATCAAAGACGAAGTCGATATACCAGAAACGAAACCCCAAGTACAGTTCCTTAAAGATCATGAAGTTTTTGAAGCTGAACCAAGGGAAGATGCTGAGGCGGCAAGTTCCGATGAGGATATCCCAACATTTGAAGAGCTTGAGGCAGACCTACAAACTGTCACAACCAACCCTGCATATCAAGAATTTTTGGAGCAATATCCTGACCGAGTTCGATATTATGTAGACAAGTATTTTACTGAACCACCAAGGCTCGGTACCATTGATCAAACGTATGGTGCCCGCTACGCTAAAGATACCGGTAGCTGGAGTCTTGGTAACAAACACTTAGACTTTACTGATGCTGAGATTCAACTGGGCCAAAGGAGATACCCGCAAACACAAGGTTTGCTAGAATTGTTATTTATGAAAAGACCCCGGGGGTATACTTATGACGATCTTCAGCACTATAGAGATATTCTAGAAGCAACTAGTGTTTATAAAATGAACTATGATCCTAACGCCCGAACCAAGGGTTGTTCCTCTGAAAAGTATCTGACTCTAATAAAACCAGTGATAAATCCACGAGGTCGTAGATCCTCAACACCTCAAGGTTTTGGTTACACCTACGAGGAAGACGATGACGACAGCAACGACAGACATCTTAACAAAAAACAAAAGACTGAACTTAAAACTCAGAGTGATAAGAGCAGCGATAGCAACGGCATGAGCCCTAACAACAACATCAGCACCAACAACTATATGATACAAAATAACAAACAAATAGCCTATGTGTATTGGAATGACATAAACGAGTTGGTTGACAGACTTAGACTTTTAGTGGCTTCCCAAGTTGCAGGTAATACTGCTCATAACAACGAAATTCAGTCAATCTTGGAAGAACTAAAAGAAGCTAGTGTTATCACCTAGTAAGCCCACAGCCATGAAGAGACACCGACGACAACAACAACAACAGCACCAACGCAACACTGAACCATCTAATGTTAATAATTCTATAAATGTATTCCAACAAAGAGTTTACATACTTGTACTTAGAATCAAATAAAAGTCTTTGTTAAAATTAATGTGTTTTTATTTTGTAATACAATTAAAAAGTATGTCTTAAAGCAATAATATCCTGAACAAACTTATCTTGTGGTACATCTGCTAAAATACATGGATGATGTCATACTTCTAATGACTGTATTCTAGACAAGCTCAAACACGAATAATGTGGGGTTATTGAACAGATATAACACAAGGTCATCAACTGACAGGTTGTTTACCTTTAAGAGGGCCTCTCTCTTGTGTATATTAAACAGATACACAGACAAGCTCAAACACGATCAAGGTTAACAACTGTAAAACGTTGTTTATCCTTTTGTAAGACCTCTCTCTCTTACATCAGTTTGTTTCCTCAATACAAGAGACAGAGACACTTGTTCAGTATGTGTTAAGTCGTGAAACAAGGATGACGTCTCTTGCTGTATGTAAGTACACTCTTATTATTATGTCTGTTTGCATTCAAATAACAAATACAAACATAACCTTACTAAACAATCAGATGATTGGTAATCAACATGTATACAAACACCTAACCTCATATGTCAACAACAACTGGCTTTGTTTTATATATACAACAGCGAACAAACTTTTAACGTGTGTGTCTGTGGAGCTATTGGTTTAGGGACAGTGTATATATGTAAAGCAAACAACGGCTGATTCGAGGTTCGTGGGTTCAAATCTAAGTTCAGGCGAATGCTTTTCTTTCAAATACACATGCATCTGTCAGTTTAAGCAAAGACTTTGAACTGTCATGACGTGTTTGTTAAACAGCATGTATAAGCTTCAACAATGGCAATCAGTTGTCTGTCTGTCTGTATCCTCAACACAGAAGACACCTGTTCAGTAGTGTGTGTATTAAGCTGTGAAAGAAGGCTGACGTCTCTTGTTGTATGTAAGTACAATCTTGTATTATCTCTGTTTGCATTCAAATAACAAATACATAACCTTAACAAACAATCATATGACTGGTAATCAACACGTGTGTGAACATAACCTTAATAAACAAATACAGACAGTAGTGTGTGTGTGTGTACGAACATAACCTTAATCAACAAATACAAACATAACCTTAATAAACAATCAAAATGGCTTGGTAATCAGTCTGTATACGAACACCTAACCTTAATAAACACATACATACATAACCTTAATAAACAAATACAAACATAACCTCAATAAACAATCAGATGGTGGGTACTAAGCATGTCATACAACACTTAACCTAAATAAACAATCAGACAGATGGTATTCTTCAAATACACACATGGAGACCTGACTTGTAGATATCTATGGACACACAGGTCAGACGGAACATCTTACGTCATCACAAGACAGTTAATACCTAACCTGACTTGTGGCTATCTATGGACACAGGTCAGACATCTTGGAACGCTTGTGACGTCATCTCAGGTTAGTTCCATAGAGAGAACCCCGGAGTTGCAACTGTCTATGACAGGTCAGCCATCTTGGAATGCTTGTGACGTCATCTCAGGTTAGTTCCATAGAGAGAACCCGGGTTGCAACTGTCTATGACAGGTCAGCCATCTTGGAATGCTTGTGACGTCATCTGACAGGTCAGGTGACATTTGACGTTGACACATGTCAGGTCAGGTGACAGCTGACGTTGACAGCTGTCAGGTTAGCTGACAGCTGACAGCTGACAGCTGTCAGGTCAGTGACATTTGACACCTGTCAAATCTGACAGGTCAGCTGTCAACTGTCACAGGTCTGCGCAGGTCAGCGCATGCGCATGATGACTCGCGCATGCGCAGTAAAAAGTGGAGGGGATGGACCCAGGTGCCTCCCTATCTACTACTTACGACCCCAAGATATTTTACCTCCCTGGCCATTGGGATATTTCTACCGTATAGAGTGAGAGTTCTGTGGCTCTCCCACTTCCTCCTCCTCGTAAACGGTATGACGGTTGCTTTATGGGGGCTTACCCCGAGCCCTTGGCCAACCGTCCACCTTTCCACCACTTTCAGTGCTGTCTGCATGCGCTCCCATACTGACTGTGTAACCTTTCCTCCGACTATGATGACAATGTCGTCCTCTTAGCGGTGTACCTCGTACTCCCCTCCCGAGAGCCTCCCTAACAGACCGTCCACGACTAGGCACCAGAGCAGGGGTGACAGAACGCTCCCCTGACACCCCGCCGCGACCCCTGCCACCAGAGTCCCTCCCGCGAGTAAGGTGAACACCACCCTGTCCCTGAGCATGGAACCGATCCACCTGCAGCAGGTCAGGTCGGCTCCTCTATCCCACGCTCCCTGACAGCTGCCAGTACCGATCCGAATGAGGTGTTGCTGAAGGTACTCTCTATGTCTAGGAATGCCCCCAGCGCCACCTCCCTGTTCTTCAACGTATTCTCCAGTTTCAGCACCAGTTGGTGCAGTGCTGTTTCTGTTGAGACCCCTGCTCTCTATGTATATTGTCCGCAGTGTAGGGGATATGTTTCCAGTACACCGCCCCTAATGTGCCGGTCGAGCAGTTTTTTCGTTGTTTTTAGCAAGAAGTACATGAGACTGAGCATGCACAATAAGCCAAAGGCTGCAATGCTATCGGGGCGGGAAAGACGCGGACGAGCCCTGAGGTAGAAAAAAACTACATGCAAGACAAGGCGCCGGCTCATTTTCCCCTAATAGCAAGGGAGTTTTTAAATAGAAAGTTTTAAAATAGGTGGATTGGTTGTAGCGGACCTATTGCATATGGATCACGAAGTTCCAACCTCAATCCACTCAATTTTTCATTTTGGGTTTTTTAAAATGAGGTTTATTCCGTAGAAATAAATCATGAAGACCATTTATGGAAGATAATTATGGAAATTGCTGATAGGTTTCGTAATAATCCAATGATATTTCAGAGATGTGGTCAGTCGATAATCAGTATCTTAGTATCTTGGAAATGGGTATTCAAGACAGAGGGCGCCAATTTGAGCACCTTATTTAGAGGTTGCCCTTTATTATTTGATTATTTTTATGATCTCTGTTATTATTTCTGTTCATTTCCAGTTGCTTATAATTCATATAAAGTTAAGTTATTGATATCGATTGCTTTATTGTGTTTATTTGTTACTCGAGATAATATGAATAATTAATAATTACAAATAATTTTGTACAGGGCCGTACTAAATGATTTAATCAACTTAATGATAGTGAACCCCTCTGATTCCTCCACTGGTTGCTTATAAGGGTTAATATATTTACACACTGTGGCAACGTATAAGGGACAATTTTGCAACGATTTTGTTTACATTATCTCTACTTAATTAGAAGAAAATTAAAAAGAAATCAAAACCAAAAAAATGTACACTATATCTCGAAAACAAAAGGGTTTTGGACATAAATACGATAACAAATCAAAAGGAACTTTTTGTAGAAAATTAGACTATCTATCGCAAAAAGTTGGAAAAGTCATTTAAAAAAATAGTGCCGCAAATTGAATCATAACTTCCACATAGCTGTGATAATCTACTCTCCTCAGAAAGACATTCTCATGAAATAAATTCAGGGTGCATGACGTGATCACAAAGAAAATATTCATATTCCGGTACCCATAAACCTCTGAAACGTTATATTACTCGAGAGTTTTAACGAAAAAATGTCTATTTTCACCAAATCACCCCCTATTTATCCCCTACCCCCTGAAGCGATCTTTTTTCCTCCCTCAGGGCTCGTCCGCGGCCTCGCCGCCCCGATAGCACTGCAACCTTTGGCCTATTGTGCATGCCCTTAGTCTTTTTACTCCACCCATTCCAGAATCACTGTGCCTTGAACTAGTCTGCACAGCGATTGGTAGGGTGAAGTTTTATATTGCTCTGTCTCCGGTCTAGGCTGTCCGTAGATCAGTTGTCTTCTGCGGTCCAGAGCTTTACACTCTCAAGATGTGCTGGGCTGATTCCTCCCCCTCGCCGCAGAGTCTGCATCTTACCCAAAAACAATTCGAAGCGTTCCTTTGTCGGGTGCTAACTGGATACCAAATTTGAAGATTGTACCTCAATTCGTTCGAAAGTTATTGCGACTACTAACAGACAGGCGTACAGACAGACAGACAGACCGACCGACAGACACAAAATATTTCGTTCCAGAATCAAATTTTCTATATGTTTTAAGACGTTTACGCCGTTTTAGCAAAAAAAAAATCGAAATTTCTGTCATCGATATTTCACCCCACACATTCAACCCCTAATTTTATTTCAACACAGAATACCAGATGTTTGATGAAATTCAAAGTTTTCTAATAAACAAACCCTAAAACTTTATATTTCTTCCCTTAGGGCTCGTCCGCGTCTTTGCCGCCCCGATGGCATCGCAGCCTTTGGCTTATTGTGCATGCCCTTTGTCTTTTCTATTCCACCCAGTACAAAATCACTGTGCCTTGAACTAGTCTGCACAGCAATTGGTAGGGTGAAGTTTTATATTGCTCTGTCTCCGGTCTAGACTGACCGTAGATCAGTTGTCTTTTGCGGTCCAGAGGTTTACACTCGCACAAGATGTGCTGGGCTGATTCCTCCCCATCGCCGCAGAGTCTGCATGCCCCTCGAAACACCAAAAAAAAAAACGTTATATTCCTCAAGTTTTAACGACAAAATGTCAATTTTCACCAAATCACCCTCTATTCATCCCCTACCCCCTGGAGCGATTTTACCCAAAAACAATTCGAACCGTTCGTTTGCCGGGTGCTAACTGTATACCAAATTTAAAGACGATACCTCGATTCGTTCGTGGCTACAGATAGATATACATACAGACATACACACCGACAGACAAAAATATTTCGTTCCCCAATCATGTTTTCTATATGCTTTGACCCTTATTACGACGTTTAAACGAAACAAAATTTTTGTCGCCGATGCAATACGTCGACACGTTGTTGTGACGATGTGGAAGTAATTTTCATCTGGAAGACAAAAAGGTTATGGACCTAAACGTACATAAACTTTTTTTCATGCCCTCTATCGCGTGCTACTGTGCATTGCACTTTTTTCAATGTCTCCCTGTATAAACAATGCTTACTAGTGATGGGAAAAACGGTTATTTTCTGTTAACAGTTGAAGCCGTTAACGTTATTTAATAATAACCGTTGAAAATAACGACTTCAGTTATTTTAAACTGGATAGTTGATCGATAGTATGCTACGTTCCCAAAGCTGTGAGCGAGAGCGAGCACACTAGTATAAATGCATTGTATTTTTACCCCGTTATTTCACGTAGTGTATAAATCTGAAATTTTGTCGATATGAAAAGGAAACAAAGGGTTAAGAATACTGTTCCTAAACGTCAAAATGTTTGGGGTTGACATCTTTTGGGTGATCCAAACAAATACTTTATTCCTTGTCCCGACGCGTTTCGACCTTACCTAACAGGCCATCCTCAGGGGAATCTATAATTTATAAAAGGCTTGTCAGAAAAACTGAGTTTTCCAGTAGGCTACTTCTGCGAGGGTACAACGCAGGAATATAAGATAAAATGAGGTAACAACAGCTAACCCCAACACTAAGTCAAAAAGGTTATTGGTTAAAATGTCAAGCTACAAAGCTATAAGATCACAAGTATACAGTCACTAAGTTGTTGCATGTAGTACTTAGTGACTGTATACTTGTGATCTTATAGCTTTGTAGCTTGACATTTTAACCAATAACCTTTTTGACTTAGTGTTGGGGTTAGCTGTTGTTACCTCATTTTATCTTATATTCCTGCGTTGTACCCTCGCAGAAGTAGCCTACCGGAAAACTCAGTTTTTCTGACAAGCCTTTTATAAATTATAGATTCCCCTGAGGATGGCCGGTTAGGTAAGGTCGAAACGCGTCGGGACAAGGAATAAAGTATTTGTTTGGAAAGAAAAGGCCTTTTATTCATCACCCAAAAGGAGGGTTAAGAAATTATAATAAGCGTGTCGTAAATCTTTTGCCACTCTGAAGTGAAACTTTTAGAAATCAGAAAGGAGTCTTATATTAGTATTTACTTAGATGTTTTAGGAATTATAAACTAGTCATTTCTAACAAATTTATTTTATGAGGGGTCTTTATGTAAATGTCAATGCCACAGCAAGAATCAATAAATATCATTATTTATCACGTCTTGGGACGTTAGACGTTAGAACTTTTATTGCTACACAGGGAGTGATTCTAAGAACTCCATAACATAACGCAGCTCATAAAATTTCGGTAAAGAAATTTGCCTTTATTCTGTACATATGGTTTGTTATTACATTATGCTTTTATTCTTTCTTAGAAAGATCTCTATGTCTAGTTACATTTTCGGTTCACTGGTCATCTTTATCAGTCCACTTTTAAAAACTGTGCAAACAACAGCCAACAGTATAAAAAATTGAGTTTGAGTTTAAAAAAAAAATTGGAAGATATATAGTATTAATTGTTTATTTACTTATTTTAATATTCGTTGTTTTAAAATTAGTTTCAAAAATTTCAAAGGGCTGTAACTTGTAGGAGAAGGGGTTTCAAGAAAAACTTAATAAAAAGACACCCCTTATTTTTCTCCAAAGAATCACCCTGTAAAATTTTTCGCATTAATTTGTTAACACCCTGTATATATATATATATATATATATATATATATATATATATATATATATATATATATATATATATATATATATATCATTTAATTTTTTATATTTAAATGTATATAGATATTAAAAAATGTATCATTATATTTTTTTATCAATTTGATAACTATTATCAGACAAACGAAAATGACGTGTTAACTGTTTTCTTAGGTGATGTATATAAATTTATATAAATAAGTACTTTAATTTCACGTGAAATAACCCTATTTTGCGTTGTCTATAGTGAAAGTAATAACACGTTTTTACAGAAATTCATCTTTTCACCCAACATTTTTTATTATTAAATATTTGGCTTTACATACTAGTGGGAAACTCAACTGTTTCAAAAATAACAGCTTCTCAGTTTAACAGAATAACTCTGTGTAGTAGTGTCCGTATGCCGTATCCCCATCAACAACCGGTTAAAGTTCAAATTAAAATGAAACCGTTTTATTGTACCGAAGATCCTACGTACCTAAAGCTGTGAGCGAGAGCTAGCACACTAGTATAAATAATAATGTTATGAAGTACAGTCCGCTCTATACTGTATAACCATACATATTTAGCATTCCCAATCTCAAGGCTATTCATCCTGTTAAATGGTTAAATAACAGTTGCCGATGAAAACCGATGTTTATTCATCGAACCTAGTTGCAGTAGAACTGAAACAGACACGACTCCGAATTCTAGGTTAGTGTAAAAAGCGTTACTTTTTAAGCTGTTATTTTTATAAATCCATAACTGGTGGTTACCGTTACGGCTCGGTAACCGTTTAAAAATAGCTGACAGTTAAATAACGACCCATTACTAATGCTTACCTCCTAGTTTGTCATACTAATGATATATTCTTTATATCACAGATATGCCCGTTTCTTATTTGCGTTCGTTATATGAAGGCTAAGTAATTATTTTATCTTTTTTTTTTCTTTCAGCAACCTCTGAAACTAGTATCACTTAAAGAAGACAATTTATACGTACCTGAATCCAGCGCACTCGAAAGGAATGCAAGAGGCTCAAGTTACTTATACGGAATGGGTAAACAAGATGATATGGAATCTGATTTAAATGAATTTGAAGAGACTGATCTAAACACAAATTCAAAGTTTACTGATGACAAGTATCCCACTGTGTTGGCGAACTTCAAAATAGGAAGCAAGCTCGACAAAAAAAGCATAGCACAGGGTGCCGCATTTGAAAAAAGGGAATTCAAGCAAAATGATTCATCGATTGCAAAAGAATCAAGCAGCAAATTTTCCGAAAGCAAAACAAGCAGCTTTGCAGAAAAATCGAATGATTTTGAAGATAAAGACAGTGACACCGATGGCAAGGTAGCTGAGGAACTTAGAGATATACTAGACTATATGGGTCTCATAGATGAAGATAACCATCCAGATGCTAAACTAATGGAAGAAAAAGCTGATAACACAAAAGATGAAAGTAAAGAATCTTACGAAGATGAAAACATGGAAGAAGGTAGCAATAAAATTTCTCTGGCCAGAGAAGAGCACAAATCCACAGCAAAAGAAAGAAACAAAAGAGATGAGGAAATGTTTGAGTCCACTGAATCATCCACAACTGCTAATGATGACTCCGAAAGCACAAGTCAAAACAATTTACAGGAAAATGAAAAATTCAAGCGTTCTTTAACGGCGGTCAAACGTCAAGATGATAACTCTACTTTAAGTGGCAAGTCAAGTATTGTAGAAGAATCGATCCCTACTCTAGCAGAAGAAGGTAGTGAATCGAACGACTATGAAAAGAGAGTGGAGAGACAGATTCAAAGTAGAATAAACGCGTTAAAAGAAGAAGTCAAAAGAGAGATAGCGGCTCTGAAAGCACAAGAAGCAGCTCAGGCAGTTCATAATCTCAATGAAGACACTCAAAGGAAAAAACGACAGGCTGTTAACACCTTGTTGGATGAGGAAAGTTCGATGGTTGATCCTGCCTTACATCCAGATGATGTACTAAAACCGCATGTTAGAAAGCGCAGAAATATAAGCGAAGATAAATCTGAAAATCTTGTATCAGCTAGTCAACAAAATGTAACTGCCGATGGAACTACATTAAGTAGTGAAACAAGAGATGCCTCTGTGACCCCGACGAAGGCTGAAACATTTGAAAATGACGAAACAAAAACTTTCGGGTCGGCAGCATTTTCACCAAGTGAAGACGTGAATACAGAGGAATTAAGAACATTAGAACAAAGCAACAATTCAGCAACGTACAGAGATAAGGAAATTAGAAAAGATGGTGCCCATAGCCGCAAACGAAAGAAAAGGGACGTGCAATATGAGATGAACTACGCACCATATCGTGGTGACGAATACGTTGAAGATGAGGAAGATGGCGAGACGGAATATGACGGGTTCTATGACATTGTGTCTCACAACATGCCGATTAAGAGGCAGATTAAACGGTCAACAGATTTTAAGGGTCTCATTCCAAGGCTACGTCGACAAACTTATGGCGAAGATCTTAGCTCTTTCCATGGTGGAGGACCAGCCGAAAATCATCTTCGAATCCGAAGTATGAATGCAAAACCGAGAGTTAAGCGAAGAATTTTTAGTAAGAGACAGGCGAATAAAAGGGACCAACCACAAACTCTGACAGACATGTCCGATTCAGACATTTTTGGAGCATTGCCACAAGGTTTTGATGGTGAATTAAACAGATTTAAAAGGGTAAAAAGGACCAAAGATAAAGGTTGAATGAAGAGGTGAAGGTTTCATCATAGCGTGTAGTTATTTTATAGATGAGAAAATGAGGAATTTTGTTAAGAAGACTGTATGGAATTTTTCTAATCTAACCTAAAAAATAGGAATGAGTATTAAAAAGTAGGCACTTTCTCTCGATCAGTTCATCAGTAGCAATAAAGTTGATAATGCAATCCTACACATTTATTTTTAATATTATTTATTACTATATTATATCATGTATATTAAAATAAAAATAAAAAGTACATGCGAAGTTGTGATTTCTTTGATAAAGGTTTGTTGAAAATATTTTATGATTTTATATACAGGATATAAGCGCCGGCTTTGGGGGGCGGGGCGACCCAGGCGGACGCCCAGTGCGCCGGAGCACAGGGGCGCCGCGAATTTTTAATGATCTTTTGGATACCGTGCTTATATCTATAAAAGAAAGATTTGAACAAATGCAAGATTTTTCTACGACGTGGAGTTTCTTGTTTAACATAAAAAAGAATCAAAATAAAGAATGATTACCAAACCTTGTGCTAAATTACAGGAACAATTAACTGTCAACTTTAAATCAGATATGGATGGCAATTTGTTGTGCGATGAAATTTTAGGCCTGCAACATTATCTTAAAGACAATCAAGTAACGCCTATTGAAGCCTTGGACTTTATCAAGAAACATAACCTTCAAGAATTATATCCCAACACCTGATGGATATCGTTGCGTATTCTGTTAACAATACCAGTGACTGTTGCGAGTGGTGAACGTAGTTTTTCCAAACTGAAATTGATAAAAACCTACTTGCGGTCTACAATGTCTCAAACCAGATTGACCAGTTTGGCCTCACTGTCCATTGAAAATCACGTTACAGCAAACCTAGATTTTGCTTGTCTTATTAGAGAATTTGCTGATAAAAAAGCTAGAAAAGTTAAGTTTTAACACGTTTCGAGTTCAACCAACTGCCAGACAAGCTTAGAGTTATATTAAATTTAAAACAAATGTGCTACCCAATTAACTTCTTTTGTTTTAATATATAATTATACATAAGTATTATATCATTATTATATAATAAAGGGCGCCAAATGATTGACTCGCCCGGGGCGCCTGGGTGGTTAAGGCCGGCACTGAGGATATGGTACCTAAAACTCATTAGAGCTAGCTCTAGCTTCGTCAATTTGAAAGATATGTTAACACAAAAAGGGTACCAAAATGCAAAAAATATACGGGTGTCCCACGACGAACGCCCGCGATCGATTTCTCGGAAACTAAACTTTGGACAATTTTGAAAATTTGGTAGCTTACAGAAGTGGACAGGGTCAACTTGGCTAAAATATTTTCAAGATGGTGGCGCTTCTGGTTATACAGGGTGTTATGATGTTAACTTGCTTATTTGAAATATGACACCCTATATATTATTGCATTTTTAGATAGCACGCGAAATTTTAGACACATTTTATGCATAATGTCCTATACCTAACACGCTGCCTTTATATGGTTTTACTATGTATCAAAACTGAATATTGTAGTTTGCTTGGAAATTGAGTTATCATCATTTAAAATATTTTTACGAAAATTCGCTAACATAACGCACTTGCTGCACCTAAACTCTTTTCAACACATATTTACTATTACTGTTTAGTAATACAGTACCTACATGAATTGATTAACAACCTGAATCTGATGCACACCAAAATTTTCTTGTTTGATTGGATGTTAAAATCATAATATTATAGTACAGTCGACGGCCGAAGGCATTTGTTAATGTTAGGTTAAAATTAAAAGTTGGATTATTATTTACCTACTCCTGTTTGTATGAACCTTAGAATATAGGTCGTTATTTTATATTGTGAGATTGTAAGGTATTAGCGGATTCGATTTCGAGGTTATCTTCTTCCTCTTTTTCCTCGTTAATGACGACTGTTAGTTTCGAGGTTATGCTTAGAGCTCGCACGTTACTCTCATGACTCGTGTCAGTTAACAAATGACAAATAGTGGTGTTGTCAGCTTAAACTAGGGGAGGGAGATGTCTTTTAAATACCATGAAAATAGGAAGCTTAATATTTAATAGATAATAAAACGTAGTTATAGATTGCTTTTAAACAAATTGAATCACTTTCATCGAAATTTTTATTTATTAACATTTTTCTATCTTCAGATTCAGACGAGTTGCCGCAAATGGCAACCCCGCTGATGTTTATTGTGACATACTTTCATAGCATGTCCGTTTAAAGCTTAATTTGGAGATGTTGTTTGCAATGGCAGCGGAACTCTGATTTATCTGTATGCCCTTGCCTAATATTATAGGCATCCATTCAGAGGTAATTTCAAGTCATATCGTAGATTATTTATTTTTTATTAAGTTATAACTCAAAATTTACTACACCGATGGAGTTCAAATTTGGTAGATGGGACCATTTATATGATATCTAGGTGCCTGTAAGGTTTTAGTTTAATACTTCTAGTGATTCAAAAGATATTGCGTTTTCAAACAGTTTGGTGCATTTTTTTCTAAAAATAATTGAGTGTCAAAACTGCCTAACGAACTCCTCCAAACTATTAACAAGACGAAGGGGATTTCCAAATTTGGATTTAGTTGGTCAAGTATTTTTTAAGTTATCGCTTGGATACATACATAATACATAATAGGTTGTAAGGATTGTGAACTTAAATATGTTGGGCAAACTAAAAGAACTATTGAAACTAGATTTAAAGAACATTTAGCCCAACTGAGATATGGCACTATTGCTAAATCATGTATTGCTCAGCATATTTGGGATAATAATTGATATGTTTGAGGTAGGTGAGGATAATAATCAACTCGTAGGTTCCACGAATAATAATGTATTAACAACGTACTAACATAACACTTATGGTTAACTTATGACCTAATTATTACGATGATGTGACAAAGTGTTGACTGTTCAACGGCCTGCGGAAGAAAGGCGTGAGATCGTGAGCTGCATGCTCTGTTCTGGTAAGGTAGTCATGTGCGCATGCTCACTCTCACTGATAGTGGTTATTTGATCTACATCAATAATCATAATGTAGATAAAGAAAATCGCAAGTTAATAAAAAATGTCAGGCTGTCACATCCCTTAAATGCTTACAAAAGTATATATATATATATATATATATATATATATATATATATATATATATATATATATATATATATCGTTAGAAATTTAAACAAAAATGTTTTGATGAACAGAGTATGTTCGGTTCTATGTAGTCCATTGTTAGAACTGTTATCTTAATATCAGTATGTTGTTCTTAAAACGAATATATTACAAAAGCAAGTGTACAATTAATTACAGAGATTTAAGACTCAACAGTGGAGGTCTATCTGTATATATTCCTAGAGTATAAATAGTAGTTCTAGCTTTTATTCGCTTAGTTTATTTACCGCTCCGATGACGTTACATTTTTTAGCGAAACGGTCGCCAGGTCTAAAAACTGTATTGTGATGAATTGGGTTCTCCAAATTGTATTTATCTTCAGTACCCCGTATTTTCGTAACGGAACATTTTTCCACCATAGTTTATAGAGCAAGTTATCAAACTATCATTATTTTTCATGTAGATTCGCACCCTTAAATATTCGCATATCATTCAGGAACACCTGTATATCTACGTTAGATTGTCTTGCTAATTGTTCCTGGTAACTAAGTTTGCAAAACTTATAGTCTAACCTAACTCAAACGTTACAAACATTTTAACATGAATCATAGACAGAAAACTCCTACCAATAATAAGATAATATACACTATACAGATGCTATATACATCTTGCTAAATGAAAGGAAAACGGATGCAAAATCTACAGCTCTATTCCAGCCTACATTCGGCGAATGTGAAGCCATCCAATGACCAGCGGCGCCCATCGAACGCCCAGATTACGACTGCCAGAACAACGATGTTAGACTGTTAGATAGCGATTTCTTTGACCGGTCTAGGAAACTTGCATTGCGAGGGCCAGTCAATAAGTCCGTGACTTTTTTAATTTACCGCCTCTTCACAAGAAGGGCAACACTGCTCCTGTCAACAAGCAACTGTCAGTTGACTCCAGTCAAGTTTTGAACAAGCTGCGTCATTTAGTTTGTGTTAGATAGCCATTTAAAGCAGTCTTGAGTTATAACGAAAATGGAAAAAAGTCAATTTCGTGTGCTCATTAAACATTATTTTTTGCGGAAAAAACCATCACTCAAACCAAGGCTGAGCTTGATAAATACTATGAGGACTCTGCACCATCAATTTCCATGGTAAAAAAGTGGTTTACTAAATTTCGTTGCAGCCATACAAACACAAATGACACAGAATGTTCTGCACGCCCAATTGAGGTCGCTACACCCGAAACAATTGAAAAAATTCACCATATGGTGTTGGCGGATCGGAGATTGAAAGTGCGGGAGATTGTGGAAGCCATAGGCATATCACATGGCTCAGTGGCTTCGATTTTGCATGATAAAGCTATCCGCAAGCTGGGTGCCGCGTTTGCTCACAGTCGACCACAAACACAATCGTGTGACAACTTCGAATGAGTGTTTGGCGTTGTTCAAGCGCAATAGAAGCGAGTTTTTGCGCCGTTTCGTAACAGTGGACGAAACATGGATGCACCACAACACACCAGAGACGAAACAGCAGTCAAAACAGTGGGTTTCTCCGTGCGAATCGTCGCCTAAGAAGGCCAAGGTGGATTTGTCAGCCAATAAAGTCATGGCGATCGTTTTTTCGGATGCACGCGGTATAATCCACATTGATTACCTTATGGCGAATATTATACCAACGTATTGCACGGATTCAATGACGATTTGATAAAAAAACGACCGCATTTGGCCAAGAAAGAAGTTCTTTTCCACCAAGACAATGCAAGGGTGCACACATGTGTAGTCTCCATTGATAAATTGCATAAATTGGGCTACGAATTTCTCCCTCATCCGCCCTTTTCTCTGGATTTAGCCCCGAGTGACTATTTCTCTAAGTTTAGAAACAATAAATAGTCACTTGGGGCCAAATCCTGAGAATAGGCCGATGAGGGAGCAATTCGTAGCCCAATTTATGCAATTTATCGATGGAGACTACACATGTGTGCACCCTTGCATTGTCTTGGTGGAAAAGAACTTCTTTCTTGGCCAAATGCGGTCGTTTTTTCTTCAAATCGTCATTGAATCAGTCCAATAAGTTCGTATAATATTCGCCATTGATTGTTCCCTTTTGAAGGAAATCAATGTAGATTATACCGCTTTATTGACTGACAAACCCACCTTGTCTTTCTTCGGCGCCGATTCGCACGGAGAAACCCACTATTTTGACTGCTGTTTGGTCTCTGGTGTGTTGTGGTGAATCCATGTTTCGTCCACTGTTACGAAACGGCGCAAAAACTCGTCCCTATTGCGGTTGAACAACGCCAAACACTCCTTCGAAGTTATCACAAGATTGCGTTTGTGGTCGATTGTGAGCAAACGCGGCACCCATCTTGCGGATAGCTTTCTCATACCCAAGTGATCATCCAAAATCGAAACCACTGAGCCATGTGATATGCCTATGGCTTCCACAATCTCCCGCACATTCAATCTCCGATGGGCCAACACCATATCGTGAATTTTTTCAATTGTTTTGGGTGTAGCGACCTCAACTGGGCGTCCAGAACGTTCCGCGGCATTTGTGATTGTATGGCCGCAACGAAATTTGGTAAACCACTTTTTTACCATGGAAATTGATGGTGCAGAGTCGAAATAGTATTTATCAAGCTTAGCCTTGGTTTGAATAATGGTTTTTTTTCCGCAAAAAATAATGTTTGATGAGCACACGAAATTAACTTTTTTCCATTTTCCTTATAACTCAGGAGGTTGTCTGCTTTGAATGGCTATCTAACACAAACTAAATGATGCAGCTTGTTCAAAATTTGACAGGAGTCAACTGACAGATGCTTGTTGACACGAGCAGTATTGCCCTTCCTGCTGTATATGGCATCTGAGATTTGACTCCAATGATGAAATCATCTCACAAACAAATACCTATTTTGAGGACCTCGACAAATCTTGTTTTTTGTAAGGGATAAACAAATTGAAAAAAAGTTGGGCGAAGTTTATAGATCTCAAAGGAGACTATCTTGGGAAATAAAATGATTCTTTGTTTTCCTGTGTTTCATTCAAAAAGTCACGGATTCATTGACGCGCCCTCGTATTTCAATATCCAATTGCCTGACAGACTGGGACTGGCGTGATGATCGCCTGCTGAAATCGTCAATGCCAGAGAACCTCGAGCTATCAAACAACTACATATTTCCTGGCAATAAATTAGGATTTTAATGGCTTCATCCAATTAGAAATATTGTATTATTGATTATTTGTGGTTGTTCTGCAGCACCACAGCACTATAATGGACAAGTCACACCTGATATACTTACATCTGTATAGAGCCAGTCTGGCTTGGAACTATATTCCAACCAGCTGGACGGTGATTAGGGGTTTACATTCCCAAATTGGGACGTAATGACCTCCTACCCAAATCACTGAGACCTCTCAGTATTACATCATTCCTCTTGAAGGGATTGGAAAAAAACTGGACGAACACATTAGGGGGAGCATCTTAGTCAACAGCCCCCTTAATACCCACCAGTATGCCTACCAAACTGGCAAATCTACTGAGTTAGCACTCAATAACCTCGTCGAGAAGATCACACACTCCCTGGATAACGGGGAGGTGGCGGTGGCTGCATTTCTCGACATTGAAGGAGCATTCAACAATGCATTACCTATCTCCCTCTACGAAGCCACTATCGCTAGAGGGGTGGAACCTACCATTTGTGGCTGGATCAGAAGCATGCTCCACAATCGGACCGTTATTACCTCGCTGCAGGGGGAGGTGGTCAACTTCAGGGCTGCGAGGGGGTGCCCTCAGGGGGGAGTTCTATCCCCTGCTGTGGTCCCTCTTTGTGGACGATTTGCTGGTTTTCCTGGGACTGTGGGAGGTTGAGCTCCAGGCGTATGCTGATGATTTAGTCATAATGGTTAGGGGCAAATATGAGGAGGAACTAGCAAATACTCTTCAAGAGACACTAAATGTGGTGAATGATTGGTGTCGGAGGGAACAGATGTCTGTGAACCCCCGCAAAACGATCATTGTTCTATTTGCCAGAAGAAAAAGGCTGGATAAATTAAAACCACCTATTCTTATGGGGGAAACGATTCAATTTACGGAACAAGCAAAATATCTGGGGTTACCCTAGATAAGAAGCTCAACTGGGACGTACAGTTAAAGAATTTAATCCGTAGGGCTAAACTGTCCCCGTGGACATGCTGTAGAATCTGTGGAAATAACTGGGAAACAAATCCCCAACAGATGTACTGGCACTATGTAGTGGTTATCAGACCAATGATAACATATGGAGCCATAGTTTGGTGGCCCAAGGCACTTCGTGGTATCGCGAGGGCCAAACTGACTGGCTCATCTACAGAGACAAGCTTGTCTGATGATAACGGGAGCGATAAGCACCGCATCATCAGCCGCTCTGGAGGTCCTCCTTAATATTCCACCTCTTCACATATGGCTGGAGAGGGTGGCGAGGTGGACAACGTACAGATTAAAACAAACGGCCGACAGCATGCCGAAGGAAATCAGTCTGTGAGGGTCCGGACTCCTTGATGACATTGAGGGTCATAAGATTCTGGGAATGGTCTCAGACTTGATGCCTACAAAGATCAGTAGAGATCTGTCTTTCAAGACCGTCCTCCCGGAAAGGGAGGACTGGGAACAAAATCCAACGACCCTATCGACAGCTGATCTCTGCTGGTATGCTGACGGCTCCAAAACCAATATGGGAGTGGAAGCCAGCGCATATGGGGGCAACACCAATGCTAGACTATCTCGGCAAGTACATACACCAGGCAGAAGTGTATGCCATCGAGATGTGTGCAAGGGAAAGTATAGGAAACCAGTGCACGCACAAATCGATAAAGATGTATACAGATAGCCAAGCTGCAATAAATGCTCTTGGTTCCTACTGTTGCAATTCAAAAACGGTATGGAGTTGTAAATATGTCCTCAGCGAACTGGGCAGCTGTAATGAGGTGTCACTGGCCTGGAGACCAGGTTACTCGGACCATGATGGCAATGACGTGGCCGACGCGCTTGCCAGGGGTGATGCCCAGAGGGACTTTATCGGACCAGAACCAGTGCTGGGGATAACATCATGCACAGCAAAACACACCTTAAAGACCTGGACAGAAAGAATGACAAGCCAGCAATGGCAAAATCTGCCAGGATTAGCTCACTCTAAGGCCTTCATAAATGGCCTGTCTGAGTCGAGGGCTAAAAAACTTCTAGAGTTAAACAGACAACAACTGAGTACTCTAGTCGGCCTGTATACAGGACACTGCCGCATGCGTCACCACATGCACAGTATTGGAGTCGGTCAGGGGACCGAGTGCCGGCTGTGTATGGAGAGTGACGAGACAGCAGAGCACGTACTGTGTTCCTGTCCGGCGGCGGACAGGACTACATACCTGCTCTTTGGCAAGACAAAGCTTTCTCCGGAAGATCTGGATCAACTTTTGCCCACAAAGATTATCAATCTCTGCAGGAGGCTGGCTTTGTTGGGCGAAATATAGACCATTAGGCGTGAGCCACAATAGACCTTATGGTCGGGGTGGAGGGACCAGTATGGCCTACTCACCTTCAAACCTAACCTAACCTACTGACATCTGAGTATACTGATATATAGTACCACAGCATCAAACACTATAAAATCTTATGTTCTTGCATGCTTAGCTATTTGTAATGTAATTTTACTTACCTTGGTTTTGTATTAACCTTATTTTCGTTGATATGAAATAACCAGCATAATAAAAGAGAGGGTAAATAAAACTAAAAGAGTATTTATAAATGATGAAGTATAATTACTTTTAAAATTTAAAAAAATAACAATAAGCATGCAACAATTGACATATTTGTCCGAATAAGAAAATGTTCAATTCAAAATCAATATATTTTAAATATATAAAGGTATGTATTGATTAATTATCTGAATGTAAAATGGGCATTATTTACAAAAGTGGGATATAAGGATAAAGGTGAAAAAGGATTTTCCCACACATATACTCTACAATAAGTCCGCTCAATTCACAATAGAACAATCATGAACAGGAAACTATATTGTGGATTGAAGGAAATTCGCTATCTACCTACGGATTATGACTTAGGACCACTTATGGAATTTGATCTTCACATTCATAATTTTATTTTTTAAACTGACTACAAAAATTACACGTTACAGTAAAAAAAAATGTCTTTTATTTTCAGATAATTTTTGGTAGCCAGTAGATTTTTCATATATCGGAGATAAACAGTGAAATTTGTTTACATTTGAGCAAATAATAATAAACATTAACTGACAAACACCAACTTGACAACATAAAAATTTATACAAAGGGCATAAACTGCTTCAAATTACTTTACCTTTCCCATCATCAAAGATGAAACAAGAAGAACAACTAAAGCCATTGTTGCTGTATATAAGGGTTGTATATCTATCTATAACAATGGACGTTTTGAACAATTTGAATAAAATATTTTTTATATCAAAATGGTATACTGAGGCAGTATTTTTTTTAAGTTAAACAGGTCATATTTTCAAAAGTATCGGATTATGTTTCATTTTATTGGAATATATTTATTGTTTTGTAAATTTAAATTTAAAACTGAAAACAAAACTATTATAAAACTTTCAAGATACATCTAGTTTAAGGAATGGTCTCATTCAAATCACAACTTGTGAGTTTTTCTTACTTTTAAATAAAGAAGGCACTATAAAGAGCGATCTAGAATTAATTTGTTTTGTGCATGATCCCTTAGGTATTTTAAAAACTTACCATTAAAACAAACAATACATGTTTTTTTTTTAAAGAAGTCAACGTTATATAAAATGTACAGCAAAAAAGCACTCAGTGTGGCATTGGTCTATAAAGTTTACCAGTAATTTAATGAGCACTGATTCTATCTGTGTACCAGCACAACACTGATTACCTAACATATACTAGTATGTATATGTCTTAATGGTGAGTTGAGAGACTTCTTGATTGGGAATGGTGTGATTGAGTCTTCTCAGCATGGATTTATAGGTTAGGTTAGGTTAGATTGTGAGTGGTCCATATCGGTCCCTCCACCGCGACCATAAGGTCTATTGTGGCTCACGCCTAATGTCTATATTTCACCCAACAAATCCAGCCTCCTACAGAGGTCGATAACCTTTGCGGGCGAAAGTTGATCCAGATCCTCTGGAGCAAGCTTTACCTTGCCAAAGAGCAGGTGTCTAGTCCTATCCGCTGCCGGACAGGAACACAGCACGTGCTCTGCTGTTTCGTCATTCTCCATACACAGCCGGCACTCGGTCTCCTGACCGATCCCAAAACGGTGCATGTGATGCCGCAAGCGACAGTGTCCTGTATACAGGCCGACTAGAGTACTCAGTTGTTGTCTGATCAGCTCTAGAAGTTTCTTAGCCCTTGACTCAGACAGGCCATTTATGAAGGCCTTAGAGTGAGCTAATCCTGGAAGATTTTGCCAATATTGAATTGTCCTTCTATCTGTCCAGGTCTTTAAGGTGCGTTTTGCTGTGCAAGATGTTATTCCCAGCACCGGTTCTGGTCCGATAAAGTCGCACGCGGCACCACTCCTGGCAAGCGCGTCTGCCGCAACGTTGCCATCATGGTCCGAGTGACCCGGTATCAAGACCAGCGACACCTCATTACAGCTGCCCAATTCTTTAAGGGCAGATTTACAACTCCATACCGTCTTTGAATTGCACCGGTAGGAACCAAGAGCCTTTATTGCAGCTTGGCTATCTGCATATATCTTTATCGATTTGTTTGCGCATAGGTCTTTTAAGCTTTCCCTTGCACACATCTCGATGGCATATACTTCTGCCTGGTGTATGGTTGCGTACTTGCCGAGGCATGGATTTATAAGCAACAACAGTACTAGCATTGCTTTATTTAATTTTGTCAGGTTGTAAATGTAATAGATAGGATCGAATGGTGCTTGGGTTTGTTTATCGACTTATCTTGTGCATTTGACTGTGTGGATCATGGTATTCTTTTACATAAATTGTCTAGATCTGGTGTTAGAGAAATACCTTTGAAATTGATTACATCTTACTTAGATGGTATATTCCAGAGAATAAAGTTATCTGATGGTACTTTAAGTGAGGCTATGCCAGTAACAACAGGAGTGCCACAGGGTTCTATTTTGGGGCCCTTACTTTACTTAGTTTATGCTAATGATCTTCCCATCTTTCTTCAGAATATTCCAGAGTTAACAGTGGTATGCTATGCAGATGACACTAACATTTTGGTCAGATCAGCTGGTTTAGACCAGTTGCTGCTTAAAAGTAATTCGGTGTATGAATAAGTAGACTTGTGGGATACCAAAAACAAGTTGAACATAAACCAAGGTAAAACAGTCAAGCTCCTCTTCAGTTCTCCTAAATTCATTTGTGTTGAAGGAGGCGTTACAATTTATCAAGAAGTGCTAAGATGCTCGGATTGGTTCTCGATTGTAATTTGCACTGGCATTCTTATATTGAGTATCTCTGTCCAGTAAGTTGGTGAGGTGTTGCTATATGAGGTCAGTGGCCACTGTATGTAGTAGAAAGGTTGTCATGAATGTTTACCATGCATGTTTTCATTCAGTGATTCGTTATGGTATTGTTTTCTGGGGTGGCTGTTCGGGCGCAGAGCGAATATTTCTGATTCTGAAGTACATTATAAGAATTATTGCTGGGGTTGGTTTTCGTCATTCCTGCAGGGATCTCTTTCAACAACTTGGTGTCTTAACAGTTTATGATACATATTTTTTTAAATTTGTTGCTTCGTGTTTAAAAATTATGAAGCCTTTTCAAAAAACGAGGTCGGCCATAGCTGATACTAGATTTAAGGACTGCTTGGTTCCTGATCCGCACTCCATTGCCTTCTATCAGAGGAATGTCTTCTACAATGGGTGTTAGTTCTATAATAGGCTTCCTGAGACAATATAGAGGTCTGGCAGTTTTCAGAAATTTAAAAGGAATCTTAAATCCTATATTTATCAGATCGGTTGTTACAATATCCATGATTATTTTTCTTTTAGTGTGTGAACATTATTGTTGTCATATACTATATTTGTATAATTTTAATTTGTATAATTTATATTTTATATTATATTTTGTTTATATACTTTATAATTTTATATTTGTGTTTATATTTTGTATTGACTTTTGATGTTTTTGTAGTAACAATGTCACGAATTAGCTATGTATACAATCATGTAGGAGTTTCTGTAAAATAAAGCATTATTATTATTATTATTATCCCACACGGGGCAGTGCCGGCTCGTCTGATGACGCAGGTAATAGTAATAGTAATATTTATTGAGATTGATTATACATTGTAACATTTGACAAATAAGTTGATAACTTGTCTTGTCCAAGTCACAATTTTGATAGGTTTATCCAAATAGAGTAATCAAAACTTGTAAAGATGACATTGACTACTAAAATTTTGACATATGGCTCATTTTGCTTCCTTAAAAAATCTGTTCATCGTCAACTCCATTCTGTATATTTACTGCCCAACGCTCAAAAACCATTTAGTAACACTTTCAGCTTCACCTATATTTTTCGGTTAAACTAAATTTTTGTATTCAAAGTCCACCATAATTATTTTTTTTTCATTCTCTCAAATTCATTTGGTACAACCACATAAAAATGTCTTGTTACGTCGCGCCGCAGTTTATAATGTATTTTTATAGTAATTTATGGTACGACATAATTTGCAAGCCCGCCCCTGATCACTGAATTGAATGTATACATGCCGCAAGACGCAGTGTTTATGTATTGTGGAACTGTAGTGCGTCAAGCAGCTGCGGACTATCTGAGCCAGATTTGTTAGTATACAAATGCTGCCTCTGTTTCGGGACGCTTGCGTGAGACGGTTCCCATGGCAACGGCACACGCACTGGTATGTTGGGTTACAAAAGTGATGCCTGCTTGAAATCTTAGTTTCTGTCATTTGTTTAGATTGGATCGAATCGTCAGAGGTGTATTTTTGTTTTTACTATGGTGCCATTAAATAATCTGGTATTTGTTATATTTACAGACTTTGAAAAGCGGGATTTTTCATCTTTGTTTTTGGTAAGTGGAATTGATTTCTTTATTATCACCTCTAAAAGAATAATTTCAAAATAATAAAAGATTAGATATAAAATTTCAAGTTGTAAAAAAATGAGAAGGGCCTTGAATTAAAAAAAAGCTTGTAGCTCTTCTCTCTATAAACAGATTTTCATAGATAATACGCTCCTTATTATATTACTATATGCGTGCATGTACAGTATGTGTACAGTGTCCACTCATCGAATATTCCTGGTCATTATTCCGAAAATTATTCCTTGTGAAAGTCTATATTTTTGTACAAATGGATTTTTCATTTAAATACTGAAGTGTCAGGAGAAAACGTGACCTTGACATTTAAAAAAAATCGTCTGCGGCGCAGGTGGGGTCTTCATCTCCCTGGGCCGCCTTTTGGGGTCGTGCCAATTCTTTTTCACCCACTCTCAAAGTCACGAGCCGCCACTGGCACAGAGATGACGTTTTTCAATACTAGGCTGATATAGGTTATGTTTGTAGTAACACACACGTGAGCCAGCAGTATGCTACATCTAAAACAATGAATGTAAGTAAAATGATTGGAATGTCAACTATTTTCTGCTTGTTATATATTACATTATGTGACATGGGATTTGTTTATCTGGATTTTATTATGCCAAACGTAATAGGCCATGACCCTGATGACATTTCATCCTTTGTTTTTGCCAAGCGGTCAAATCTAAACCTGACAGTTTGTTGTTTTGGTCTTCATAACGAGTATTTATTGTTTATTTTTGTTTTAAAATGTCTTCTAGACGCATTTACAAGCATCCTCTAGATAGTTTTGTGAAATTTGAAATAGTACAGAAACAAAGCTTTGGGATGTCTATGAATGTTAATTTGGCAGGATGTTGTCTAACTTAGACAAAAATTGTACACCAAATGTGTCATGATGAGTTGTGCTCCATGGTTCTGCATTCTGTTCTGTCTGTCATATGACATTTAGAGAGATGAAATGACAGCGAACAGATGCCACACAGCGTTTGTGAGCTGGCACTCTTTAACATGAACGTGATTGTCTTATATATCCTGTAATTAATATGTTACTATGATCATAAGTCAGAATATACAATAAATATATATAATAGTAAACACAACATGGTGTGAGAATAGTGGAACCGAGTAAGAGGGGAAAGGTACAAATACAAGCATCGGGTTTAATAGAAGTAAGAGCATGGAAGCCTCAGCACCCAAAGAGTTGAACATAAGAGAAAATGCTGCAGCCAATTGGAAATTATTCAAACAGAGATTTCAAATTTATCTGATAGCCTAAGGTAAAGCTGCAAAGACAGAGATTGAAAAGGTGGCTGTGTTGTTAAACTGCATTAGTGAAGATGCTCTAAATTTATTCAACACATTTGGACTGAATTATGAGATAACTGAGCTCGAGGCAAAATGAAGGGAATTGCCAAATTTGGTTTCGATTGGTGAAGTATTTTTTAAGTTATCAGTGGGATACATTATATATATATATATATATATATATATATATATATATATATATATATATATATATATATATATATATATAAACTTTTTAACTGACCTTGGATTTGGATTCTAGGGGCCCTAATTCGCGGTCATTTGAAGAAATTTTCCAAAAATCTCAACATCGATACCTCTCTATTAGTGAATTTTCTTAATGAATATTCACTAAAATGGTATGTGTTTTTATGACATATAATAGACGCCTCTAAGGTACGATCTAGTTAGTATGATCTGGTTTTAAATTTCAAAATTTGTTGACAGGATTATTTCACCTCCTTAACTCTTAAGGATCATATCATTGCTGTTATGGTAAGCATTCCAGTATGTTCAGATCTTCCAACAAAGTAACGACCCAAGTATCTGCCTTACTTAAAAAATAACTGGCTAAACAAAAAACTAACATCATAAGATAATCAGCAGCATTGTCTTACATATTTATTTAAAGGTATACAATTCATAAGAATATTGAATAGTGATAACAAGAGCAACAAATGGCTTTATGTTGTCTTCCTCTAAAAAACAGAACGGTTGTGCAGGCAAAAATGTTATAAGGAAACGTGTGCTTCTCATACAACAATGGAGAACCGTACATATAACTTTATTTCTTTTTTTTTGTGTTTACCTGATAAAAAAAGTATTTTTAATAAATCACACAATAAAAATAATGGTGTGACTAACATCCATTGTATACAAGTAAATACCGGAACATAATAACACCAATCATTACAACAGCGACAACCAGTATAATACAAATCCCAGTACAGCCATGTACAAAATCAACATTAGTGTGCAACACTCGGCTTAATACCATTTTATTTGTTTATTTATATATATATATATATATATATATATATATATATATATATATATATATATATATATATATATATATATATATATATATATATATATATATATATATATATATATATTCTACAGAGTTAAGACTAGAGGTGTTCGAAGCTTCGAAATTGCGAACCGAACCCAAACTTGAACCGAACCTTCGGTTTGAAAAATTGTTCGCCTTAGGCGATGTTAAGTGGTTCGTGTTATATTATTAACTGAACGCATTAAAGGTTTTAGATATTGGTTTATTAACAAATATTAAATAGGAAAGTTAAATGAATACAAGTAGTTTTACATTGCTATTTATATCTCTGACATCGACGTTGGTGTTCTTCTTTCTTGATGACTGTCAAATGCAACCATAGAACCTCCTGCTTAGGCAACACTCTATTATTGAAAAGTCAATACAACACACTAACACAACAGTTCGAAGTTCGAAATACGTAATTATCCAAAATAGTTCGAAGTTTGTTGCTCAAAAATACTTCGAAATTGAACTTAACAGGCATTCTATGCTGCCAAAGGTAGCGAAGTTGTAACTTTGTAGCGGCCCCGTTAACCCAGTAGCAGCGCTTTAAACTCTGTATCGGTCCCATTGGGTTGGTAGCATAATTTCAGGAGATTTCACTTATACATATTTTTTGCAGTTTGTGGGACACTGAGACATAACAGAGCCTTTTAACAATCACATAATTAATTTTTTCATATATCCTAGCATCTCAATGCCTTTTTCGGTTAAAACATTATAATGGCAGTGTTCGAAACTGATCGGTAAAGTAAATTTTCAGAATTTATGAAGCCAATTGCAGATTATCTTCCAGAAGCACTAAATTAAACATACTTTGTTTCATAATGAGCCAAAACAGTTTAATATTCACAATCAGGAGACATTTAAAGTTTTTAGTTGTTATTATATATGTACCTATCATTCTCACTTTTAACCCCAGCAATCGACGCCCTCGTGGCGCAGGTTGCTAGGTGCCAGCCTGCTCAGCGAGAGGTCCCGAGTTCGATTCCTGGGCGAGCCAAGTTGACTTTGTCTGGAGAATTTGTAAAAATATTGAATGATTGGAAATGAATGTGCTAATGGCCTGAGATGCCGCAGCCAATATTAAAAAAAAAACCCCAACAATCTGTTAATCTAAAACTGTCTAGCTAACACCAGGCAACAACAAAATGTTGATAATTGAGCTTAGCTGTATAAAGTTTTCAATATGCCTATTTGTATTTTTGATTATTCAACGTTGATTCATCTTCACAACCAACATCAGCACTGAAGGGCATTATCACCCAATCAACCTGCAAATTTTGTCAAACCTTTTCTTTTTGTTCCACATACTAAATATTGTCTGCTACAATGTACCTAAATTTTAGCTTTAAGGCAGTTTTATGTGATCATTGAAAATGTTGATTAGTTCGATGTTCGATTTTAAATTTTTAAGTAGTTCGAAGTTCGACTGTGAACCTTAGACATACTATTTTAAAGGTTCGAAGTAACATCTTTGCTTGGATTCATTTATAGTTCGGTTCAAAAAAAAAAAAAAAACCATGGGTTCGCACACCTCTAGTTAGGACCCATTCACAAAATGCAACTAATACATCACAAAATTATAACAAAATGTATAGATCAAAACAGCCCACAAACGAAACAAAATGTAGATAAAGCTCCACCAAAATAAAAATAATAAAAAGCACTAATAGTGTAACATCAAAGCTTGAAATTTAGAATCGGAACACAAATATCAAACTTAAAACATGACCAGTATTTTATTAACCATTTAAAACTGCTTACTTAGAATCAGCAAGTCTTGCAATAAAAGCTTCAACATTTTATATTAACTTATTACATTTGTGCCACATTAAGGAATGAAAACACCTTCTGACATTGATTCTACGTAGAAAGTGTTTAGCTTGAACTGGCCCTAGAACTGGGAGTTGAGAATAGACTAAAGTTAGGGAAATAAAGCAAATCTTGCAATGTTGGTAGAAAAGCCGGCAACCCGCTTGAGAGGTGGCAGGTGTGACCGGTAGGGGGATAGTGGCAGAAGGCGAACTAAAAACACTGTTCCTTTTGCATGCTGTAAAGAAATGTAAAAACACGTATAATAATTAGTAATAGTTAAAGTGCAATCAATACAAGACAGAAGGAAAAGAAAGAGCGTTGTTATCAAGTAAGGTATTCCCGCGGAGTGTCGTGTGGAGTACGGTGTATTCACTGGTGTGGAAATCTGATTCCGACCCAAGGACCACCATCTTAATTAATCCCAGTAAAGTTAGTTGTTTCAGATTCCACGTCTGCCCGACTGAGGGAGTGCCGACCAGGTTCCAATACATTTAAAATGCGGAATTTCAGAGGTGAGTTGCGGTACAGCTGTAGCTTAGCCTGAACAGCGCACTCTCGGAGGGGTAACCGACTTCCCGGAGAACCACTACTAGGAACGATCTGCTGGACACCGTCCAGTAGAAGAAGTGTGCAGGCCGCAGATGGCAAGGGAACCACTGCAGCAAACCGTAAAGTATCTATTACATAAAATAATTTAAATGACAATATGCACGGAAATTTTGTTGGTGCCGGACATTACTGGGGGTGAATGTTTACAGGTGTAACCAATAAGACAAACCCATATGATCACTACTATTAATTAAACCGTCATAATGTCAATTAGATTAAGTTTATAGGGGGCCCCTATTGATGTCTCTTTCAAGCCAGTGTATTATTATTATCAGATAAAATAAACATGCTAAATTAATTTGTTATTGCCTAGGAATATACCCCTCTCTCTGGTGTAACATATAATAAATGGGCAGCTCTGCACCCTGGGATATAAAAGGTAACCAAAATAAAATATCGTGCATTGTTGCCATTCAGTACAAAGGCAGATACTTATAAAAATAAAATAAAAAATTAATAAAAGAAATAAAGCGTAGTTGAAACTGTATAGCTTCGAGCCCTGGAACCTTAAAATCAACATTCTTTTAAAAAATGTTAACAAGAAATATGGTCATCCACACCACCTCCACACATTCAAGCTATCAAAACAAAATCTTGTTGGGAGTCTAAGCAATACCTACCACTGCATAGATTCTACTTTTTCTATATACAAGATATTTTGGAAATGTCCTTGGTATATTTTGCCTTCTTTGATGTGAATGCCATAAGTGGTGACCATGTTTCAGTTGGGGATCACACGAGCATAGCATTATACGAAAGTTCTTTAAAGATCAATGCAGAAAATTCGATACCCATCCTACAATTAAATTCTAGAACCTCAAATGCCCTACCTACAATATCAGACATACGATTGATAGGTAAAAGAGGTTTTTTCCTCATCAAAAGCAACGATGGGATGTCGCCTTGAGTCTAGCACTGGTGGGTATCGAGGCTAGACGAACCCAGAGGAAAGCCGAGATCTTTAGGGGTGGAATACAACTAAGGGTTGAGGCCTTTTCTGTGAGCTTCGAAACGGAAAAACGACCTCACTTGGTTGCTGCTCGGATGTGGGACTTCATGATATTGACCCGAGTCAAACACTGACGGATGTCTGGTCCAGACGAACTCGGAGAGGTTATCTCTCTTTGAGCTGGGCAAGCGACTTCGCAGTACATCTGTCAAACAAAGTTTCACCTCGCAGGTGTCGTCTCCTGCCTGAAGCTCGATTTGTTGGGTGAAATTTAAGCTAACGCTGGCAGGTGTTGGGCCTGGACGAACCCGGAGGTGGCTGAGGTCTCTAGGGGTGGATTACACCGGGAGACTTGGGCCTACTCTGTGAGCATCGATACAGGCTAACGACCCCGCCTGGATGCTGCTCGAGGGCGGGACTTCATGATACCGCCTCGAGTCAATGAAACACTGGCGGGGGTCTGGTGCAGGTGAGGCTGGGGGGAGGCGGATATCTCTGGGGAGTGATATGCACCCAGAGTTGACCCCTCCACTGTGGCCTCAGAGACTGACATTTGACCTCGCGTGGTTGTTACTCGGGAGCGGGGTTCCAGATGATACCGCCCTGGATCGAGCACTGGCGTGTGTCGTTTGTCCAGACGTCCCGGGGGGCTCTGATCTCTGATAAGTGGTAAACACCCGCAGTTTGGAGCCCATACTGTGTGCTACGAAACGAACGGACGGCCTGGCTGGGGTGATGCTCTGGAACGGGACTCAATGGGATGTTGCCTTGAGTCTTAACACTGTTAGGTATCAGGTTTGGAAGAGCCTGAGGGGAGCTGAGATCTCTAGGGGTGGATTACAACTGGAGATTAGATGCTGCTCGCGAGCGGGACTTCATGATACCGCCTCGAGGCAAACACTGACGGATGTCTGGTCCAGACGAACTCGGAGAGAGGTTATCTCTCTTTGAGCTTCGAAACGGGCAAGCGACTTTACTCAGATGGCAGTACACCTGCCAAACAAACTCTCACCCTCAAGAAAAGATAGACTCCCTCAGGGAGCTGGAATTGATGGGTGAAATCTAAATAATTAGACCTGAGCCACAATAGACCTAAGGTCACGGTGGAGAGACTGAATAGCCCACTCACAATAAAATCTAATCTAATGTGTAATTTTATTTATTCAAAATTTTTTGTTATTAGAAAGTTCTATAGTATTTTATAAAATATCGTCAAAATTACGACGGTCTGGTATTTACGTGTTTTGAAACAGGTCTGGTATTTTAGGGTTAAGGTTTTTTTTAACTGGGCCCTGCCCTATTTGTGTCACGTACCTTATAAGCCAGTAACTCAATATTTCCACTGTGATTTGTATTAATGCCAATTAGATATAAACTCACGCATGGGCGGACCAAGCTTTATATTAATACCAGTTGTCACTGACTTAATAAGACTGATACAACACAAGTTGTTTGCGATTATTACTTTATTCAAATTTTATTAATATTTTTACCCAGCACTCATGGAGGTAAATGTATGTACTCCAACCACTGAATTATAAAAATAGAGTAAAAGTAATGCTTAAACTTTTCTATAAAAGCAAAAGAGTCACCTAAAGAGATCATAGTGTTTGTTGTCGCTTGAGTTTTATAATTTGTCAAAAAAATAAAATTGACTAATGTCTAAAACCAGGCTACTACCTTACATATCTTTCATTTAATAAAAAAGATAACCATTTATAAAAACATTTTACCTTAGTACAAGAATATAAAGTCAAATGGTATTTGTCAGTAAACTGAATACAAGAATAATAATTTGTACTGTGAATACAATCCACTGTATTTTCAAACTACATAGCACCAAGGACAAACTAAAAAATGTACAATAGTTGGTTATAAAATGGAATTAAGTACAGGGATACCCATTGATTAGATGCTAAAAAATCTTCGTTTGTTACCTTCTTTTTTAGCTACAAAAAAAAACCAGAATATGCAAGAATAATAACGACATCATTAGGCTACAGTAAACGAGCCGAAAATGTATTCTAAAATGTGTATTTTAGAATAAAATTGTATGCCATAAGTTTAAGCACGATCTGCAAAAGTAAATGTTAATCAACCAGCTGCTCTTGATTTCAAAATAAACCCTTATATTGATTCTGTAGTTAACTACAGTTATAAAACACCTAAGCTAATCACATTTTTAGTTTTGTAAACTAATATTTGTTTCGCCTCTTAAATTATAGAAGTATTTAAAAAACAGAACATCCCTGTGCTTATTTCCCATCATCAAGACCGATGTTTAAAAAAGTGCAAAAGCTGAGATTCTTATTTGATATAAACTGTTGACAGTGTGGAAAACGGCTTGGAAAAAATAAAGAAAATGAGAGAGCCAACTTCAATTTCTCATTTATACCTGTATCTTCAATTTTTATATTGTCCTTCATTATAGAACAGATAAGACAATATTTAGAGACTAATTTAGTCTCGTTACAATGTTACATATATAAAAATTTTCAACGAAGAAGAATATTTCTTCGCTAATGGGACAATATAAAAATAACTTATTCCATTTATCATTTTAACTTGTGCGTTTCTATTCTAACTTACACAGTCCACGCCAACATTTAAATTAGAACTTTGTGCATGGATAATCGATTTGTAGTGATCATCTGATATTTTAGTAAATAAATCTGAAATTTCAAGTAAAATACTAACAATATATTGCACTTTTCAACCTGTAATAACACGAATGAATACATAACAACAGCTGTATACACTACCTGCCACTAAAATTGAAGAACATTATACACATGAAAACAATTTGAAAACTTTTATTTATTTCACGTAATCGTGCCCCACGTTGGGCGCCAATTAATTGTCAAGAGTTTACTTAATAAAAATAATGAAAATCTTGCCCGGCTTCTGGCCCGTCACAATTTAGGAAAAGGGAGGTTTCGGAAAAATAAAGAAAGAAGGAAAAGGAAGTTAAACGAACCACAGGGAAGAGTAAAAGAGAAAGAATAGAGAATGGTTTCACGCTACACCCGGGAATTGGGAACTTCAGCGTCGGCAGTTGGTACCAGGCTCAGCAGGTATGTCACGACTATTTGCCTATTTCTAGTGACAGGTGCAACGTGCAACAGAAACAGATGTAAAAGAACAGTTTTGGGGGTTAGTAGTTTATTCAACATAAAACAAAAAAAAGTATGGACGCAGCAAGTGCGTTATGGTCACCTGAAACTTAGCAGCGACTGTCGTGATAATTTCTAAGTATTTCGCAGCCAGTGAGCGATATGTTATAGAAACGTTCCTATCACAGAGCAACCACCAAAATGGGAGATGGCTGCAATGTTACGGCGTGGTATCGGGAACTTATTCAGCTACGTTCCAACACCGTAGCCATTACATAGCCATGGCATAGAGATACGGTAATAGCCACTATCACGGGACTTATCACTACCCAATCTGTCTTGTGCTTGCTTTCTTCTTGAAAATTATTCCACAGAATAATATCCCTCTCCACCTCTATGTATTAAAACCGTCTTTGTCTTTTATTCCCATTCTATAGGTACTAGCAAGACTACAAGTCAACAAAGATAATTGGTTGATTGTGGTTGCCCTTACTTGGTGAAACTGGTCCATACTACATACAGACTTGGAGACTACTTCTCTGTTGGGTTAGATGTTCTCGGATGTTGTTGAACGTTTCTGTGACTAATTTCGCTGCTTGACAGCATTTTCTGGGATTGCTGTCAAGCAGCGAAACTAGTTAATGTTTCACTGACAATTGTTGACAAAATGGCATGTTTTGTAACAGCATTATACTGTTTTAAACTGCTGTTTTTGCCTGCTCCCCTTCTTACCTTCCCCTAAAACATTGTGGAATGTCTGTAAACTTTTGTTTGCTGCGAAAGTGACTTGACTTTATTGACATATGATATTATTATGAATGAAACCTATATTGTCACTCTAGACATATCCAAAATATTCGACCAGGTCTGGCATGCAAGGCTGCTTAATAAACTTCCGGCCTATGGCACATCACCAAAACTCTGTACCTGGACAGCAAATTTCCTCTTCAACCGGAGCATTTCTGTTGTCGTGGATGGCCATTCCTCTAAACTGTATCCAATTAATGCAGGAGTCCCGCAAGGTTCAGCTTTGGCCCCGCCCCTACTTTGTTCTCCACATCAATGACCTCTCTGGCACATCCAACCCAGTTCACAGTTATGCGGATGACAGCACCCTCCACTCAAACATACAATATTCTAAGCCTGTCTCTTTAGTCCAATTAGATGAGGATCGCAGACTCATGGAGGGTTCTATCTCTGTGGATCTCCAAAAAATATTAGACTGGTGCAGTAGAAATCTTGTACAATTTAACTCCACCAAATCTGTCTTGCTTTCTATCTCATAAGAGATACACCAGCCCTAGACCCATCACAATGAACAACCAAGTTATTCAAAGTAATGAGTCCTTTTCACTTGTTGGCATTTCTGTGGATTGAAATCTCAATTGGCACCAACATGCCACACAAATTGCAGAAGCGGTTGGTAAGAAATTAGGTTTCCTCTTCCGGGCTCACAAATACTTTTCACCAGTTAATCTCTATACCTTATATACTTCACAAATAAGGCCAGACCTCGAATACTGCTTCCACATCTGGGGTACCGCTGCCGCTTCTACGTAACTATTGTAAACAATACTTTTTGTAGTTTGTGGCGCAATTAACTGATCCTTTAAACGTGCTCTAGTGTTGTATTGATGCTGTTGTTCACAATCTGATAACAAACTTTGTTTTCCCCAACAAAACACGCACACTCCAATATATACAAACTTGGCAAGGTAAGTATTCTGTTGTCGAGGAATGTTTTCCTACACGAACCACTATAATTCAGATTAAATATGCTGCGGATACATGCCTTTTGGAGCCTAAAGATTCTACCGGCTTCTATGGAATTCCCTGAGAACATTAGCCCATATCGAAGCCTTGAGTTTACATATGCGTAGTACGCCTCGAGGCCAGCACTAATACTACTAGAATCGGACAGAACACGCAGAGCATAACTAAAAGCTGACAGTTTACCTGCCAGATAGCCAACATGAGCCCTCGAGTTCAACTGAGAATCAAGCTTCAAGCCCAAAAACTTAACATCATCCTACGTGCTCAGCGATTTAGAGTTGAATTTCAGCGATAACTGGTTACCCCTAAAATAGTTAAATGAGATTAAATTTGTTTTGGCCACATTCAATTGTAAGTCCATTCCACTGTACCACTGTTCCAGAATTCTCAGTGATTGTGATGCCTCATAAATTAAATCACTATCTGAAGGAGCTCGTAAAACCACAGATGTATCGTCAGCAAACAGGGCTGTCTTATGGGGCAATACTTCAGACAGTTCGTTAATATAAAGTAAGAACAAGACTGGCCCAAGGATTGAGCCCTGAGGCACACCTCGTTATATAATCTTCCACTCAGATGCCAGAAATACCCCTGTCCTATAATCATCAAAAGCCACACATTGTTTCCTGCCTAATAGGTGTGACTTCATTAAATTCAGCGAGACTCCCCTGAAACCTAGAAATTCCAACTTAACTAACAGTGTGTTGTGGGACACGCTATTAAAAGCTTTAGATAAATCCAGCATCATGCACATTGTGCTTTCACGCTTGAGTCCCTCTGTAATTTCCTTGATAACTTGAAATATTGCCCTGTTAGTTGACCTTTTCTTAATATGGCCATTTTGATTCTCACTAAATATTTTGTGTTTCTCTAAAAAAGCCACTATTCGCTTACATAGAATTTTTTCTATTATTTTTGCTATATTTTAAATTAGTGAGATAGATCTATAATTGGTAAGTAGAGATATCGCTCCTTTGATAGAAAAGTGACACAAGTCAAAAATTGCAATTTTTTAGTTAATTGGAATAATAAAACTAGAAAGATCTATATTTATATGTGGAAAAGCGACACATCTAATAGTTTCATCAAATACCGTGAGGGGGCAGAAGTGTCGTTTGTCGATTTACAAATACTAAAACAACGTTCTACTGAAAAGTGACATTAGTGAGTTGAGTCCCGCGAAGAAGTGTGGTGTGCTCTTAAACATTTACGGAAAAACGTCATTTTTGTTTTGAGTCGTTTTTCTTTAAAAACGGTAAGTGCAATTTGACTGGTTGTATTTATTATAAAACGTCACTTTTGGAGATGTGTCAATTTTGTTCATATTTTAGAACTAATTTCTTACTTAGTTTGCATTCCTAACCTAAAATTTAGAGAGATGTCACTTTTCCTTAAATTGTAACGTAACTTCTCTGGAATATGACCTACTTATAATTTTCAGGTAACGCACTGTTTTTTAAGTAACAATGTCGGAACGGGCAAAATTGATGGTAAAACTAGCTCAGAAAGTTACTGACAACAAGGATGTTACACATTGGGAAGTTGTTGAGAGTAGGAACGGTAAGTTATGTCAGTTATAGTTTTATCCAGATCTTTCAATAATGGTTTTTCTGTTTAGGATGTGGATCCTGTGGGGATAATATTTTAATTAGTCCCATTGTACAGAATGCTGGCCCTGTCATAAATGTGACAGATTTATCTTCTAAAGCGGGTAAGTACTTCTTTACTTTCTATTGGCAAATTAGTCAATCGATGGTAGTGTTGCGTAAATATCGTGCAAAAAACAGTACTTTTCCCTGACTAAACTCATATATTTTTATGGAGTACCACACATTTTTACTATAAAAAACTGTCTTTCTAAGAACAGAACTATTCGTATAACAAGACTACAACGATAATATAATGTTATTCTGTGAAAAAGTGCTACATGCAGCAGTTCTAGAAATCACCAACAGAGGTCATGTCAGGATGGTTGACTTTACAGTTGACTTGACAATTACTTTACTCTCATATTTTTCTATTAGAACCGAATAATAATTATTATTATATTAATTTTGTTTTATTTTTATCTTGCATTTTAGGTTGTGGCTTTCCTATCTATGACTCTGTTAATTCGCCATCCATAGAGAATAATGTAGATGCTTCTACTCAAGAAAATAGTACTGCAACTGAATCTGTTAAGAACGTTGACAAACATACGCCCATTGGTAAATACAACCTACGAAATTCATAATTTACTCTAATGCAAATTTTAGTTTTAGATTGTGCTGTACCTAAAGATTTTTCTACAGAAAATTTAAACGATGCTGTATCTAGCGATAATAATGAGAATGAGATTGAAGATCCCTTTCACAATTCTGATAATACAGACGATGATGCTGATTACTCAACTGATTCAGGCAGCGAAACTTCATCAGAGTCAGACGATGAAGCTTTATTACACCGGGTAGAAGTAGAAACACAGCATGGCGTAGAAGAGATCCCAAAAGGTAGAAAACGAAAGCGAAATGAGTCCAAGTGGAAAAAAAATGCTGCAAAATTGGCCAGAAATTCTGGAAAACAGTATGTCTCATCGTCAACGACCAACAAAATAATGAACGCAAGAGAAATGAAACCTCCATGTCGAGACAATTGCAAGATTAAATGCACTTCCAAAATTACTGCAGAGTCTCGTAAGCTGATATTTGCAAACTATTGGGCTCTTGGAGATTCTCAGAGACAACGAGATTATCTATTCGTGCATGACTCCCATTAAACCGAAGTACCAATATCCTAAAAACGAATCCAAACGACGAGGTAACAGTGCTTTTCATTTCGAAATTGATGGAAATCGCATCCGTGTCTGTAAATCATTTTTTAAAGCCACTCTCGATATTACTGATAGGCCAATCCGAACGGTGATTACAAAACGAGATGTACAAGGAGGAATGCTTTCAAGCGACCTCCGAGGCAAGCATGGTAAACATTCTAAGCTGGATGCGAGTATTAAAGAAGGAATTCGAAAACACATAAACTCCATACCCAGAATTGAGAGTCATTACACGAGAGCTCGTTCTTCTCGTGAGTTTATTCAAGGTGGAAAGTCCATACGCGATTTACATAGGGATTATGTCAACGAATGTGAGGATAATAACTTACCAAGTGCTAAGTATTTGATTTATTATCAAATATTTACTCGTGAATTCAACTTGTCATTTTTCACGCCCAAGAAGGATCAGTGTGCAGTTTGCGCGACTTATACAAATTCTTCTGAGGATGAAAAAGAACATTTAAAAGATAACTATGAGATTCACCTATCAGAAAAAGAACTCTCACGTGCCGAAAAGCACAATGATAAGGAAAAATTATCTGAAAATTACATCGTAGCTTGTTTTGATCTCCAGCCGGTAATGCCGTGCCCTAACGGAGACACGTCATCATTTTACTAGAAGTCAAAACTCAATGTTCTCAACTTCACGGTATATGAAATGAAAAAAAAGGTTTCGATGATCTATGTTACTGTTATTTATGGGACGAAACGCAAGGCCAGAGAGGGGCCAATGAAATCGGATCTTGTCTCCTTGATTATATAGAAAAAATATCAAGAGCAAATCCTAATGGTGAAATTGAAATTGTGCTGTATTCCGACAATTGCGTCGGTCAACAAAAAAATCGCTTCATAGTAACGATGTATGTGTATGCTTTAAAGAAATTTGCAAACATAAAATCCATTACCCACAAATTTTTGATAATGGGACATACACAGAACGAAGGAGATTCTGCTCATTCCATAATCGAGCGTCAAATAAAACGTTCATTAAAAGGAGGCCCAATTTTTATTCCAGCACAATATGTGGAAGTAATCAAATGCGCCAAAAAAACTGGCTCACCGTATTCTGTAAAGCAAATGTCATTTACGGATTTTGTTGATCTAAAATCATTAAATGAGAATATTGGAATTTTAGACATGAGAAGTAATACTAAAGATAAGTTAATGGATTTTAAAATAATAAAAATTGAAAAAGAAGATCCATTTAAAATTTTTTATAAGACATCCTACGCACAAAATGATTTTTGTGTACTGACCATTAAAAAACCTAGAGCAACAGTAAATAAAAGGGCTAATTCAACATTACAGCCTTTGTACAAAAGTAAAATACAGATTCCGGTGAATAAGAAGAAGGGCCTTTTGGAACTGTTAAAGAAAAAGCATATTCCTGATTGCCATGCTGCATTTTATGAGAACTTATAACTGTTTTGTGTTGTACTATAGCTCGTATTTTTGTATTAAAATTTGTTCTTTTCTAATAAATATGTAAGACTAACGACATTTTGTATACTTTCTAGTACCGACATAAAGGAGTAAGTGTTTGTTTATTTATATGGAAAAGTGTCATAACTGGAAATAAGGGTTGAAATTGTCCATTTATTAGGGTCATAGTCTTCCAACCTTAAAAATATTGAAATGGTCTAGAAATATACATTGTAATGCATATACATTAACCTAGTAGTTTAATTTGCACATAGTTTACTGTGCCAACCTTATCTTCCTTTAATTCAGAAATATTAAAATAGCTCTCCTGAAAAATATTCATTTTTGACATGTGTCACTTTTCTGTCAAAGGAGCGATATGTCCCCACTCTTATGTATCAGAATCACTAGTGAGTTTTTCAGGTCATCCGGAAACAATCCCTGAGCCAGGCATAAGTTAATGATATTTGCTAATGGCTTGACTAAAACATCAGCACATTCTTTCAGCAGCCTTACTGGAATCTCGTCAAAACCTACTGAATTGGTGTTTCTAAGTTCAAAAATTGTATTGTACACTTCACTTTCATGGGTGGGGTAAAAAAATATTGTGTCATTAACATATTTAATTTTATCTGTTGCTGGAGCATTGTTGGTGTTGATATTTTTACACACGTTGATCAGATATTTATTTTTGTAATTTAACCACTCCTGATATATTTTTAGACGTCTATATTTTTTTCCCTTTCAACCTAGAGATCTGAATTTTGGGGTGCAGTGTAAGTTTAATAGCATAAACCTAAGTGCCAAATTTAGTTGCCATAGATTTGTTATTTTCAGAGATACAAAAATTTTCCGAAAGGAAACCCAAAATTTTCCAGGAAAAACTGTTCCGATTTTCCTGACCAACTTATCCAAGCCACTTGCAAAAGGAAGGCACATACCAAATTTCATCAAAATCGGTCCATTATTTTTTGAGTCATCGGTACGATAAGAAAGTTACGGACACAAAGAAATGACTGGGCTCTGGATGCACACGCAGGTGATTTCTTTGCGCCCGTGGCGATTTTGGCTCACCTGGCTATATCGTACTGATGATAGCTAATAAGCTTGAAACATGTGTATGCAGTTGTCTCCTTGCGGCCTTGCCCTTAACCTTTCTCCTTATATATATATATATATATATATATATATATATATATATATATATATATATATATATATATATATATATATATATATATATATATATATATATATATATATATATATATATATATATATATATATATATATATATATATATATATATATATATATATATATATACACGGATCTCGTCATAGGTGAATTTTTTAAAGAAAATTCACTAAAATGCCAACATTAAACAAAAACTGATATTTAACAAGTTTTGTGGCAAGTAGTGTATACATAGTAACTTATAAATTCTCTTTATAAACTTTAAAACATATTTTCAACCTGATTTTTTAACATGTGCTTAATAAACTTAAACAATAAGAATTAAATTTGTACAAACACACTTGAAAATCTATACAGATTATAGCGCCAAAGATTTCACATTATAAAAACATATTATGACTATGAGGTCTCCATATATAAAATTTCTTGTATACTTAACTAAATATTTTATATTATATCTAAGTAAACAATTCATATACAATATGAAAATTGTGAACCGATCATTTTTTTCATTTTGATTGAAATCATTCAACTTAGAAGTTCCAAAATTCGTTTATAAACAGTCTTAAGACTGTTCTCAGTCTTGATATTGAATTGTTGTTCTAAATAACGTCAAGTCATTTCTTTATTTTTTTGTTTTCGTATAATTGCAAACTTATTTTACTTGATGCACGTTTCATAGCGTTTCTTCCAAGACGCCAATAAATTTGCAATTATCCCGTCCTTCTGGTTGCATCTCTGCATTCAATAATGGCTACACTGCTTGGAAAAGTCACTAAATCTAACAAATCACACATAGTAGTTCAAGACATTCCTATTACATTGTTCGGAACGATCTGAAATGCTTTTTTCTACATTTATCGTACGACAAAAAATTACATTTTTGGCAGTGAGTTCCTGTAAAAGAAAAACAATTAATTGTAACAATTGCTATAACATAATACTTGCACATTAACTATAAACACCATCAGAAACTAGATAACATTGTATAAATAACACAAAAACCAGTTATTCCAGTCATAAAATTAAGTTAGTCTAAGAAAAGTTATTTATTTGGAAATAATGGGAATAAAAATTGGTAGGTTATATCAGTTAATAAAACAATAATGTTAGAGACTGTGAGAGGATGGATTTGGTTTGAAATATCAGTTGGATGGAGTATTGGTAAAAATTGTAAATGGCTTTTAGAAAATGTCAAAATTGTTACGAATCTGTCAAATGAACCAGGCGAATTTATTTTGATGCATTATTACAACAAAATTGTGTCATTATAGTACAAGCACAAGTATTCCACTTCTTTGTATTGACACAATGTATAATCTGCTAAAATAAACAATAATAAACAATAACTTATAAGTAAAAATTTTTAGGGATCCTAATTTAAAAAATACTGACAGATGTCTTAGCACAAGAAGGCTATGTGTATGAACACTTGGCAGGTGGTAGTGGACTTTTCCTTTACGTGATAGTAAAGGATTTTTTCACGCCCGAGGAGGTACCACCCCTTACATCAAGGAGCCGGTGAAGTCCCAACGGACGTTTATGGTCCTAGTGTATGAGTCGGTTTCCCTTATAAACAAAAATTATGATGGCTACTCCTTGTACAAAAGATTCCAGAGATAAAATACCCCTCCATTCGGATCTCCGGGAGAGGGGTGTGTAGGGGGCGAATATATGTGGCCTAAATTCTAACCTGAACTCCGTCCACCCTTTCCTCCAGGCTAATACGCCCCAACTCCTCTTGCTCACCGAAACCCAAATCAGTGCCAAAACAGACATTAATCACCTTAATTTCCCGGGGTATGAGCTCCTTTAGATTGCATGGAGATGTGTGCGCTTATGTTTGTAGCAATCTACCCTGCACCAGACTCGCCAATTTAGAAGCTGGAGAAAAAGACATACTTTGGATGAAACTCTCTCTCAGGGCTGCAACTAAATTCATCTGTTGCATTTACCGGTCACCTTCTTCAACTTTGTCCAGCTCTTCGACTACCTTTCTAAAAATATCCTTCCTCCGAGGTCACTATTCTTGGTGACTTCAATGTCCATAATAAGGAATGGCTAGGATCTTCAAAAACCGATCCACAAGGGAGAGCAGCGGAGGCATTTGCAGTCAGCAATTCTTTAGCCAATATGGTTCAGCAACCTACTTACTTTCCTCACATCCCAACACACAGCTCAAATCCCTTGGATGTCCTTCTTACTACAAAACCTGAATGATATAAGACATCAGTCACTGCCCCCCCTCAGTCGCTCAGACCACGACATGCTCACTGCTTCCTTCGCAATGCAACGAAAACCGTCAAGCATTTAACGACGCAAGAAACCGCTGTCTGCATTCTTTCTGAGGCAAAAAACTCGCTTAATACCCACATCAAAAACAAAGTCCTATCAACCTCCAACAGCAGCAAACCCTTCTGGACTCTTGCTAAATCTATTGGGAATAATTTCTGCAAGAGCACGTTTCCACCTCTTGTTTCAGGGGATGAAATTGTTTCTACCGCCCTGGGCAAGCCTGAACTTTTTTCCTCGTTGTTCGCCGGCAATTCTACTCTCAACCCACCTCCAAATGTTCAACTACCAACAATCCCCAATGTTGCACATAAAATGACTGATATCATTTTCAAAACTAAAAAGCTACGAAAGATGCTCTCCTCCCTTAATACCAGGAAAGCATCTGGTCTTGACGAGATCCCAGCAATTGTTCTCAAAAAATTCACACCAGAACTTGCTCCTGTCCTGACTCGTCTGTTTCAGACATCTTACAATAGAGGCATATTCCCTAGTAACAGGAAAACTGCTCAAGTACAACCCGTCCCCAAGAAAGGATCCAAAGTGCTTCCTAGCAACTACACACTTATTTCTCTCCTTTCAGTTGTTTCTAAAGTAAAGAAAAAGTATATAAACACCGAATTACTAAAATGTCTTGAAAAACACAGTCAGTATGGATTCCGTCAGCACAGATCAACTGCCGACCTCCTTTCCTTTGTCACCAATTCTTGGAACAAGTCTATGGAACTACACGGTGAATCCCAGATTGTTGCTCTAGCATTCGATCAGGTCTGACACGCAGCGCCAGAATAAACCTCCGGCCTATGGCCTACCACCAAAACTCTGTATCTGGACGGCAAATCTCCACTCCAACCGAAGCATATCTGTTGTCGTGGATGGCCTTTCCTCTAAACTGTATTCAATTAATGCAGGAGTCCCTCAGGGTTCAGCTTTGGCCCCTATTTTGTTCCTTCTTCACACCAATGACCTCCTCTCTAGCACATTCAACCCAGTTCACAAATACACGGACGACAGCACCCTCCACTCAAATATACATATTCTAAGCTTGTCTCTTTAGCCCAATTAGATGAGGATCCAAGACTCATGGAGGGTTCTGTCTCTGTGGATCTCCAAAAAATATTAGACTGGGGAAGTAGAAATCTTGTACAATTCGACTCCACCAAATCTCAGGCTTGCTTTCTATCTCATAAGAGATACACCAGCCCTAGACCCATCACAATGAACAACCAAGTTATTCAAAGTAGTGAGTCCTTTTTACTCGGTATTTCAGTGGATCGAAATTTCAATTGGCACCAACATGTCACATCAATTGCAGAAGCGGCTGCTAAGAAATTAGGTTTCCTCTTCCGGACTCGCAAATACTTTTCACCAGCTAATCTCTATATTAAGGAGTGATGTACGCTAGGTACAGTTGAAGTTTTTAGAGACAAGTGCCAAACTAGACAAACTGGGTATACAGAAAAATGTCATTTGTAGAATATTTTTAGTAAATATATGTTGATTCCATGAGTTCCAATGTTTTAAGTTTCACATTACAACTTTACTTTATAAGTGCAGGACAGATAAAATGTATATAAGTTTTATTAAACATGCCTTCCCTATTATATTTTTTGAATGATTACGATATAGGTCTATTGTTATAAAGATAGAGCAATTATAACATTTTCAACATATGAGAGGGAACAGATATACTTAAGCTTGCATTTATTGCAATTTAACGATTTCCTCAATATTGTACCTACTTACCGTCGTTATGAACGATCCAATCTAAAATGATCTTCTTCACTATCTGCTATGAGATTCATTGCTGGATCAGATAACATCTGTAAACCATCAAAATCTAATGGACCTAACCCTTCTCGTAGGGATTCATCCGAAAAGAAATCGGACTCCAATTGCTTGGCTAACTCTTGTCTTGTTATATCGTCTGCTGCTGAAAAGTCTAGAACAAAACAAAAGTAACATTGCCATTTATTATTTTCAGCTGTCCTTAATGAATACAGATTTATAAGACTTTTGATCATATTATACAATACATAGTATCTGCTGAACCACAAAGGAGAAAAATTTGTTGAATCTGATTTGTGTAATATAAGTTTGATTTTGCTTTTATAGCTAGTCTGGTAATCAATGGTAGAATCGGATTCTATTGTTGAAGAGTGTATGCCTCCTGTTTTTTTCACGGACTATACAAATAGTACAACAAATTCCATGTAAACTATGGGCGAATTTTTCTTAATAAAAATTGACTAAAAGAGAAGAAGCCAATACATAACATAGCCAGTTCATTTTTTTATTTATTTCTTTTCCTTTATTTCACAGGTACCAGAGTAGTTAAGGCATACATAGTTCACGAGATTGTCAATGCGTACATAGAAAAACAAAATCATTCTGAAACTTTGAGGCATCACAGGAAGACAAAAGTAATTAAAAAAATGTTTTTTAAAGAGCTCATGCAACGGTCTTTCAGGCCGAAATGTATGCCATATTGCACTGCGTGCGAGAAAACCAGAGGTGTACATTTCGGCCTGAAAGACCGTTACATGAGCTCTTAGGGAAATACTGTGACTGTGACACGTTTTTCCATATAGCCGCCTAGTGACGGCTAGGGTCATAACTGCCTTACGTAGTATTTTTTCAATGTGACCATTCCAGGTTAGCTTAGAGTCCAATACGACCCCAAGATATTTTACCTCCCTGGCCATTGGGATGTTTCTACCGTATAGAGTGAGAGTTCTGTGGCTCTCCCATTTCCTCCTCCTCGTAGCTGAAGTATGTTTCACCTTCTATGAACGTGAAGTTAAGCCTTCTCTACTTCAAGTAAAGAACTATGAAGACTAACAGCTTCTAAATGACTTTAAATAACATTGAAAAAAGATTTTCAAGTTTAATTTCAGGAACATCTTGCAATTAAAACCTGCTCACCTGTCAATACGATATCAGGTATGCTGGTAGGAGTATTGGGTGTAGTGTGCAGCCCAGGCGAAGCTGTGGGATAAAGAGGTAGCTGCGATGGGGACGTGCTGTAGTAACCTGGGTCGGAGGTCAACTCTACATTGCACACCGACGATACCTCGGGCATGGCCTGCGGATGTGTCTGTGTCATCTGTCCACCTGTTGGTTGATCCACATATGATATGGTGCTCACAGGCGTGTCCAGCTATATAAATAAAAATATACATTAATTAGTTATTGATAAACCTATATCGTAAAAGACGTTTAAAGTAAGTTACCATTTTTTACTAATTATGGGTAAATGAAAAACAAATTCAAATTCTTCTAGTAACACGAAACAAATAAAATCATGCACTAAACACTATGAAACCTGACCTCGGAGGAAGGAAATCAGATGGTCGGTTTTTTCAGAAAGGTAGTCGAAGAGCTGGACAAAGTTGTTGTCAGAAGGTGACCAGTAAATGCAACAGATGAATTTAGTTGCAGCCCTGAGAGAGAGTTTCATCCAAAGTATGTCTTTTCTTCCAGCTTCTAAATTGGGGAGTCTGGTGCAAGGTAGATTGCTACGGACTGATAGCAGACTCAAAATTTTTCTATAATGTTTCGCCTTCTTTGGGACATCATCAACTTTCTTATTTCTTATGAGTGTCATATTGGATTTTGACATCATAGGATTCCTGTGTTTTTTTATGAATTCAACAATGTATAACATGTCGAGAAATAATGTTTAACAATTGGACTTAACTGTCAAAAAGTGCAAAATCAACTTAGTTCGTCTCTTGACGATGGCTATGAAATTTCAAAACATCAAAAAATATTTGTTATATTTCACTATTCTATATTTTTTGTGTTTTTTTTCCCATCCTTAATATGGCAATTTTGCTGTTGGATGGTGTATCTAAATAAATAAATAAAAATAAATAAATCAGTGATAACAACGAAATAGTAAGATGCTGTTCAATAATGAAGAGAAGCGATTGAGAATTTCTTGAACAGCAGTTGCAGAAAACTGGTTTTCTCTGCGGCATATCAAAGAGCACAAAATTTAGCAACTTTGCGGAATTTAAACCTATCCTCTATATTCTATAATAAGCAAGATCCCCATGGTGAGGCTCGAATTCGAATCACCCTGTGACTATTTAATATTTAAAATTCTTAAAAATTCATAACAGATGGCATATAAAGAAAATCCCATGCCATTTTTATACAGTAATCGTTCAAAATGTTAACTTACTTTTCAATCTTTTTTAGAAAGAAAAAGAAAAAATATAAAACTTGCATAAAAAATTCATATCATTTAAAAATTAGTGAAATTAAAAACTAGTGAAAATAGTGAACATGCTTTAAATAAACAATGTATGATGCAATCAATGTAAATCCTAAAATAAGCGACATGCAAAAAAAGGTTGAGCTGTTTAATGAAACTTTATAAATTACAGCAAATGATGCAAGCAAAACATCAATAAGAATAATATTTATTACAGAGTACTACTTACAAAAACAAAAATTAGTGGTTTTAATAAAGAAATATAACGAAGGACCGATTTCCCAGAAGTTAACGAAAAAATCAATTCAAATGATAAACGTACCTAATTACTGCAGTAAATATATACACATGTCTTGTGTCTTTTTTACTAATATCTTTAAAGATTTTTTGATACATTTTCAGTCATTACTGAAAAACAATTTATATTTAGGAAACCACTAAATCAAAAATAGGTTCAAAATAATATACCCTGCTCAAAAATAACTGTCATGAAATGAGGAAAGATAAATGCACAAAAGCTGAAGCAGTGTACCAAAAGTCAAAACAGATTCAAGTGACATACAAAATCACAACCATCCGGATTAGGTCAAGTTTTTTAGAGAGAGGGGGAAGTGGAATAACCGTTTTCTTAATTATCTAAAATCAATTTTTAAGTACTTATATGCAGTTATATATTAACGAATCTTTAAAAAATCCTAAAAAATAAACAGAAAGCTGTACATGATACTTCTAAAAGGTATTGTTAAAAGCTTCGCTGATACAGGTTAGGTCTTCTATCCTTTGTCCAATCTTATCTTTCCAAAAGGCTTCATTATGTTTGGTACGCTGGTTGCTCCTCACATCCATTTCATGTTTCCTGGGGAGTTCCTCAAGGATCTGTATTGGGTCCCTTTTTGTTCAACATTTTGATTTATAACCAGGATTGACAACTTTCTGTTCCTAAAATGCTGACAACCTAAAAAATCTTCCTTTGTGTTAATTCTTCTGTTGACAGCAATACTCTGCGGTTTGACCTTGACAAAATTTCCATTTGATGTGATGTAAATATGTTACATTGGAATCTCTTCAAGTGATATATTTCTCTAACAAGTAGCACTCTCTGGATTAGCATGATTACAATGAAATGAAAATACAATACACTGCAGAATCTGCCTGCGACTAGTTCCCCTCTGGGTTCAGTCTCTTTACCTAAGATCCGGTATATAAAGTGATGCTAGTTTTTAAAGTAGTTAGAATGTTTCATCCTCTGAAGATGCTAACTTGGTTAGTGAAACGATCGTCAGATCTTTTAAAATGTGTTGTGGTGATTCTCCAAGTGTACTCATCAATGCTCATCACAGGTTCCAATCTTAACTTAGTGACTTAAGAATAAGTATATCCTAGCATAACAAGTAATGAGCAAAGGCTTCGAGAGGATGATTTTTATTGTTTATTCATTGTCCAAAATCTTACATGTCAGTTCGATAAGTTTTATAATTTATTGTATTTTAATATAATTTAATAAGACTTTCTTCCAAAAACATCAGATGTTTATTCGCCAAACCATATACGTACTTTAAATTTTGACACACCAGTCTTAATTTGGGCGCTTCTTTTTCCATTAAATGGGACCCACCATTGAGTACATTTAGTGCTTGACATTTATATCAGCATAACAAAACCTCCAAACAGACATCTTTATTTTATTCACTACATTTCTTTGAAACCTTATAATTTTGTGAAGAACCAAATAACGGACGTGTGAGTGACATAACAATAATTATAAAGTAGCTTTTTTGCTGGTTATACATATATTATTTTAGTCACTGGGTAATGCCTTCGAAGAGAACCATTATCGACTAGACACTCATCGGTGGTGCGTATAATTTTATATCGAGCTCTGTAGCATTTTCAACATATATCAGCTGTGCTTCTTTTGAGAGGGGTATTTTTTCCGAGGTTTTTAAATATTCAAAGTCAATTCCTCTACATAAGAAGGGAGACCTTAATGAGCTGGATAATTACAGGTCTTTGGCAATTGTGCCCATGTTTGCTAAGGTGATGGAGATCATTATCAAGGACAGGCTTGCTGATTACTTTCAGAGAAATTCCTTACTCAATCCTAACCAGTTCGGTTTTCGTTGCGGTCGTTCTGCAACCCACGCTGTGCTGAGGGTGGATAAGGACTTGGTGGATGGCATTGAGAGACGAGAGCATTCAGCTGTGCTGTTGTGCAATCTCTCGAAGGCTTTTGACTGTGTGTCTCACTCAATACTGTTGAGGAAGTTGGAGTTCTATGGAATTTCGGGGGGTGCTATTAGATTTTTTGAGTCGTATCTTAGTCACATGCGGCAGGCTGTTCCGATGGCGAATGGGGGAAGCACGGAGTTTAGGTTGGTTGGGCATGGTGTACCCCAGGGTTCGGTTTTGTCATCACTTTTATTTATTATTTACATTAATGATCTGTATTACTACATGATGCCATTTAAGACTATTTGCTATGCCGACGACACCACTTTTATTAGTTCGCACAAAATCACTATCGATATGACTGACTCAATTGGAGAGGCGACTTGTTTGGCTGAGCTGTGGTTCACTAGTAACAGACTCAGACTCAAATCTGATAAGACACAACAGCTTATTGTTTCTTCAAATCATAACATAGCAGGTGATGAACCGGTGGGATTGTTGGGTCTGACTTTGAATGGTGACCTGAATTGGGTGCCTCACGTTGAGCAATTAGGGAAAAAACTTTCTGCTACTTTATATCTGTTACGTAAATTGAAGCCTCTAGTGAGTCCACATGTGTTGAGTGTGGCATATTTTACATTGTTTAACTCTAGATTGAGTTACAGTGTTATTTTATGGGGTAACTCTACCCACTCCATAGTCACTTTTAGACTTCAGAAGCAGGCTATCCGGCTGTTGGAGGTTGTTGGTCCCAGGGAGCATTGTCAGCCTCTATTTGTGAAGCATGGGATAATGCCGCTTCCTTCGATGTATATCTATGCCACCCTTCTGAGGGTACATGAGACAGCAGGGATTTTTTTTTGTGGAGTGATATTCACACGTATAACACACGTAATGCCAGTCTACTATCGGTTCCACGTTGTCGTCTAGCTATGTCTTCCAGAAACTCGGTGGAAGTGGATCTCTATAATCGTTTACCAGGGAAGATTAGGGCCGTTAACTTGGAAATCTTCAAGTATATGATAAAGTCATTTATATACTATTGTGGCTATGCCAGTGTTCTGATCTGGACTGATGTGGGTTTTTTTTACTGTGCTTTGACTGCTGGTTGATTGTGTTTTGTTGTTGGGATAGATTAATTTTAGGCGTTTTGAATTTGTATTGACATGACTGCTTTTAACTTGTACACTGATTTGCTGTAAACATGAACTGATTATGTAACATGGCCAATATATTATCCATCCATCTATCTATCTATATATATTACTTTTCAATACCACGCTTTCATAATTTGTTTGCACTACCCTATTTGGATAGAGACAGAGACAGACACAATAATTTCCCCTGTTCCAGAGCAAAGTTAAATGTCTGTATAAACTCCAATGAACCTTCTCTGTATATGTTGTTTTCTTGGAGAGCTGGGGGGTATTTCCCATTCATTTTCTTTCCAAGAAAGCATCTTTTTTTACATCTGGTGAATTGTTGAACAAATTTTAGTCAGGGTGTTTTCGATAGTTGCTACTGCTCAATGAAATTCGGAACTGCATTCTCAAAAGTACAGTTTCATACTAACCTCGCAATTCTGGTATAAGGGAATATGTTAAAAGACAGTGTCTATGTAAGATACGAGAGCGGATCAATAAGTCCGTGACTTTTTGAATGAAACATGGGTTTTTTCACAAAAAATCATTTTATTTCTCAACATGGCCTCCTTTGAGCTCTATACACTTCGTCCAACGTTTCTCCAATTTTTTTATCCCTTCCACAAAAATAAGATTTTTCGAGGTCCTCAAAATAGGTATTTATTTGTGAGATGATTTCATCATTGGAGTCAAATCTCTTTTCGCCGAGCCATTTCTTTAAGTTTGGAAACAAGAAATGGTCACTCGGGGCTAAACCCGGAAAATAGGGTGGATGAGGGAGCAATTCGTAGCCCAATTTTTGCAATTTCGCCATGGAGACTACACATGTGTGCACCCTTGCATTGTCTTGGTGGAAAAAACTTTTTTCTTGGCCAAATGCGGTCGTTTTTTCTTCAAATCGTCATTGAATCGGTCCAATAAGTTGGTATAATATTCGCCGTTTATTGTTCTTCCCTTTTGAAGGTAATCAATGTGGATTATACCGCGTGCATCCCAAAAAACGGTCGCCATAACTTTATTGGCTGACAAACCCACCTTGACATTCTTCAGCGCTGATTCGCAGGGAGAAACCCGCTGTTTTAACTGCTGCTTGGTCTCTGGTGTGTTGTGAATCCATGTCTCGTTCACGGTTACGAAACGGCGCAAAAACTCGTCCCTATTGCGGTTGAACAACGCCAAACACTCCTTCGAAGTTGTCACACGATTGCATTTGTGGTCGATTGTGAGCAAACGCGGCACCCATCTTGCGGATAGCTTTCTCATACCCAAGTGATCGTGCAAATCGAAACCACTGAGCCTAGGGCTTCCACAATCTCCCGCACTTTCGATCTCCGATCGGCCAATACCATATCGTGAATTTTTTCAATTGTTTCGGGTGTAGCGACCTCAACTGGGCGTCCAGAACGCGTCATTTGTGCTTGCACGGCCACAACGAAGTTCAGTAAACCACTTTTTTAACATGAAAAATGATGGTGCAGAGTCCCCATTGTATTTATAAAGCTTAGCCTTGGTTTGAGTGATGTTTTTTTCCCCACAAATAATGTTTGATGAGCACACGAAATTCACTTTTTTCCATTTTCGTTATAACCCAAGAGGTTGTCTGCTTTGATGGCTATCTAACACAAAGTAAATGATGCAGCTTGTTCAAAATTTGACAGGAGTCAACTGACATATGCTTGTTGGCAGGAGCAGTGTTGCCCTTCCTGTGAAGAGACAGGAAATTGAGAAAGACACCGACTTATTGACCCGGGCTCGTATTTTGTGTTTATTGGTTTCATTAACTTTTAAAATGTTTGTTAGATGCAGTGTATATACAAGTGGCTCATCACTGTGCCATATTAAATAAACTTTGTTCATAATTTAGCTGTTTATTTAAATAACGCCGAAGACAGCCAAAACTTAGCTGGGCATATACAGTGTGATATTGTCTGACAAGTAAAAGTCGAAATGTGCGAATTCCTCTAGTAACTAGAATAATTGATGAGGACAAAATAAAAACAAAAAAGAACAAAAAGATTTAAGGTACTATTTTAGAGAGATATAGTCACTTTTCAGGTATCAATATAATGAAAAATAATCTGATAATTGGAAGTTCAATTAACGTTTTAAAATCGCTGAATATAACCCAATTCAGAAGGTTGTGTATAGAAGGAATTTTTGTAAGATAAAACTTTGAAAATTAACTCTGGTGAGCTTTTGTGTTAATATGTTAGTCACCTGCAATTGTGCACTCCAGGTGCAGCCCGACTCCATTAGGCTGGCTACCAACTGCGCCCAGTCCTAATAAAACATGCATAACAACTGTTATTAAATTACCTCAAGCGGAGAATTTCATAATGTAACATTTCACTAAAAGCCATATTCTACAGCGCCCACTAATCCATAAGCTATCACTACATATATAGTTTTTTTTAACACTTATTGCAGAAATGTCAAAATGACATATATTAAATAATGAGAACGGAACTGAAATTCTTTTTCAGACAAATCCAAAGAAGTTCCTGATACATTTGTTCCCCGATTGAAAAAAAATGAACAATTTAAACTGTGGTTAATTAAAGCTCAAATAATATTAAAACAATCTGGCAATGTTGGAATCTGACATAAACATACATACTCCATTTAAAAATAATATTGATTAAAGTAAGCCATGATTCTAAATTTGTGTTGGCAATAACGATATTAGTAAATTTTTACAGGTTTGCAAGCAGTGCAAACGTGTAAAGTTTGTGCCAAATCTGTAAATTGTTTACAATCAAATTATTTTTGAATGTGGTTAAAAACTGTTAATATTTCAAGGCGAATTATGTAACCTTGTGAGCAGTCTATATGGATAATTTTTGTTACTTTTTTTAGGTTATTACAAGAACTTTAATGTAATGATAATGTTTCATATAACGAAGGGAGCTGGCCAGTATTGAAGAGAAAGGCGCAATATTCTTAACCTATAGAAAAAGCAAAATACCATAATAGATATTAGCACATATGGAATATAAGCTGAAAGAAGAAAGGGTGTACATTATCACCATATTTATTTAATTTATTTATAGGCATAACAAGATGTTCTATGCCTGGTGACCAGGACAGTAAAAGGGTGCATTCGCTCTGTTCTCCTGGTATATCTGTTGGGGGCAGCAGGTGAAGGAACTATGGAAGAAAGCTCCTCTGAGCAGTGCCCGTGCAGATATCTATAAAAGAGAGAGAGATCACCAAGTGCGCGTCGCTGGGCAATGGATGGCAGCCTTTGGGTGAGGGTAGGGTCACCGATGAGACGTATAGCTCTCTTCTGATTCTGAGTCCAGGATAGCGAGTGTAGAAGCGGCAGCTGCACCCCAGATGTGGGAGCAGTGTTCGAGGTTTGGTCTTATTTGTGAAGTATATAAGGTATAGAGATTAGCTGGTGAAAAGTATTTGCGAGCCCGGAAGAGGAAACCTAATTTCTTAGCAGCCGCTTCTGCAATTGATGTGACATGTTGGTGCCAATTAAGATTTCGATCCACAGAAATGCCAACAAGAGAAAAGGACTCATTACTTTGAATAACTTGGTTGTTCATTGTGATGGGTCGAGAGCTGGTGTATCTCTTATGAGAAAGAAAGCAAGACTGAGATTTGGTGGGGTTGAATTGTACAAGATTTCTACTTCCCCAGTCTAATATTTTTTGGAGATCCATGGAGACAGAACCCTCCATGAGTCTGCGATCCTCATCTAATTGGGCTAAAGAGACAGGCTTAGAATATTGTATATTTGAGTGGAGGGTGCTGTCGTCCGCGTAACTGTGAACTGGGTTGGATGTGCTAGAGAGGAGGTCATTGATGTGGAGAGGAAACAAAGTAGGGGATAAAGCTGAACCTCGAGGAACTCCTGCATTAATTGGATACAGTTTAGAGGAATGGCCATCCACAACAACAGAAATGCTCCTGTTGGAGAGGAAATTTGCTGTCCAGGTACAAAGTTTTGGTGGTAGGCCATAGGCCGAAAGTTTATTAAGCAGCGCTGCGTGCCAGACCTGGTCGAATGTTTTGGATATATCTAGAGCAAGAATCTGGGATTCACCGTGTAGTTCCACAGACTTGTTCCAAGAATGGGTGACAATGGAAAGGCGGTCGGCAGTTGATCTGCGCTGACGGAATCCATACTGCCTGTCGTGGATTAGACTGTGTTTTTAAAGAAATTTTAGTAATTCGATATTTATATACTTTTCCATCACTTTAGAGACGACTAAGAGGAGAAAAATAGGCCTGTAGTTGCTAGGAAGCGCTTTGGATCCTTTCTTGGGGATGGGTTGTACTCGAGCAGTTTTCCAGTTACTAGGGAATATGCCTTTATTGTAAGATATCTGAAACAGACGAGTCAGGACAGGAGCAAGTTCTGGTGCGCATTTTTTGAGAACAAGTGCTGGGATCTCGTCATGGCCAGAGGCTTTCCAGGCATTAAGAGAAGAGAGCATCTTTCGTACCTTTTTAGTGTTGAAAATGATATCCGTCATTTTATGCGCGACATTGGGGACTGTTGGTGGTTGAACATTTGGAGGTGGGTTGAGAGTAGAATTGCCGGCGAACAGCGAGGCAAAAAGTTCAGCCTTGTCCAGGGCGATAGAAACAATTTCGTCCCCTGAGACAAGAGGTGGGAACGTGCTTTTGCAGAAATTATTCTCAATAGATTTAGCAAGAGTCCAGAAGGGATTGCCGCCGTTGGAGCTTAAGAGGACTTTGTTTTTGATGTGGTTATTAAATGAGTTTTTTACCTCAGAAAGAATGCGGACATAGCGGTTTCTTGCGTCGTTAAATGCTTGACGATTTTCTTGACTGGGATTATGTAGAGGCGTTTTGTGAGCTTTGACCTTTTCAAGTCTGGCCTTGTCACAGGATTTAGAGAACCAGGACTTTTGAGTGGCTGAAGAGGTTTACTGTGTATGTGGAATAAATAATTCCATGCCAGCTTGGATAATTTCAGTGACGTTTTGTGAGATATCAGAGGGGTCAGGATGAGAGAAGCAGACAGACGCCCATGGAAATGAGGAAAAGTAATCCCGCATTTCGTCCCAGTTTGCGGAGTTGTAGTGCCAAACGATACGTGGGTGTGATGACTGTGTGACCTCGGGTTGCATTGCGCAGGAAGCAGTGACCATGCCGTGGTCTGAGCGACCCAGGGGGGCGGTGACTGATATCTTATAGCAGTCAGGATTTGTAGTAAGAAGGATATCCAAGGGATTTGAGCTGTGTGTTGGAATGCGAGGAAAGTAAGTAGGTTGCTGAACCATATTGGCTAAAGAATTGCTGACTGCAAAGGTCCTAGCCATTCCTTATTATGGACATTGAAGTCACCAAGAATAGTGACCTCGGAGGAAGGATATTCAGAAATCAGATGGTCGGTTTTTTCCGAAAGTTAGTCGAAGAGCTGGACAAAGTTGTTGTCAGAAGGTGACCGGTAAATGCAACAGATGAATTTAGTTGCAGCCCTGAGAGAAAGTTTTATCCATAGTATGTCTTTTCTTCCAGCTTCTAAATTGGGGAGTCTGGTGCAGGGTAAATTGCTACGGACGTATGCGCACACGCCTCCATGCAATCTAAAGGAAGTAAGGAGCTCATACCTCGGGAAATTAAGGTGATTAGTGGGTGTTTTGGCACTGATTTGGGTTTCGGTGAGGAAGAGGAGTTAGGGCCTATTAGCCTGGAGGAAATGGTGGACGGAGTTCAGGTTAGAATTTAGGCCACATATATTCGAGAAGGATATTGTAAATCTCGATGCTGGCGCCCCCTGTACACCCCTCTCCCGGACATTCGAATGGAGGGGTATTTTGCCTCCGGAATCTTTTGTACAAGGAGGAGCCATCATCATTTTTGGGAAACCGACTCATACACCAGAACCGGAAACGTCCGTTGGGACTTCACCGGCCCCTTGATGTATCACCTTAAACATGTAACTAGGCTTTCTGCAGCCGGGCATTCTGGTAGCTTCTCTGACCCGACTTGACCCTAGAATGTTATATAAAATTTCCAACATTGCCACATCATTTTAAAAACCTGCCTTGAACCCTAACCTTAGATTTTTTGAATGTAATAATTTTGTCAAGATTATACTCTTTTTCTTTTTCTTCTTGTGTTTCTATTAAACAGCACAACATCAATACACTGATTTTTATTATTATTCCATTATCGGTACAGAAACTAGCAAATTCATTACCTATGATGTGATGATCAGTGTTATATATTGGTGAATCAGCATATACACACACCACACACAATGTTAATGGGAAACACGTGAAACTTCCAGAAATAATGAGGTTATGTTATATCATCAATATAATGGCTATGATATTAGATAACAAACATGACTTACCACTCCCTGATAGCACGTAACAATATAACAGAAAGCATTAGAACTATCCACATGTAGTTTAAACATTGCTTTATTGCTTTTTGTTGTCCTGTTTGTTATTAATATTAATTTTGTGATTAAAAATGAACCAATCGGGTGAAAATAAATTAGCCAATATCGTGAACAGATGTGCTTAAGTGACATTTTGAATTTGATGCAGCTTTGATGAGTGATGTATCTATGAAAACTTAGTGGATTGTTGGTTTTCAAATTGTTAATCAGATGCAAATTAACTAAACATCCAATCAATTATTATGACTGCAAAAGCTATGAACGAAAATTGATAAATAAAAATTAACTGTACATTTTCTTTGCCAGTACTTATATCTCAATCTCAAATAAATAGATAGCATTACCAAAAACATATTAGTTCAACTAAAGTTAACATGGACATTTTAATTCAAAATTATCATATATTCACTACAAATCTCTAACTGTTTCTGCCTATCAATTATCAATTTGTGTATAAATGTGCCGGGTGGCCAATTAAACGAGGTAAGCAGCTGTATATCGGAAACCGTTGACCATGGAGCTTTGGGAAAAATTTCTTTAGTAAATGTGGCCAAGGGAAATCGTTGGAAATTATTTTCAAGTTCGGCAGGGGGCGTAACACCAAGAGGAAATTGAAAAAATTTGATATCTCACTAATATGTCCAGATAAACTGTGTTGAAAATACCCGCAAATAAATGTTGAGTGTATCACGAACAATTTTTGTTTTGACTATTTTTCTCTAACTCTTCAGAAAAAGTGGTTGGGGTAAGGCAAACATTGATTAGGACAAAACGCAATATCTCGGGATTGCCTTATTGGAAAATATTGAGCTTAGTGTCACTTAAAAGAGTATTTCTTGCTCTATCAAATGCTTGCAAGACATGTCTTTGTTATTGTTACTGCAATCACTAGATGGCGCTTTTTTAAAATTTAACACATTTCATGATTTTTCTCAAGAAACCTAAATACAATGATATAAATATTACTACATAGATAGAAAGACGACTAAAGGGCAAAGCAAGTGGTGAAAATCCCAAGTCTATCTTTTGTTTAACCGGAGATATTTCAACAAAAACACTTTCAGCATTGACTAATTTATAGATTGAAAATAGAAATTTATTTATAAAATTTATAACAGGGGATAGATATACTGGTGCCAGCGCCTACCCTTATTATGAGGGCCAGCCTGGGGTACATTCCGAGGGCATGGAGACTGGCCAGGGTTGTATTCATTCGTAAACCTGGGCGTCCAACAGACCAGGCAAAGACCCTGAGGCCAATAAGTTTCATGTCCTTCTTGCTAAAAACAGGGGGAAAACTATGAGGTACAGGGCTATGTGGACGACATTGTCTTCATAGTCCGAGGAAAGGTTACAGTCAGTGTGGGAGCGCATGCAGACAGCACTGAAAAGTGGTGGACGGTTGGTCAAGGGCTCAGGGTGAGCCTCGAGAAAGCAACCGTCATACCGTTTATGAGGAGGAGGAAGTATGACAGCCACAGAACTCTCACTCTATAAGGTGGGAACATTCCAATGGCCAAGGAGGTGAAATATCTTGGGGTCGTATTGGACTCTAAGCTAACCTGGAATAGTCACGTTGAAAAAATACTGCGTAAGGCAGTCATGACCTTAGCTGTCACAAGGCGGCTATATGGAAAAACGTGGGGACTAAGACACAAGGGTGGTCAGACCATCGTTAACATACACGGAACTGGTCTGGTGGCCTAAGGTGACACAATCCAGTGCCAAACAAAAACTAGGCAACATTCAAAGGATGGCTTACCTAGGTATCACAGGGGCCATGTCTTCAACCCCAACAGCCACCATGGATGTGTTGCTGGATCTGCCCCCCCTACCCTTAGTAATTATGGGGGAGGCCAGGCTAGGACTATAGACTAGCCTACAATGGTAGACTGAAGATCAATCCAGCAGGCTTCAGGAGATCGTGAAGGAGCTCATGCTTGAAATGAGGTCAGACTTCGTGAGCCAGCGCATCTGCAGGGAAAACAACTTTACAGTGGAAATCCCCGATCGTGAGGCATGGCGGGAGGAGACGCCGGGCGTACCACGGGACGCGCTCGTCTGGTTCACGGACGGATCTGGCGGGGGAGCATGGGACGGGGGCAGGTGTTTATTCGGAAGGACCGAGGGTAAGTCATAGTATTTCCCTCGGAGCCCATGTAACGGTCTTTCAGACCGAAATGTACGCCATCCTGCACTGTGTGCGGGAGAAGAAGAGGAGGGGCTACACCAACAAGCGGATCCTCATAGCCACAGACAGCCAGGCAGCCCTTAAGGCCCTAAGTAGCCCACGGGTAAATTCCTGGCTGGTGAGTGAGTGCAGAGATGAAAAGAGCGACCTGGCTGGGCAGAATGAGGTCACCCTCATCTGGATGCCGGGTCACTCGGGGGTCAAAGAGAATGAAAACTCTGACAATCTCGTGAAGAGAGGGTCAGCAGAACCATTTATGGGACCAGAACCGGCTCTGGGCGTGATAAAGAGCACTGCCAGGGGAGCCATTAAGTCCTCGGTCAGAAACCAACACAAGGTGTACTGGGCAGACTGTCCAGGGCTCAGACATGGGAAGTCAATTATTGACGAACCCAGTTCAAAGAGAGCTGTGGAGCTGCTAAATCTTAGCAGAGGACAGCTCAGAAACATAACAGGTCTCTTGATGGGACACATGGCCATCAAGAAACACCTGCATAAAATGGGGCGGTTCGAGGGGGACCTGGCATGCAGACTCTGCGGCGAGGGGGAGGAATCAGCCCAGCACATCATGTGCGGGTGTAAAGCTCTGGACCGCAAAACACAACTGATCTACGGTCAGCCTAGACCGGAGACAGAGCAATATAAAACTTCACCCTACCAATCGCTGTGCAGACTAGTTCAAGGCACAGTGGTTTTGGAATGGGTGGAGTAAAAAGACTAAGGGCATGCACAATAAGCCAAAGATTGCAGTGCTATCGGGGCGGCAAAGGAAAACAAAATATCCTCTTAACGAGAGATCTTCTTCCTGCCTGTAAACGCCACATGAGGAAAGAATGGTGAGACCAATGGAGCAAACAACAAGCCCTAGTAAAAAGTAAATTTCAACAAATTTTTTCCACCTTGCCTTCTAAATCGGTCTCAGAAATAGACCCAACTAACAGAGTATATATATATATATATATATATATATATATATATATATATATATATATATATATATATATATATATATATATATATATACACACTTGCTAGAATCATCGTAGAGCATGGTGCCACCAAAAAACAACTATTCCAAATGGGGTTGGCAGACAGTCCACTGTGTAGTTGTGATGGACCAAGTGTGTGTGATATTAATCATATCTTTTTTAATTGTAAGAAATACATCAACGCATGTAACGATCTAGTTAAAAAATGTCTTGATTAAGGAGCTTCACTACCATTGAATATAGCGTATTTGTTGCATGTAGTGTTTTATGTTGAAAGAGAAATGTTGGACATAATTTTATACTTTATTAAGTGTAATAAATTACATGAGGTAATGTCATCCTTAAAGTAAATTGACTACCTCGTCCTTGTTTAGCATACAACTCTTTACGTTTCTGTTCCTTTAATCCCAGTTCTCTAGTACATTCTTCTTCTCTTTTTAGTGAATTTTCTTTAAAAAAATTCACTAATGAGGAGATGAGCGCTATTTAGGACCCCTGGAACCCAAATCCGAGGTCGGTTTCAGACTTTATATGTTTATATATATATATATATATATATATATATATATATATATATATATATATATATATATATATATATATATATATATATATATATATATATATATATATATATATATGTATATATATATATATATATATGTATATGTATATGTATATGTTTATATATTTATGTGTCACACCTATAACTAAAAAAATAATGGACCGATTTTGATAAAATTAGGTGAGTACCTTCCTTTCGCGAGTGGCTTGGATAAGTTCGTTAGCCAGGAAAATCCGCCGAGGTTTTCCCGGAAAATTTTATGTTTTCTTTCGAAAAAAATCGAAATTTTTTTATATCTCCAGAATTAACAAAGTAAGGGCAACGAAATTTGGTACACGGGTTTATATCATTATAGGTAAGCTACCTACCAAAATTTAGCGCTGTAGGTTAAAGGACAAAAAAGTTACAGGCATTTAAATAAAAATAAATTTGGGTTTTCCTCAAAACGTCAAAGTCATGATTTTAAACGTCAAAATTGTTAATATTTAGGCAATGAACCTGAAATTAATATGATCTATGGAAGGAAAATGTCTCAAGAATAATGTTTTACAAAGCCTGAACTCTTAGTTTCAATCGTCATTGTCCTTCATTTTACTAAAATATTCCCAGAAAATTCATTTCAAATAGACCCTTTCTCTGATGCTTTAGCAGTAGTGTTGGCTATAGATTTTATCGTTTAATGGTATATCATTTTTGTCGAATTTTCGTAAAAAATCATTAAAGCGCAATATATCCGTTATTATGCAAGTTACGAAAAAAAGTTGTATACATTAATTGTAGGGTGTCTTAAGCTACATCTTAAAAAATATTTCCACAATTACAGGGTGGCCCATAAGTCGTTGGTGATTCAAATTTTCTTTTTTTTAGTGAATTTTTTAAATCGCACACGCCCTATGTTGTTGCATTTTTGCATTTTCCATCGAAATATAATACATATTTTTAAGAAAAGAAATTCGGGACGCAGCAAGTGCGTTATGGTAGCGAAGTTTCATTAAATGCTTCAAATTTTGAATCAATTTGCTATTAACCTATAAGGTTGACCAGAAAACCAGTTTTTTCGGGAACAATTTAAGTTTACTTTCGGAAATGTTTGTACATTATCAAACAATAAAGTTATTTTGATAAAACATGGCACATTGTTTCTAATATATAGATTATACAGGTAACCAAATTTGGTGCCTGCTTTCTTAAAAAAAACATATTTGCTATTAAAAACATTTTTATGAAAATTCACTACCATAACGCACTTGCTGCGTCCAGAGTTTTTCTTCATAGCTTCATACTGAGGCTTTACTTTTTCCTGTTCTGCCTCTTTTTCTTTAATCGATTGGTTCGAACGAAGTAGTTCCTTCTCTGCCCATTCTTTAGATTTGTTATCACCCATAACCTCTTCAGATAAATCTTTTATGGTTAAATCTAGTTTGGCCTTCTCTTTTATTAGATGCTGCTGTTCATTAGTCTGAATATTTCTTTACAATTTATCAAGCAATGCTAAGATGCTCGGATTGGTTCTTGATTGTAATTTGCACTGGCATTCGCATATTGAATATCTTTCCAATAAGTTGAGGAGGTGTTGCTATGCTATGAAGTCAGTGGCCACTGTATGTAGTAGAAAGGTTGTCATGAATGTTTACCATGCATGTTTTCATTCCCTGATTCGTTATGGTATTGTTTTCTGGGGTGGCTGTTCTGGCACAGAGCGAATGTTTCTGATTCAGAAGTACATTATAAGAATTATTGCTGGGGTTAGTTTTCGTTATTCCTGCAGGCCTCTCTTTCAACAACTTGGTGTCTTAACAGTTTATGATACTTATTTTTTTGAAATTTGTTGCTTCAACTTAAAAAGAGATATTTTTTTAAAGAAATATTGTTCAAGCAATTGACATGCTGTTAAGAGTCATATAGTTATAGTTTCCTTTTGTCTGTCCCTGTGTCTAACCCATCTTTACCGTGGTTCAGTCTAGTGTGTCTCAAATAAAGTCCCCTTGGTGGACCCCTAGGCGTGGAGTATGTGATCCCATGTCTTTTTTCCTTAATTATAAGCCTAGTTAAGAAGACGTAAACATATACACCTTATCCAAAAAAAAAAAAAAAAATGTAAAGTATGATGGGCATTCTCTCTCTTTGTAAATTATTATTGGTTTATATGGAATACAGAAAATTGGAGCGTTTGCTTGCTGAGCTTGGTAGACAATAGCATAGAGAATTCCTTTTTTTTGTGTTCTTTTTCTTGGTGTAAATCATCGTAATATGGTAGGGAGCTGAAGCACTAGTGGTTGACCTAGAGTAACCGTGGCTAAAAGAGTTTTGCTTAAGGCCAAAACAAGTTATTAAAAAATAATATTATTTTCAAAATTATTGATAACATTTACAAATGTCATGTTGTTCAATATGACTACCCAAAATTAAAACCTAACTAACAATCTGAAACTGAACAATCCACTCATATGTGCTGCCTAGATCATACTCATCTCAAGACTTACCATAGACAGCTGCTCGAAATGTTGCTGGAATTGGGCCGCCTGGTGGTGGTTAAATATGTGGTAGTCGTTGGGCAGAGGACTGGGCGCTCCCGGGCTACAAGGTGCAGAATGGCGGCCTCCAAGACTCGGCGAGGACTGTGGACTAGGTCGAGGGCTTCTATACACACTACCACCATTGCCGCATTGTTGTAACTAAAAGAAAAATATTTAAAATTAAATCATTACAAATTAAGTCATTTCTTTTATTATAAAGAAATATTTTAAGTTACTGACAAACAAAAAGCTTTTACAAAGTTGAGGTGAATTTCTGAGGCAAAAATTCGACGATCTAGCCAACTTATCCCATCCAAGATTGCACTCCTTCAGAGATATTTCTTTAAATGAGGTCATTTCCAACATTTTTACCAAAATGACTTAACACGCTAAGAACGCAAGAGTCCTTCATCTAGCTTTCGTTCATATGGCACAAGCCATAAACAGCACGTGCCGTGTTTACTGCAGGTATAGACTTTTTTAGGCTCATATTGAAAACTAGTTATCAATTAACAGTTTACATTAAACCTAAACTTACAGTCACAACGGGCTATTTTTACAACCATTATTATCATTCTCTCCATTGATCGGGGCCTGTACACCTTTCAGTAAATTCACTGATACTAAAAATAAAAAGAAATGTCAACCAAAAATGATTTTAACTTATGTTTAAAGCAACTCAGTGCATGCGCAGCCTTAATCTCCTGAGGAAGCATATTAAAATAAAAACAGCCAGCATATCTCGGTGATTTCTTATATGCCATATACTGGTAATTTGGCAAGTGGATATCATTTCTTGTCCGGGTAGTGTAGCTCTGAACTGCACTGTTTTTAATAAACCTGTTCCTACGTGCATATGTGAAACTCAAAGAGTTTATACAAATACACCCCCGTGACAGTCAACAGCTTTTTTTGTTCTAAAAGTATTCCTGCATGATTCTCTTTGTTGTAGTCAAAAAATCAGACGGATTACTAGTTTTTGGCATAAGAAAACCCTGTGTATATCATTTGCATGCCCCCACACTATTATGTTGTATGCCAGCACACTATACACTAAAGCAACATACACATTAATGAGAGAAATTTCATCTAAGATGTTCTTCAGCATCATGATGCAAAAATAGGCCTTACCCAATTTGTTCGATATACCTTCTATCTGGGTCTCCCATGAAGCCTATTATCTAAAATCCAACCTAAAAAGCTGGTGGAGGGTACTTCATCGAGGCTACCAGATTTAATCGTTGCAAGTTGGGAAATAGCATCAATTGTTTCTCTACAACACATTGGACTAAGAAAAATATAGCTGTCAATAAAATCAATGTTTTTTATAATGGATTTAAGTCTGAACCCATCACTGCTGGCTCCGGCGTTCCACAGGGTTCCAATCTTGGCCCGCTCCTCTTTTTGTTATTTATCAACGACATAGGCTCTGTAATTTCTGGTAATCATCTATTATTTGCTGATGATCTCAAATTATACTCCAGTGTTCACTATATTGGTAACTGTTCAAGACTCCAGGTGGACCTTGACAACTTGCAGCGGTGGTGTGTTGAGAACAGACTTGAATTAAATGTCTCGAAGTGCAAAGTGATGACATACACTAGAAAAACCAGCTGTATAGCTTTTCCCTACAAAGTGGGTGATGTACCATTGGCTAGGATTGAAACGTACAAGGATCTTGGCATTTTATATGATGAACATTTAAGTTTCACTGGACATATTCAAACAATCACAGCATCCTGTTTGAAGTTGATGGGTTTCATAATGAGGAATAGCAGATCATTTTCCAATTTGGATAGCTTGAAAATTCTCTATTTTGCCTATGTTCGATCGAGGCTTGAATATTGTAGCTTCGATTTTGATCTCTTTTATAGTGTTCATATTGGTGCTCTGGAAGATGTTCAGCGTAGGTTTTTAAAACACCTTGTATATAGGGCATCTGGTACCTACCCACAGAGGGGATGCGATCATGGCCAATTGCTGATGCAAACTGGCATACCCAGTTTGTATTCGTGTAGAAAGGTTGCATCTGTGATGTTCCTGCATAACTTGTTTCATGGTAAAGTTGATTGTCCAGACTTATTGATGCAATTAAATTTCTCAGTTCCACGGGCTGCATCTAGAGTGATGAGTGTTTAAGCCTCCAATACCAAGGACTAACTCGTATATGAAATCACCTGTGTACAGAATGAGCTCTGACTTCAATGATATTGCAAACTTGTGCGACTTCTATTTGGATAAGGCTGCAGTTATTCGTAGGATGGCTATATCTTACTTTGTCGCTTATTAGGACCATTATATGTACTGTTTTGTGGAATTTCTGCCTTGTGATGTTTTGCACAGTATTTTAGTTTTGTTTTAGAAGTATTTTTTGTTCATATTGTTACATATTGCTCTTTTTGTGTGGTGCCCTATTAATGGGATTATCCTGTTGAGCATGTATTCAATAAATAAATAAATAAGTAACAATGCCATTGTTCTACAATTGTATATTGTTAGACTGACTGGATCTGTCAGTAGTTTCATTGAAAATTTGTCATGGAATTTTACGTTTATTGGTAGATAGGTTTATTTTAATATTATATATTTTAAAACCAAACTAAAGTTATATTTCGCGAGAAATTAAGGAGTGAAACTAACAGTAATATTAATGCTTGATATAAGTTTATAAGAAATACATACTGTAGGAGAAGGTGACGTAGGTGGGACTTGCTGTTGATAAATTGTTTGGTTTGTGTACTGTGTAAAATCTCCATCCACCATACCAGATGAATTTTTCTCTATTGGAATATTCTGAAAACACAAAGAATACCCTCAAAATATAATATTGTACATTTTTCACATACTACATTGTGAGCTTTATCATTATTTCAAGCATACAATTACGTTAAAATGTCCAGAAATAAAAACAATCTTTAAACTTGTAAAACTTTTAAAACCACAAGCAGAAAGAAGCAACCAAAAAAAATAATATTACAAACCTTTGTAGGGTGCTGCGGATACCTAGAATTAACCGGAACTGATAAATGATTCTGCAACAGATTACAAGATACATGCGAACATAAGAAAAACAAAAAATAAACTAAAAAACAAAAAGAAACATGCATAGATTAATAACAAATATAAAATGAATATAAAAATGAAAACAAAAGTTTACACTGTTAGTGCTGTACTGTATTCCACACAAATCACCTACCGAATGTGTGTGGGTAGGAGGTGTGAACTGAAAGTGTTGTTGCTGTCGAACACCTTGAGGTATACTCGTCGGCGATAATGTCGATGGACTTGTATTAACAGGACTCTGTAAATAAAGAGAGAAACAAATTGTTTAGTGTTGCAGTAAGTACAAGATCTGCTTGAAAAATATGGAACTGAAGCTTTATAGTGCATCTTTTAGAAAAATGTTACATAACAGTCTCTGGTCTCAACTTTGTGAAACCATTAAATACAGATGTTGTAACATGTTACACGTCTCACGACTCTCAGCTTCAATGTATTTGCAATGGTAATAACAATATTATTTTATTCGGCGAAATCCGTCCCTCTTTTATTACATCTATGGTCATACTGTGTTGAGAGAAGAGCGTAGTCAACATGTACTGCCATTTATTTCATGCGGCCGTCCTTCCTTTTTCTATTCTCAGTGTAACGCTGTCGATTCTGAATGTTTCTTTGGTTGATGCAGATCTGTCAGAGATAAAAGTCAGTATAAATACACTGCCTCTAGCGGCCAGTTCCTCTCTTGCTGCTTAACAATTCATTATTATTGAAAATGCCATCTTGTACGACCAGCTAAATTTCAAGAAGCCAGCATGTTACCAGCGGCTGCCTTGTTAAAGGGGCCATAAGCATCGACCTTGTTGAGAGGGCTACCCCCCACCACGCTCGTCAAGATGACAGACAACCTCGTTGGAAGGGCTACCAGTAGCCACCCTCAAGACAGCCTCCCCATCAACGCCACTTAGGGGGCTTAATGCTGAGACTTCCCGTAACCAACTGTCAGGAGATATATATATATATATATATATATATATATATATATATATATATATATATATATATATATATATATATATATATATATATATATATATATATATATATATATATATATATATATATATATATAATTAATGTAGTATGGTCTGGACAGCCGTGAGTGCCTCAAAACTCTTTTAGAAGGTATGGCTTGCCCTGAGAAGCTGGAGCCCATGGAACATCAATGAAATCTTGAAAGCAAAGTACAGACTCATCTATTTCAATTCAATAAGTTAAAGTGTCATAAGCAGTTGTCGCAACTAGTCATTTTTCTATCAAGGTTAAAAAAAACGCTTTGCCTTGTATAACTTCAAAATTTTCATAAATAAATTATGGTAACTTGTAACGATTGCATTTCGTTACTACTTTAAATATTCAAAATGAACCGGTAAGAGACTTAATTAATAGCCGACAATCCAATATCTGTAAGGCAATTCATGTTTTGATTTCAAAATTTTTCATTGAAAATTCGCTAAGAAATTTTGTCGTAACACCCGTACTGAATTCCCTATAATATACGTCGAAATCCAAATATTGAAAGACTTTTTTTTTAATATTTTTTTTATTTCAACAACACACCACGAGGGCTTACAGCCTAAATACTATCGTACCGTGGGTGTCGACAAGGAGGAAAGAGGCAACTTGTTAATTCTGGACTTGAAGGTTTGGAGGTTCGGGGGAGAAGGAAAAACATGTGCCGGCAAGGAATTCCACAACTTGGAAGTCGTCAGTACAAAAGAGCGGGCATAACAAGATGTTCTATGTCGGGTGACCTGGACAGTAAAAGGGTGCATTCGCTCTGTTCCCCTGGTAGATCTGTTGGGGGCAGCAGGTAGAGGAACTATGGAAGAAAGCTCCTCTGAGCACTGCCTGTGCAGATATATATAAAAGAGAGAGAGGTCACAAACGGTACGTCGGTGGGCAAGAGATGGCAGACTTTGGGTGAGGGTAGGGTCACCGATGAGACGTATAGCTTTCTTCTGAATTGAGTCCAGGATAGCGAGTGTAGAAGCGGCAGCTGCACCATAGATGTGGGAGCAGTATTCGAGGTTTGGTATTATTTGTGAAGTATATAAAGTATAGAGATTAGCTGTTGAAAAGTATTTGCGGGCCCGGAAGAGGAAACCTAATTTCTTAGCAGATGCTTCTGCAATTGATGTGACATGTTGGTGCCAATTGAGATTTCGATCCACAGAGATGCCAACAAGTGTAAAGGACTCATTACTTTGAATAACTTGTTTGTTTATTGTGATGGGTCTAGGGCTAGTGTATCTCTTATGAGAAAGAAAGCAAGACTGTGATTTGGTGGGGTTGAATTTTACAAGGTTTCTACTTCCCCAGTCTAATATTTTTTGGAGATCCACTGAGATAGAACCCTCCATGAGTCTGCGATCCTCATCTAATTGGCCTTAAGAGACAGGCTTAGAATATTGTATATTGGAGTGGAGGGTGCTGTCGTCCGCGTAACTATGAACTGGGTTGGATGTGCTAGAGAGGAGGTCATTGATGTGGAAATGGAAATGTGCATTTTTGTTGGGGAAAATGAATATCTCTATTGTCTTGGAATTCTAGGTAAATAACAGAAGCTGACGTAATTATGATGAAATATAGAAAAACGGTTAGAAAACGGTGGACCAAGTCCATTATTGTTTTAAGGTGTGTATAGAAGACGACGTGGTTTCGCCACCGATTAGAGGTCTCGTTTTATCTCATTCGAAGAAAGGAAGCTAGAAAGAGCTCGCACACAGCCACTAACAGGGCACGGTAAGAATTTTGCGTGCAGCTCTGGCAAGAGGAAGAAGTTGAACCTCAACGAACAAAGCGTTAGCTCGAGAGGTGAGTGTTGGCTAGGCGGTTGACAAGTTAACATCGTTCTAATTAGCGTGGCTCACAATTATCTTAAAATAGGTGATAAAATTAATTTTCGTGGTCGATACTATCTAACAACAGTTGTCACTGATTGTTTAATGTCATTTGATCGGTTTTTGAATTTAAATTAACGACGTGTTTGACAGAAAAACGCGAATTAAGCAGTAATCTTTGTTCACTGACCTGGTGAATCCCTCAAGTTAATCAGACAAAGTTCCCGATTATTACTGAGCTCTGAATCAGTTGGCATTATAAATTTCACTTGAGCCAATTTACATTTTAATTGCTGTAGAGAAATCTTAGTCAAATTAATTCCGAACATCGACTTAAGACGGTTGTTCAATTAATGTTAGGGGCCAAATTGTCTCACCCAGTATTGGAGGAACAAGAACCACCTGCCCAATAACCGTTTATGGAAAGTACCACTTATTCTCTTCAACCTCCCCTCTCGTATTGGAATTGGCGAGCCTATGTTAGGCCCTGATGGTTGACTCTGCTAGGAGAGCATCTTCAAAGGTTCAACAGGTAACTCCGGATGTCAGGACTTGGTGAGTCGATTAAACTTTATTTTTGTGTGGAACAATCAAAATCTTTCCTGCAACAGTCTATTATTTGAATTTTCAAAGCAACATGATCAAATTTAAACTTCAATAGTGTCAGTGGGGTGTCTGAAAAGGGGCAACTGTAAATTTCCTGTTTATTCTTTAGAATTTTGTCAATATTGTGAATTTAAATACATAGTAGTTGAAATTGTAATTAGCAGATTTTTGTTTGTAAAATATTTAACCTGTACATTTCTTAATATTTTTCATTGGCAATCATTACAGTAAAAATTTCATGTAGTAATATTTTTCTTAAATGAAGCCTCACTCAAAGGACTGACCAGTTAATTCATTGAAAAATCAACCGAACTAATTAACGAGCGTCAAGCAATTTAGATAATAATTTGTATTTGCTTTTGAGCTGTAAAATACAGCATTGTATCCTTAATATATCTCAAATATGTAATGTTAATATTTATATAAATTAGAACCATTTTATTTTATTATTTTGTCATATGCTATATGAAATGATAATTTATTTTTCTTGAAACTCTTGCTGTTTATTTGATGATTATTTGTGTATGAGTTAATGTTTATTTGAAATTTACCAACCATGTCAATTTAATTTTGTTTGCTATCCCAAATTTGTTTATATGAATAAATTTAATATTATTGTTAACATTAACACATCTGTTTAATTGAAGAGAAATTCCTCCCTAATATCTCCCGTTTGGCAGCAACACAATTAGTAAATTCTAATTATCGTTTATCTAGATTCCTTAAATTTTATATAACCAGGCCCTAACCTGGGGTGCCCACAAATATAAGACTTCGGGCAGAGCAACACAGAAAAGAGCGTGAGTATCAAACCATATCAAGATCTGCCAACCTCCTAAAGTGTTTCTAGTCTTAATAATAATAATAATCTGATAGATAGATGCTTTTAGGGTAGGGTTAATAGGCAAACGTGACCTCACTATCAAGCAGATTCAAATCCACTTGAGGTCAATAACAATATACCACGCCACACGCAAGTATTTTGTTTAAGAACGGTTACAAACTTCTTGCATTATATAGAACCACTTTGGTTAATAAATGAATTTTATGGAGTCCTGTTTTTTTTCTTGTGTTCATGACCTCCACCCAGGCTCGACCGTGAGAACCCCATTTTATTTTGCCTTTATTTTGAATTGCTATATCATTTACTTAGTCAATGCCCTGTTTGCTAGCTGAGCATTTGAATTTATACTATATAATTTCATTCATTTAAAAACATTAATTGAGTTATAATTTAGACTTTTTTTAGGCTTGACAATAAGTGATTGCCATCTTCTCAGCAAGCGTCCAGAATTTTAAATATACGTATATACCTGGGTGGCCTTTTATACTTTGGGATTAGGGAATTAAAGTCCCCTGTGGGTCCGGGGACTAACTAAAAGAATAGGCCCAAGGTAACTCCTGCCTGCCGTAAAAGGCGACTAATTGGAATCAAACACTGGCGGGGGTCTTGTCCATGTGGGCCTGGAGGGAGGCAGATATCTCTGGGGAGTGATGTACACCCGGATTTTGAGGCCTCCACTCTTGGCTTATAAATGGATGGTTGTCCGCGCTTGGTTGTTACTCAGGAGCGGGGTTCCAGATGGGTGCCGCCTTGGGTTGAGTGCTGGCGGGTGTCGTGTGTCTAGACGACCCGGAGGAGGTTAACAACTCTGATGAGTGGTAAACACCCAGAGTTTGGGGCCCCCACTGTGTGCTTCGGAACAGACGGACGGCCTCGCTTGTGCGATGCTCGGGAGTGGGGCTTGAAGGGTGTCGCCTTGAGTCTAGCACTGGTGGGTGTCGGGTCTAGACGAACCCGGAGGAGAGCTGAGATCTTTAGGGGTGGAATAAAACTAAGGGTTGAGGCCTCTTCTGTGAGCTTCGAAACGGACAAACGACCTCACTTGGATGCTGCTCGGATGCAGGACTTCATGATACTGCACCGAGTCAAACACTGACGGATGTCTGGTCCAGACGAACTTGGAGAGAGGTTATCTCTCTTTGAGGTTTGAGATGGGCAAGTGACTTCGCTCAGATGGCAGTACATATGTCAAACAAAGTTTCACCTCGCAGGTGTCGTCTCCTGTCGGAAGCTCGATTTGTTGGGTGAAATTTAAGCTAACGCTGGCAGGTGTTGGACCTGGACGAACCCGGAGGTGGCTGGGGTCTCTAGGGGTGGATTACACCTGGATACTTGGGCCTACTCTGTGAGCATCGATACAGGCTAACGACCCTGTCTGGATGCTGCTCGAAGGCGGGACTTCATGATACCGTATCGAGTCAATGAAACACTGGCGGGGGTCTGGTGCAGGTGAGGCTGGGGGAAGCAGACATCTCTGGTGAGTGATATGCACCCGGAGTTTGACGCCTCCACTGTGGCCTCAGAGACTGACATTTGGCCTCGCTTGGTTGTTACTCGGGAGCGGGGTTCCAGATGATACCGCCCTGGATTGAGCCCTGGCGTGTGTCGTGTGTCCAGACATCCCGGGGGGCTCTGATCTCTGATGTGTGATAAACACCTGGAGTTTGGAGCCCATACTGTGTGCTACGAAACGGACGGACAGCCTCGCTGGGGTGATGCTCGGGAGCGGGACTCGATGGGATGTTGCCTTGAGTCTTAACACTGTTAGGTGTCAGGTTTGGAAGAGCCTGAGGGGAGCTGAGATCTCTAGGGGTGGATTACAACTGAAGATTAGATGCTGCTCGAGAGCGGGACTTCATGATACCGCCTCGAGGCAAACACTGACTGATGTCGGGTCCAGACGAACTCGGAGACAGGTTATCTCTCTTTGAGGTTCGAAACGGACAAGCGACTCCACTCAGATGGCAGTACACCTGCTAAACAAACTCTCACCCTCAAGAAAAGATCGACTCCCTCAGGGAGCTGGAATTGATGGGTGAAATCTAAATTAGACGTGAGCCACAATAGACCTAAGGTCGCGGTGGAGAGACTGAAATAGCCCACTCACAACAAAATCTAATCTAATCTAGGGAATAAAAACAAATATTTATCATCGAAAATCGCTTTATGGTTTTCATTCTCCATGAAGATCAATACACTTTTGCATATGTGGGAACCGATTTTTGAAGCACTTTCTCCACTCCGATTGAGGTGTCTCCAAAACAAGCATTTTAAACGCATCAACAGCTTCTTTGGGTGTCGAAATTCGTTGACCTCGCAAATTATTTTTGATTACAGTGGTGTTATTATTATTAAAAGTATGCAGGTAAATATAATTTTACAATCAAAATACTTACAGAACTGTACGGTGAACTTCCCTGATCTTGATCTTGGTCCAGGGGTACATGGATAGGCGATGAAAAGTCTACGTTAGTTAAGTCAGGTAACGAACCAGTATTGTTACCGCTTATAGGTATCTGGATAGTTCCTGGCACATGTGCAGAAGGATATATGCTGTAAAATAAGGACTATTTAAGTAATACAAAAACAACGAAACCTATACCAAAACACCGCAGCTTACTTTATTCATTTTACATAACAAAGAAAGATGGCACAATCTAAACACAGATTTGTTTAAATGCTAAAAAAAGTAACTATGTTATAAAGGAACTATACAAAAATGTGGTCAAGAGAACGTTCTTAAATTTAATTGTGAATACATTTTTTTGGGGGTTGCACTATTACAAAGGATGTTATTTTTAGTTTTTCAAGTTGTGGAAATTTTTCTAGTATTTAAGTTCTTTATCGTTACAATCAGCCTGTGTACGAGTAACAAAATTTACCTCTACATGTGTAAGGAATGTATTTTCTAGCCCTGGTCATATTGTCATTTTATTATGAAAATAATCTGTACATATTTAACAGACACGTTCTTGGGTGAACACGTTTCAAGTCGGAGTATTCCCATTAAATCTAAAGTATCAAGCGATGAGCGTTTAAAAATTGTTTACTTAAAGATAGATGTGCGGGATGTGTGGAGTTACAATATATCTCTCTTAGATTGAAGGGCCTCGCGCTGTTCATGCTGCAGTTATCTGTACACTTGAGAAATAGTTCGAAGAAACATTCTGGGGGACGTTTTTGTCATCCATCTAGTTTAACATTTGTACGTGAGCCATGCCCTGAGCTGCATTAAAATATGCTCGATATTAGTGAAATTTACAGTGCACGTTATATACCATTATAAAAGGTGAGTCCTCTCACAGAATGCATATGTTCGTTCGCTTACTGTACACCCATTCTTTGCCTAATTATAAATTGAGAAATAATTTCAATAAGTATATGATTGAAGATGGTTTTACGAAATCATTTAATAACTAGTTTATATGAAAATAAATTGTAACTAGAATTCACAGTTTATTATTTAATCCAGGATAAGTTATAAATTGAGAAGTATTTATCATATTCAAAGAAAGGGGCTTTATGAAATAATTTGATAATTAGCTAAGTTGAAATGGAGTTTGTTATTTATACGAGGTTAGGCCAATATTAATAAATTAATAAATTGTTGAGTATGTCAGTCTGCAGTAAGCAAATAAAGTAAAGTCTGTTTGTAAGTAGTGATGATAGTTTGAAAGGTGTGCGGGACACTTTCGCTGTTTGTTCACCCAGTAGGGTATCATGCTGATGGGCGTTGGGCTTAGACCCAGGTTACGTAACAGCACCATGGTTGTTGCATTGATAGCCGAAATGGTAGCTAGACTGAGGTTGTTGCCTCATTGCACAGTCAGAACCAGTGTAGGCGTTGTATTTGCCGAAATGGTAGGTAGGCCGAGGTCGTTGCCTCATTGCACAGCCAGGACCAGTGTAGGCGTGGATATTGGAGAGGGACATAGCGTAGCTTCAACGTTCTGTCTATTGCAGTTCTCAGTATTCACGGAGGCAACACAGTGGTTGCGATTGAGAGCCGATCTGGTGGCTAGACCGAGGCATCGTTGTCTCATTGCACAGTCAGGACCAGTGTAGGAGTGGATATTGGGGAGGGGCACATTGTTTGGCCAGGCCCTTTGCGTCCATTGCACCTCTCAGTATTCGACTCTGGCTGTAGGCGAGCACTCTAGGTGAGGCAATTGCTGCCCCATTGCACGCCTGGAAGCCGGCGCGGACCCAGTGCCGGGTATAGCACCCAACTAAACACACAGGTTGAACTATTGTCTCAATATTATCTGAGTAACTATTGTTTAGATTACGGTCGGACTGACTATTGTTTAGATATTGTCTGAGGAACTATTATCTGAGTAAATATTGTTTAATTAATTATTGTCTGAGTAATTATTGTTTGAGAAGCTATGATTTGAGCACTTAGAGACATTGTCGAGAAGCAGTTCTGAGGCACTGATGTGCGTTGTTAAGAGTTTATAATGTTGCTCAGTGGAGCATTGAGTAGTAACTGCTGTTTATGTTGAAGTTGCTCAGTGAAGCTTTATGTCGAAACTGCTCTTAAAGTTAGCTTGCTCAAAGTAGCTTTGAGTGTAAATAGTCATTGATGTTGAGTCGCTCAGTGGAGCGTGTAATTGGTAATTGTTTGATGAACTAATAATTCAATGCCCCTCGTATATATTAGGTTGTGTGTTAGATGAACAATGGTGTGTTCAGGTATATTTTTAATTACAGGTTAGTGATGTTGTTACTGGACACATTTGGCACCCGCTCTCCCGACTCATTACGCCCGTACATTAAGGCTTCGCCATCATTCTGACAAGTAATAAACCTTTTGCCTGTTGCATGATTACTCTTAAGTAGATAACACAACTGCTAAGTAATATATCAACTGGTGATTGTTGAGCTATGTAATTATATTATGTGACTGTTAGTCGATTGTTATTATTATAATAGGTTACTTCTATGGTTTACTAAGAGGGTTGTAACCTTGTGTCATCGAAGGGTTGCGTTCGACATAATTATTTACTATTATTCAATATATATGAAGAAGAAAAAACGCACCTCTTACACATGGTACCATATAATATTCTGATTATATCAATTAATACATACAAGATCTTTCAACGAAAACTTAATCCCCCCTATGACTTGTAAAACAATTGTGAATTTTGATTTTGATTCTTTTTAATGTGTTAAGTTTAATATCAATGTGAATCTATTTTGGTATAAAATTAATACTCCCAAATCCAGCAGGCACTGTTTGGCAGCAATCCACTAAAGATATTTAAATGGCAAAGGGGGCCATGAGATGCATCTATTAATATTTATTTGTTTATTAATTAATTTATTTATTTATTAGAACTGCTCCTTAGATCTCTACAAGATATCGTAAATAGTCAAAACACAAAAAACAGCTTATCAACGCTGAAATTTAAAATTAAAATATTCGTCCACAGAATAAAAAGAATGCTCTCTAAAAAACTATTTTAAAGCAAGCCTAAATTGCCTGAGGCTGCTCAAATTTTTGACGCTGTCAGGTAAATGATTATATAAGCGTATTGCAGTGTTACGAGGTGCCCGATCAATCTGTTCAATCCTATAAGGGGAAACATACAAATCTTTAGCCTTTCTTGTTTCATACGTTGTAATATTACCGCAGGTACTAAAAATTGCAATATTTTTTCTGGCATAACAAAGCGCCTCAAGCATATATAGGCACGTCACTGTTGCCATACTGTATAAATAATGGTCTACAAGATGCGGAAGACGACAGGCCAAACATCGTGCGGACAATTCTCTTCTGCATCAACAGAACTCTCCCCAGATGCACACAGCCGCCCCAACACAGCAAACTGTATGCCAGGAGACAGTTGACGTTACGATAGTAGCATGTCAACAACGCCTGAGTACTCAAGGAATCTCTCAGCTGCAGCAACGCGTAATTCCTAGATGCAAGAGAGGCCACCACATGGTCAACATGGACATCCCATGATAAGTTAAAATCCAGATGGATCCCCAAAAACTTTGCAGACGTGCCCTGTCTTATTGAACCGTTATCAGACCTCACATATAGGCTCAGATTCGGATGCACACCCAACGGAGAAAAAAGAAGCATTTCAGTCCTCCGTGTGTTAAGAACCTGACCATTTCACGAACTCCAGGATGACCCTGAGACACACACATTAGCTGCAGCACCAAGCTCTTCAAAATTTTCCTCCAAGATTGCAGCAGTGGTGTCATCTGCATGCAGAGTTAAGTGGTATTGCTGGAGATCATAAACAATATCGTTAAGAAAAATTGTAAACAAAACAGGGCCCAATATGCTGCCCTGCGGCACGCCGCTCGACACAGCTGACAGCCTGCAGACAAGTAGCTTTTTAGCCATAATAATTCTAATATTCCTCTACACATGTATTTTTTTTCAAAATTGGTCATTTCGTATTCCAAAAACTGATTATTACCTTCTTTAAAGCTAGTACGTGATATCAAAACTTTAAAAGGAAAAGGTTTTTTATAGGTTAGCTTATCTTATCTGACAAAAGCAAAAAATTTACTATCAAGATTTTTCTTACTTGTGATTTCAATTAATCTTTATTAATTTTCTATTGTTTCAGGACATGTAAATGTGTCAGCACTAAGGTTACTGCATGAATTTTCAATATTCATCATCCAGGAAAAAATGTAAGTCACCAAAGAGTTACACAAGTTCTGGATAAGTATCACTTTACTGGTGCAGAGCAAAATAAAAACGTGTTGTAGTTTGTTCACTTTAAAATGCCGCAATCAACATTGCTAAGAATTGGTGGATGAACCAAGGTCATTTTCTACTTCAATATAATTTATAACATTGTTAATGTGATTCGATCATGATAAAAGTGTGAGGATATTCTTATATCCTTTTTTTTTAGGTAATTTTATAAGTATAATTTTCTCTGTAAAAAGTTTGTAAGCTTATTGCACGGAAATCATAAAATGCTTTATTTGAGAAACGAAAAGTGAATGTTTAAGCACGCGATTAAATTTTGTTCGTCAAATACGACATTGTAAAACTAATGTCAATGGCCAATTTTACCGTTATTTTCATCATTGTTAACCACCTCATTTATTTTACGTTGTCAAAAGCTTATGGTTATCGAAGTATTCAATTTCAGTGAGTTTTTATAACACTGACAACACTGCTTAGGCCGGAGGTAGCCAGTAATTGGATCCGATGCGGACGTCATCTGTTATACAGTTGCCAAACTTGTGATCTCTCAGCTCAGTGACAATACAGTTGCACTTCTACTGAATTTGCCTCGGGCAGCTGTAGAAAACGTATTCTGTGTACATTTAATAAAAACGTAATTTTAAAAAAAAACTAGAAGGGCTACATACTTAGATTTTATTGCAATCGAATCTTTACATGTTCCTGCAAGTAATGAATAGTCAAAGTCATCTCTTTTGGAACATGTTCATATATATAATCTTATCTAAATCATTGGAATATTTAAGTGAATTTCAATTAATTATAACTAATAACACAAAACATTTTTTGAAATTTGCGAACATTCATCACCATTTGTGGTTTGTCTAGATTATGCAGCTCTTTAAATTGTTCCCGTAGCCCTACTATTTCTTGAGATAATTACAACTTAAGGAGGCCTTGTTTTCCTATACTAAAGTGATAGCTAAATGCCACCCTTAAAGCTTCTAGCGTATCTTGCAGTAGTGTTTATAGAATTTTGAAGACTTATCCATTCAAGATACAGTTAATTCATGAGTTGAACGAAAACGATTCTGATCATAGGCTTCAGTTTTGTATATATTTTAAGGAACAATAAACTAAGACAAAATCTATTATTCAACACCTTTGTTAAGACAAGTATTATTTCTTTTTGAAGAGAAAATTAAATAGACACAGTTGTCGATATTGTAGCAATGAGAATACTCATTTGTTTAGGAAAACACACAATCAATACTCCTAAAATTGAATACTTATGCTGGAATTTTCTTATTGGACCCATCTTCATTGAAATCAGTCTGCACGGACAAAATTATTTATATCTGTTGGAATATCAGATTGTACCTATGATTGTCAAAATTTTAGAAAATGATAATGACCTTTCAGAGAACGAACTAACTTAATAACAAGATGATGCACCTCCACATTTTGATGTTGACATGCGACAATCTTTAAATGAACGTTTTCCAGGAAGCTGGATCGGTAGAAGGGGGCCAATTAACAATAAAAAAGGTTTTTTATGTTGTAGTAGAAAATTTTGGTTAAAATATTTCAAATCCGATAGCTCAATAAATTTCCTATTAAGCCAGAATCTTCAATATTGAACCATAGTAACACCTATGTAAACGCACGTGGGCACTAAATTAAAGAAAAATAACATAATGAGCTTCGCAGATAACTACAAATTTGTTTTAAAAAGCCTTTTTTGTTGTTTATTGTTTGCAAAAACTGGATGGGCTGACTAAAGCAAAACCATTCAAGCAATTAATAAGAAAAAATACCTGCCATATTTATAATTTGACAGGTACATTCCCTTTGTAAATAATTATTTTTTTCTGAAAAACTTTTGTATCTTTAATGAAATTTGTAACACAATTTTTTAAAGGCACTTGCAATACTTACAAATTATATCTAAGATCAAATTTTAATGTTTTAGCTCCATATAAAATATAATTTTTTTCAAATAATCGCTAACTCAGACTCTAAAACTGATCTCCAAAATTTAAAGAATTAGTTTTAATAACATATCTTAGTGTGCAATTCTTATAAAAATTCACTCCTATAATGCACTTGCTGCGTCCCGAAATTTTTTATTTATAGTATACATTCGCATGCTTTTGAACGCAAACTTTGTCCTGGTATTAAGAAATAAATGGTCCAAGGCTGACAATTTACACAATTCTTAGTTGATTGTACATCGTACACAGCTCTATCTATAACCTTTTGTGTAAACTAGAGCTATCGTGACAACATACCACCTGGTCCTGCACCGAGATGGCTTCCCTGTCGTATCTCTCACAACGTTCTCCAGGCTGACATCTTGCGACAACTTCCTATCTTTAGTTTTTTATCTACGATTTATTTAAATAACATAGCAGTACAGATAACGTCATCTGTCTTTGTCCAACATTGTAGATATTGCATTACAGAATCTGAAGTGATGTCGAGGATTATTTTTAATTTCGAATAAGTTTATTTTCCTTTGATCAAACGACTTGAATATTGGTACACAACCACGTCTGTCTATGTTCTTTTAAGTTGTAAGTATTCGTTTCAATCACTTAGACAATTTGAGAGATATTACGTTTAAAAAAAGAAATTACCAAGAAAAATTGGCCATTAAGATTTGATAAACGAATTCATCCAAGCCATTAGCAAAATAAGGGTAATTCCCAAATTTGGTCCAAATCAGTGAATTATTTTTTGAGTTATCGGTTGTGTATATATTGTAACATGTCAAGTGTAACATGTCACACGTGGCAACGCCATTTGCCTTTTTAAGCTGCTGAATCGAACCCTCTTGTGACGTCAGCGTCCAAGTTCACTCAGTGACGTCAATCTCCGCTCTCGATTCCTTTACCGTGTTGGACTCATGGAAGCACGCCTGCGTTTTAACTAATTTTATGATGTGTCTTCGATAACTGAAATTATTAAATACTTGAGATATCTGCCAGAGCTCTCTCTTCTGTATCGACCTTTAAAGATGAGATATCACCATTAACTTTCCATCCGAGAGCAGCATGCTTAAAAGGGTGAGTTTCATATTTAGATTAAATCTTATTTGCAGCTTATCATGCATTTCACTGCTTAGTAATAACGGTAGATTATTTGCTAGTGTATATGTGTTCAAATTGCTTTTGATTATTGCTTTCTTTGTTACAAGTTTTATACTGTGAACAGGTGTCTCGTGGCAGCGTTAACTCGGTAATTAACTCCTATTGTAATGTTTTAAATACATTATAGTGAAATCGCTGATGATTTTGTTTCATATACGTTAATTTATTTCTGATCAATAACGCAGATGAGTTTTGTAACTAAACTTAACCTGCTGCCAGACACCCTGTGTACATCATTGAGCACTGAACCATTACTTATACAAACGGAATTTTATAGCACCCCGTTAGGGCAGGGCCCCTTCAACAACACCGTTAGGGTAGGGCTTTCAACAACAACATCGTTAGGGCAGGGCCCCTTCACAACCATACGTTAGGGTAGAGTTTCCAACCACATCACCGTTAGGGCAGGGCCCCTTCACCACCGTACGTAGGGCAGTGCCCTCGTAACATCACCGTTAGGCCAGAGCCACATCATCGTTGAGGCAGAGCCCCTTCAATTCCACCACCATATGTTAGGGAGGAACCTGCAACACCATCATTACAGCAGGGCCCCTTCAACATCACCGCTGGTAGGAAAGCAGCCCTGAACATCATTGTGGAGGCTTTCAATAACAAGGCTGTCAGCAAGGAGCCCCTGCAACACCACCATTAGCAAGGACCCCCAGGACAACATCCATAAGAAGTCTCCTTCAACAGCATCATCAAGAAGGACCCCTTCGACCTGGGGCTGAAAGTTAAGTACACTGTTTATCTGTGGCTTTCATTTTCTTGTATAAAGTGTGCTCCACAATACATCTTCACAGTGTCACCAATATTTAAATTAAATTAACTCTTTTTCTGTCACATAATTCAGTAAACTTTTACCATCTGTATTATATAGAGTCAATAACTTTTTAAATAAACAATTTTATTCATAATACCTGCTTTTATTTGTACCACTTAAGACCAACCAAGAACTCACAACCCTGAGATAATCTGAGATTTTTCTATTATATGAGATTATTTTAATTATTTTCATTATATATTTATATTTCGTCGGAGAATTAATTTTCATTATACTGACTCCACAACGTGGGGTTAAGTATTAATTTTCATTACAATATATATATATATATATATATATATATATATATATATATATATATATATATATATATATATATATATATATATATATATATATATATATATATATATATATATATATATATATATATATATATATATATATATATATATGGCTTTCATTAATTCCCGAACCCCACGTGACTGGATTCTGTCTCTCTCTCTTAGTGGAATATGATTTTATGAGTTGGCAGTCAAGAAGTAACCAAAAAAACCACTAGACTAGGGACCCTAAATTTACTAATCAATTGACAATTGACAGTTCAGTCTATTGGCGCTTAATTCCCTTTTGATGGTTATTTTGTATGTATATTGTGCATTTTCCAAGTTCGACCAGTGTTTACCTTCTTCAAATAATTTTCTATCTGTTAGACAATAAAAATAAACAGTTTTCATCAAAACTGCATTTCCTTTGCGTTTTTACGTAAGTTAAAAGTGTAGGTATGTTAAGGTTATGTTGTTGATGATATTCGACATCGCATGGAAGGAAGCCCTACCAAATCTGTTCGTCGGTTATCTGCCCAAACAGGTACATATTTGTTACATGTTACACAAGACACATTCCTAAAACCGTAAATTAGAAGTTTAAATAATCGGACCTCAATTTGTTTACGTACATTACAAAATGTTGATATCTATACAAAATAAAAGTAATATTTTATTATGTTTTTAATTTATTTTTTTAACAATCAATAACAGTAAACCATACATGAACAGACTTGCTGTTAAAATACTAAATAATAAATACATTTAAGACATTCACTGTTTCTTCAACTTATTATAATTTTTATATTTTTTATAAAACCCCAAAGGAAATATGAGACAACACTGGTATCTTAGTGATTTCATTAATTCAGGTTGTACAACCGTGTATGCCGGGTTGCCTAACTTAAGCGGTCATGTGGGGTTCGGGAATTAATGAAAGCCCTGTATGTATATATATATATATATATATATATATATATATATATATATATATATATATATATATATATATATATATATATATATATATATATATATATATATATATATATATATATATATATATATATATATATATATATATATATATATATATATATATATATATATATATATATATACATTTTAACTGACCATGGAAATGGGTTCCAGAGGCACTAATTCGCGCTCATTTGAAGAAATTTTCCGAAAGTCTCAGCATCGATACCTCTCTATTAGTGAATTTTCTTGATGAAAATTCACTAAAAAGGCTAATTAATTGCATTTATAAAGTTAATGATTTTGCATTGATTGGATGACAACTTCTCTAAAAATTAAACCTATGTTACAATTTTTTAAACAAATAAACACAGATAACGTATATGTAACATCAAACACACCATCTAGATAAGATAGGGGTTGGGGTGAGAAGAATGTACAGAGGAATTAAAGAAGACATATAGTGCACTTTGGAAAGATAAGATTTACCATAGAAGATCCTGGCTCCGAGCAAGAAGTGAGCCTATATCTGTTGCTTGAGAAGCAGGGTCGCTAGCTGCCGAACTACTGCGACTATAAAAAATTGCAATTTTGAGAAACTGATTTAGAAAGTTAATTCAATCATGTTTATGTGATAAAAACATTTCTTTTAGTTCTGATTATGCTATTACTAAAATAGCTAACTAATTTTGAAAAATTTAAAAAGACTATTAACTGACTTAAGTTCTTAGTCAATTAGTAATATACTTACTGAATTCCAGGTACTCTGGGAACCTCACAACTAGATCTCGGTCTACCGTCATTGTGGTCAGGACCGTTTAAGGCATGCATAATCCATCTTGTGTTTGAATTATCATTTCTGTCTGAATTTATACCCTAAAAACAAAACAAAGTGAATTAGTTGATATGCAAATTAGTACTTACAAAAGGTTGACCTTAATGATATACAGTGTAAGGGCGTACCCAGCGAGGGGCAGCTGCCCCCTCCTGATACACTGATCTAGAGCCATCTAGCGACTGGTAGCGAAATCTGTCAGCCAGTTAGTGGGATTCGAGAAAGACTGAGAGATCGCTAGTCTACAGGCGGCCAATGAGAGAAAAGGAAATCTTTTAGAAAGGTCTCCGCCTTCCCCTTCAATCTAGAGAGATCCGCATTGCCGCATCACTATATAAACTGACCCGCCCGCCGCTACTTGATCATTTATATGTTAGTTGAACTGTTGGTGTTTACTACTAGGTATTTTCTTAAACAACCAATTATTATAGTTTATTAGTTTACCTTCTTATTTACGTTTGAAAAACACTGAGGCTGCCTAAATGGATATAAGAAACTGGTTTCAAAAAGGTAAGTTAAGTAATTTCTCAATTTATGTAGAAAATAAAATTTTAAATTAAATTTAACATATAATATAATGAAAATTACTTCAAAATGAGATTTACACTTTATCAAAATTATGATTTTCATTTCTTAAATGAGTCGCGTAATGTGAATGTGAAATACCATTATCCAAATCAAAACTTCTTTTGTGCTCTGAAATACGAGTTTAAAAAGTTTTTCCGATATATAATTTACTGCCGCAAATTAGTTGATAAGACACCTGATTTATTTTCTTTCAAACTCCTTGCTTTATTGTTCTTAATGTATTTACTGAGATTATTGTTTGTTCTGAACGCAATATTTAAATTTAAATTTGATAAAAATGATTTCAATCTATTGCTGGATTTATTGATATAGGTTAAAGCAGTGAATTTCGTATTGTCTTCAACTAACGGATAAGCCTGTTTTATTGAAATTTGAATTATGTCAATTTCTATTATTTTCAGGCAGAAAACCTCTCAAATGCAAAAAGGATCGAGATGACAGTAGTGGAAGTGGAAGCAGTGATGGTGATGAAGATGGAACTAAACTGACCGAACCATCGGATTCTGTGTCTATTATGGAACAAGGGTCTAGTAATTCTTCACCTCTACACGTAGCTGTTCCTAGGACATCTAAAACGATTGAAGAATACGATGGCTACCATGAAAATGACATTGTTCGTTATGTTGGTCATGCCCTTAAGTTGCCATCAGAAAAAAGGAAGGATTTGCTTAAAAATCCCTGGGTTCCACCATCAAATTACGATTTTAGTTCTGATGCCAGCCATTTGAAAAGAAAATTTAACCGCCGCTGGTTAGATCAATATACTTCTTGGTTGGTGTACTCAAGTCGTCAAGGAGATGGGGAGAAGAAAACACACATATTTACAATAAAACCATTTTTATGAAAATTCACCACCATAACACACTTGCTGCGTCTAGAGTTTTTTTAGTTGATCAGAATCTTTCAGCAGAGAATTGTGTTGGATTTGGATTTGACGGATGTTCTACGATGGCTGGATAAGAAGGTGGTGTACAGGCCATTTTGAAGAAAAAGTACAATAAATCTTTATTTTTCCATTGCTCAAGCCACAAACTAAATCTTGTGGTCAATGATGCTAGCAAACTACCGGAAATAAGAAACTTAATTGCAACAGTTAAGGATACAATATCCTTCTTTCGTGAGTCGCCAGCCCGTGGGAATTCGGCTCCTAATCTATGAAGGCTCAGTGAGACCAGATGGTCTGAGAAATACAAGAGCATTAGAAAGTTTTCAGGCAGCTTCCATGAAATTGTTAATGCGCTAGAACATCTCTCGATTGAAGGAAACTATGCTACAAGAAAATTTGCATGTCAATTGCAGTGTGCAGTTACTAAACCAATTTTCATCGTAGGTTTAGTCATGATTGCAAAGTACTCTACTATTTTGGAACCCGTTGTGAACGTTCTACAAAGTAAAAATATGGATTTGATTATGGTGAGGAAACATATTGGTGCAATCCTTGATGCCATCAAGAAGGATCGACAAGAAATTGAACATGTTTCTGATGAATTACTTGAAAAATCACATGATATCGCGGAGAAAGTCGGCGTTGAGTTAACAGTCCCACGAATTGTTCAAAAGCAAATACAGAGAAGTAATCCGCCATCTGAAACTGCGACTGAATATTGGAGACGGTCGTTGATCATCCCTATCTTGACTCTTTAACTTTATCATTGAATGTTAGATTCTCACACGAAAATACACCTGCTTTTGCCTTGTCCCATCTTCATCCTTCATGACTTCAAAAGATTTGGAGAAAAATGCAAAATCTTTCATGGAGTTTTATGAGTTAGGTGATATCTCTGCAAAATTAGAGTTGTGGTATAATCTGTGGAAAAAGAAGGATTTAGCAGGAGACAAATTAAAGGATATTGAAGTGGCTGCACTTTTGGAGGAGGCTCATTTTTTTTTTCCCTGAAACAAGGCATGCACTCCTCATTTTAAGTGCTTTCCCATCAACTACGGCTACTGTTGAACGATCTTTCAGTACCCTTCGAAGGGTAAAGACCTGGCTGAGAAGTACAATGGGAGAAGACAGACTGACTGGGTTGTGTTTGATGAGCGTCCATCGGAAATTCTTCAAGGAAAATCAAGACTGGATTGAAACGAGAGTTTTGAACAATTTTTGTACAAATCCAAGAAAAGTTATACTACTATAAGACATGTAACTAGAATTTTTTTTTCAAGCAAATTATTGTAATAACTTAGCTGATAAAGCACTGCTATAATTATACATAATTTTCTTAAAATTTTGGTTTAATTCACCTTTTCCACGATAAGATGTTACAATCTGAACGACCATGGCTTTGACCACCCCCCACCCCCAGTTTTGATCATGGGTACGCCCTTGATACAGTGCATTTTAAAAGTACAGAATAAATTCATCTTCTGTTATTAATAATGTTTAAGAAAAATGATGGAAAGATTCACCTAAATCTGGAAGGCTTTAGCAAACTAAAGATGCTCAGTTAAATTATTTATTGTCGCTGCAAAATAATCCGCATAAAGCATAAAGCACAAGAATCATTTCTTGAGAGCAGCCCCCAAGAAAGTTACTGGACCTGTGCGAATATGGGTGTTGTGCGGGGTAGACAAGGTTTAAAGGACATATATGAAAATAAAAAAAAGTGAAACAGCAAGTGAATTTATTTACTTTAGTGCTGTATTCGATATTATCTGAAAAAGGCATTATAGGGACGAAGTGAAATGTAATTCGGTAAATTTACAGTTTACTGCACGGAGGATTTTGAGAATATTTTTTTTCAGAAACATGCTTAGAACCCTCCTTAGATGCACAAGCCACAAGGCAAAATTTGTTGCAAACAACCCCCAAGAAAGTTAAGGGACCAAGAATGAATAGTGGTGCTGGGCGGGAAGGAAATATGAGCGGAAAATGCTAAAAACCATTTATCCGGACTTTGAAAAGATGTGTTTTTCACATTTTGCAGCAATACTTCCTTTAAACCCTGTCTACCCCGCACATAAGCCATATTCGCCCAGGTACAGTAAGTTTCTTGGGGGTTGCTCCCAAGAAATTTTTCTTGTGCTTTATGTTTTGAAGGTAATTGTATGCATGCACAAAGGGAAGGAGAACCCCCCGTGTTTTTGAGTGAGGGGGCAGAAACCCTCTTCGTCCTGGGGGTTCTTCTTCCCCTTCTGCATGCATACAATCACCCTCAATGCAAGAACCACAGGAATTTTTTTATGTTCAGCTTTCTGGTGTATTTTTTGTTGATTATATTTCCTGTTTATCAATTGTTTTGTTTGAGTTTTGTATCCAAATCACTATATACATATGTATGTTAGAGATCATGCTTTGCTTGTCCATCTTCAGCCTATTTTTTACCAATTAAATAAAGTAATGTTTTATAACCTTTAATATAAGCCTAAATGACTATAATATATTATTCTTATGAAAATTCACTACCATAACGCACTTGCTGCGTCCCGAACATTTTTTATTTTCATATTACATGTATAATCACATGCTAAGTGAGTATAATAAAGGGGGGCCCTTAATTAACATTGAGGCTACACAAACTTAAAAGTAGAGAAGACAGTTTTACGATATTATTTTAAATAAATCAATTCTATCTCATAAGATATACACCAGCCCTAGGCCCATCACTGGTTATTCAAAATAATTAGTCTTTTTCACTTGTTGGCATTTCTGTGAATCGAAATCTCACATGTCACATCAATTGCAGAAGCAGCTGCTAAGAAATTAGGTTTCCTCTTCCGGGCTCGCAAATACTTTTCACCAGCTAATCTCTATACCTTAGATACTTCACAAATAAATCCAAACCTCGAATACTGCTCCCACATCTGGGGTGCCGCTGCAGGTTCTACACTCGCTATCCTGGATTACATTAAGAAGAGAGCTATACGTCTCATCGGTGACCCTACCCTCACCCAAAGGTCGCCATCCCTTACCCACCGACGTGCCGTTGGTGACCTCTCTCCTCCCTCTTTTATAGATATCTGCACGGGCACTGCTCAGAGGTGCTTTCTTCCATAGTTCCTCCACCTGCTGCCCCCAACAAATCTACCAGGGGAACAGAGCGAATGCACCCTTTTACTGTCTAGGTCACCAGACATAGAACATCTTGTTATGCCCGCTCATTTGTTCCGAGGACTTTCAAGTTGTGGAATTCCTTGCCGGCGCATGTTTTTCCTTCTCATCCGAACCTCCACACCTTAAAGTCCAGAATTAACAAGTTGCCTCTTTCGACACCCATTGTTACGGTAGATAGTGATTCTCTTTCAATTAGAAAACGAGGTTAATCACCTTGGGTTGCACTTTTAATAAACACGCAATGTGTTAGGATTGTAATAGAGTTAAAAACACGCAATGTGTAGAATGTGAGTATATTTACATTTTTGTTACACGTTACAAGCTTGCACCAGCGACCGAACTTTGGCAGAGATGGAAATGTTGTATCTTCGAGATCGCAGTTAATAATGTCCAGTGCCTAGCGGACTGAAAGCTACCTTCCCTTAAAGGTAAGAAGGTCTGTCTCGGTCGGCTACCTCATACCTTAAAGGTTTAATAATAAACACCCATGGTACAATAGTATTTAGGCTGTAAGCCCTCGTGGTGTGTTGTTGAAATATAAAATGTAAAAAATAGGAATACGTTTCGCGGCGATTTCGCAATTCGCGAGTATATAAACCTAGCTTTTGTCCAAGACTACACTGCAATCCGGTCGACCGCAAGCAAGCCGCTTGTAAATTAAGCTCGATAGGCTTGGACGGTTAACAAACATAGGTATGTCTAATTTTAAGCGGGAGACTGCACCTGTTTGAAACATACAATATGAGAAATGCAGAAATACGCTTTAAAGTGCTATTTATTTAAAAAAAAATTGACCAACTAAGCTGCGAAATCATCGGTAATAAAAATGATGGATCTAGTAACTTATTTATCAGTACCGTTTGTAAGCAGGTTTTTATACTTACAAAGAACATCAATGCGCTTGCAGTCGCATTTAGCGCTTTTGGACGCAAACATTGTCCCGGTATTATGAAAGAAATGGACAAGGTCTGCCAATTTACATTGTTAGTTTGTACACGGTCTCCATCTATAACATTTTGTGTTAACTAGAGCTGTCGTGACGGCATACTATCTGGTTCCACACTGAGATGGCGTCCCTGTCGTACATTTCACAATGTTTTACATTCTGACATCTTGCAACGTAACTTCCATTGTTTAGATTTTAATCTACCATTTATTTAAATTACATAACAGTATAGGTAACGTCATCTGTCTTTGTCCAACATTGTAGCGATTGCATTACAGAATCTGAAGTGATGTCGGGGATTATTTTAATATTAATTTCGAATAACTTGTTTGTTCTAGGATCATAAAACTTGAAAACTTATAAACAACAATGTCTGTCTATGTTCTTTTAAGTTGTCTATTTTCGTTTCAATCACTTAAAGAATTTGAGAGATATGGCATTTAAAAAAATATAATAGTGAATTTTCTTAATGAAAATGTCCTTTTGGGAAGACGATTTTATTAACTTAAAAACCGTGAAGCTTTTTAAAAAATAATTGGTAAAATAATGCATGTTTGCGGACACTTTTCAAATATTACCTGCATGGCACTCTGGTGCAGGGCAGAATCACTATTGGTACGCCGCCAACTCGTGTCGGGCGGACTGAGAAAGGGTCCACTAGAATAAGGGGAGGTGTCCAGCTTCCTATCATGAGGTCGTCTGATGGGACCCCCCTGCGATCTGGCCCTACTACCTACACGATAATTGACCATGTTATTGTGTGTCGTTTCTTCCGGCTGAAATTAAAATAAATATACATTATTAAACATACGTAAATCAAATAAAAAACAATAACAAATAATATAAACTTGCATGTACTGATTGGTTGTGTCTAAAATAGGGAGGTTTAAATCTGAATGTAATGCAATATAAATAACCTGCTTTATAATGTCATGCATTCTTTCAAGTTCATGCGAGTTTCATTTGTCCCCTGTAGGTCCGGGGACTAACAAAAAAAAATAGGCCCATGGTAACTCCTGCCTGTCGTACGAGGCGACTAATCGGGGTCAAACAGGTGGTAGTGGAATTTACCTTTACCTCATAGTAAAGGACATTTTCACGCCCGAGGAGGTACCACCCCATACATCAAGTGAAGTCCAAACGGACGTTTTCGGTTCTGGTGTACTAGTCGGTTTCCCTTATAAGCAAAAATGATGATGGCTCCTCCTTGTACATAAGATTCCGGAGGTAAAATAACCCTCCATTCGGATCTCCGGGAGAGGGGTGTACAGGGGGCGCCAGCATCAAGATTTAACATATCCTTCTCCAATATATGTGGCCTAAATTCTAACCTGAACTCCGTCCACCATTTCCTCCAGGCTAATAGGCTCCAACTCCTCTTCCTTACCGAAACCCAAATCAGTGCCAAAACAGTCACTAATCACCTTAATTTCCCGGGGTATGAGCTCCTTACTTCCTTTAGATTGCATGGAGGCGTGTGCGCTTACGTCCGTAGCAATCTACCCTGCACCAGACTCCCCAATTTAGAAGCTGGAAGAAAAGACATACTTTGGATGAAACTCTCTCTCAGGGCTGCAACTAAATTCATCTGTTACATTTACTGGTCACCTTCTGACAACAACTTTGTCCAGCTCTTTGACTACCTTTCTGAAAAACCGACCATCTGATTTCTGAATATCCTTCCTCCGAGGTCACTATTCTTGGTATTCTTGGTGACTTTAATGTCCATAATAAGGAATGGCTATGATCTTCAAAAATCGATCCACAAGGGAGAGCAGCGGAGGCCTTTGCAGTCAGCAATTCTTTAGCCAATATAGTTCAGCAACCTACTGAACTGTCAAACTAGATGACAACAGAATTAATCATTCTTACACACAGCCTACTATTTATTTCTCTACATTGTGCTATTGTCATATTAACGATATTGTTATGGACCATGCAGAGACGAAAACCGTGCATCGGGCTGAAAAAACCGATTAATCAAATTTGCTTAGAAATGAATGGGGGTTTAAAAAATATTTTTTATTTAAAGAGATATCAGTGGCGTACCATCAATGTCTGCCAAAATATGCAGGTAAGATTCCGCACGAACGTCACCGGTGGAAATAAAAACAAATGTGGTACATGAACAAATGTGGTACATGAAAAAATGCCTCTTGATGCGGAGTACCTGTATACGAAATTTCTTTAAAATATCTAGAGTGGTATTACAGATATTATTAAAAAATTACTTATTTTTAAAAACTTTACCACCCTGTATCTCAAAAGTTAAGACGTTTAGGACATACGTTCATATAAAGTTTTCTTCCTAAAACAGACCCAAAAATCACCCCCTTAAATATTGACATTCAATTAGAAAACACCTTGTATATATTACTGTTTTAATTGTTCTTGTAGTGTACTATTGTCTTGTGCTATTGTATTTATTATATCTATATTATGTCATTATATAGCTCTGAAGAAGGCTCTACCCATGCCGAAACGTTAGCCGAATGAGGTACGTGTTTTATTGAAGTCATACTTCCTGGAAGAATCTAACATAACTCATATATATATTTATATATATATATATATATATATATATATATATATATATATATATATATATATATATATATATATATATATATATATATATATATATATATATATGTATATATGTATGTATATATATATATATATATATATATATATATATATATATATATATATATATATATATATATATATATATCCGACCGATAACTCAAAAAATAACAGACCGATCTTGATCAAATTTGGTGAGTACCTTCCTTTTGCAAGTGGCTTGGATAAGTTCGTTAGCCAGGAAAATCGGACCAGGTTTTCCCGGAAAATTTTGTGTTTTCTTTCTAAAAAAATTCATATATCCGTAAATAACAAAGTAAGGGGAACCAAATTTGGTACGCGTGTTTGTATTATAAATAGTGAACTCTGTTAGGTCCCTAGCTTTAAAGACAAAGAAGTTATGGGCAGATAAAAAACAAATTTTGGAGTTTTCCTCAAAACGCCAAACTCGCAATTTTAAACGTCAAAATTGGCAATGTTTAGGCAAAGTTTAGGCCTTAAGTTTCAGATTCAACCGTCATTGCTCTTCATTTTACTAAAATATTTACAGAAAATTCACTTCAAATAGACCCTTTCCTGATGTTTTGGCTGTCAGTTTAGTTAAGTTGATGCTTTTTTGGATATTTATTTGTACGTTTGGTGAAGTTTATGGTTTACGGTCTATAATTTGTTTAGCTAATTTTCGTAGAACAAATTTGTTAATGCATTTTTTGTATTTTGTATCGAAATATGATGCGTTTATAAGAAAAAAATCTAGGCGCAGTAAGTGCGTTTTGGTAGCGAATTTTCGCTGATTAGCTCTCGAACGCTTTTCAAAACACTGTTTTCATAAACCTGCCTAGACCCCCCCCCCCGATCCACAAACACCAAGAAAAATTTCTTGTTCACAGCCCCCAAGGAAGTTACGGGACCAGGAGTTAATAGCGGTGCTGGGCGGGGTAGGTAGTAAAAAGGAAATATGAGCAGAAAATGCGAATAAAACGGGCTTGAAAGTTGTCTTTTTCACATCTTGAAGCCATATCCCCCTTAAACCCTGCCTACCCCGCACAGCACCCCTATTCCCCCAGGTGCCGTAACTTCCTTGGCGGGTATGAACAGGAATTTTTTCTTATGGTTTATGCAACGAGGGTGGTGGTATGCATGCGAGGGGGGAAGGAAAATCCCCACGACGAAGCAGCCACCCCCAACCGGGGGGGGGTCTGCTTCGTCGTAGGCACCCCCCCTCGTGTGCATACAACCACCCTCGTTGCATAAACCACAAGAAAAACTTCTTGTTCATACCCCCCAAGGAAGTTACGTGACCTGGGGGCGAATAGGGATGCTGTGCTGGGTAGGCGGGGTTTAATGGGGATATGGCTTCAAATAGACAGCTTTTAAGCAGTTTTCTTTACTTTTTCTGCTCATATTTCCTTTTTACTACCTACCCCGCCCAGCACCCCAGTCCCATAACTTCCTTGGGGGGTGTGAACAAGAAGTTTTTCTTGTGGTTTGTACATCCAGGTGGGGCCCTAGTAATATTTCTAAAAACAATTTTTTGAAAAGCGTTCGGGACCTAATTGGCAAATTTACCGAATTTTCATTAAATCCTTCAAATTTCAATAGCTAATTTGCTATCAACGTAAGCTTTGTTAGTTAGGAAACCAACATTTAAGTTTATTTTCGGAAAATTTCTGTATGTTTTCAAACCATAAGTAATTTTGATAAAATATAGTACATTGTTTCTACTACATAGGCTATACCGGTAATCAGATTGATGCCTGCTCGCATTTGCTATTAAAAACATTTTTATGGAAATTCACTTCCATAACACATTTGCTGCATCCAGACTTGTGAAAAATGTTTATATATTTTCAAACACTAAATTTATTTCGATGAAATATGGTACATTGTTTCTACTATATAGGCAACCAAGTTTGATGCCTGCTTTCATCAAACAAAGACATTTGCTATTAAAAATATTTTAGAGAAAATTCGCTACCATAACGCACTTGCTGCGTTAGAGATTTTTTTTTAAATCTTTTAGTTCTTCTTATTATTGCTACCGCCATTGTGGTATTACGTTGTCTAATAATGCAAAAACAAAAGAATACTTGAGTGACAATATACATACATGCCCAGTTAATTAAGGCATATAAATTCAAATTAATCAATGCCAAATGCTAAAGATAGAAACAGAAAAAAAGCAACGCACACTTTTATAATATACTAATTAATTACATTATCACAAACAAGATAAAAACAAACCTTCCCAAAATATATGATAATTATAATTGTGATTAAACCGTGCAGATTGTATTTTGGTGTTTATACACTGAATATTAACTCATCTAAATTGATTTACATAAACATATGATTAACTCAAGTTCAGATCAATATAAATCATTTTTAAAATTTGAAACAGGTTCTTTGAGTTGGTATAATAAACATGTGAATAAAATTATACACAAATTATAATACGCCCACGAGTTTCTGACAGATTAATTATAAGTACCTAATTTTAAAATGAAAACAAAAGGAAACGGTGACCCGCACAAGTACAATACTGTCCCCATAACATTATAAAGATTATGTCGATATGTCCGTCGTCCCTGGAGGTGATAAAATGGAAAACATAGCTACCAACCCGATTATGGGTGCAAAAAGTGCGTTATGGTACCGAATCTTCATTAAAATGTTTTAAACTTTTTTTTTCCATCTCATTTCCGTGACCAGAGAAGCAGAGAAGTTCCGCAGGGCAGTATTTTGCGTCAATTCATTGTTGTTCTCTTTTTATACAACCGATTTTCCAGGTTTTTAAATCACTCTACATGTTGACATGTTGATATAATAAAAATTGTTTTAAATTAACGCATCTATCCTTTAGCAAAGTTTGTCATAAAACTTACAGATCAACCTGTATCTATTTATATATATATATATATATATATATATATATATATATATATATATATATATATATATATATATATATATATATATATATATATATATATATATATATATATATAACATGTTTTTCTACCTGAAAATTTGAAGAAAATTTTGGAAGTGACAGTTTCGAAGGTTTTTGGCATTTTTATTTGGACATTTGGACAAAAAATTTTATCTCCAAAAATTACAAAGCTACTTTAATGAAATTTGGATATTTTGCCTTGGGAAAGAACTTACTACACCCCAAAATTCAACTTGCTAAGTTTATAGAAAATTGAGATATTCAAATTTGACGATTTTAATGAAAATTCACTACCATAACGCACATGCTGCATCCAGAATTTATATATATATATATATATATATATATATATATATATATATATATATATATATATATATATATATATATATAATGTTCATGCTCGTTGTTCTGTCACTTTTAAATTCAAATGTCGCGCGCTACACTGACATAGAGTAAGTGTTACTAATGGTTTCCGCCAGAAGACCAGAGAGGGGGAAGAAGAATGAGAGAAGGGAGAGAAGCTTGCATCCCTCTGCCACTTGTTTTTGAGTCCTTGAAGAGGCAAGAGGTCTCGAGAAAGCGAATTGTTTTCAACCCCTTGAAGAGACACGAGGTCTCTAAATATCCATTTTGTTTGTAAGTCCTTTGGGAGACACGAGGTCCCTAGAGGTGTTGTGTGTGAATACAGAAAAACGAAGCTTATGTTCCTGCATTATTGGAGAATAAAGGTAGGTAACTTTGCTTATTGTCAGTGCCCTATTTGTTCTGTTTTTTTTTTGTTATTCATTATAAAATAAATACACGTGGTATTTACATTTGGTCCTTCGAGCCGGATTTTTATAGTTGTTTTGTTTTGTTATTAGTTGATACAGTCCATTTTTTGAAGTAATTTTACTTGTTTCCTTTAGTCTAGTAAATTTGTAATTGTTTATTGCCGTGTTGAGTCATTTAATTTCAAGGTGACGTTATTGCTTGTATATAACTAGGTACATACTCGAATTGCATATTGTTGAAATCACGTTTGCATATTGTTTAAATCGCGTTTAGGAATTTTTTTGCGTTGAACAATGGAGTTGATTCAGCTAAAAAATAAGCGCGAAAGCGTTTATAGACGAGTAGAAGCCATATTGCACGTGGCTCAACAGGTCAAAATAGACGCAGTAGTGGATTTAGATAGGTTGAATAGATTTGAGGTTCGTTTTGAGGCGTTGAATGAGTTGGTCAATCTATTTGATTCATTGCATTTGGACATCGTGTCGGTAGTTGATCGTTCAGAGTTGGAGAGCGAGCATGAAATGCAGAACAAATTCGATGAACTGCAATACTCTATAAAAACTATCTATCGAGAACTGAGAGGTTATGCAAATAAAGCCGCTGAGAATCAAGCTCGATCCGTTTTTCACGGTAGTTCGAAATCGAGTCGAGCATCGAGTAAGTCGCGGTGTTCTGTCAAATCATCGAACGCTCGATCTCTCAGTGAAAAGGAAGTAACGAACGCAAACGCGATTATGTCAACTTCAAATTTAAACAGGCATTTGAGGTTACCGAAAATCGAAATGCCAAAATTCGATGGAAATTGGAAAAACTGGCCAACCTTTTATGATCTGTTTAAAACAATGATTCATGAGAACGAATCATTGTCAGATATTGAAAAGTTCCAATATTTGAGTGCTTCGTTAGTGAAGGATGCAGCTGGCCTAATCAAGAATTTACCGCTAACGGGAAGCAATTATGGGATTGCATTCAAGTCTCTGGTCTCAAGGTATCACAATACCCGGGTTTTGTTGACCAATTATTGGCAGGGTATTGTACAGGCCCCCAAAGCAAATAGTGAATCTGCTTCTTCCCTACGAACGTTGTTGTCTGTATTCAGTGAAAATTTGGAAGCGTTGAAGCAGTTTGAACATGACATGTGGGATTTCACTAAATTCAACATGTTGCTGCAAAAGGTGGATATGAGTCTTAAGCAAAAATTTGAGCTGGAGTTTTGCGAATCGGACATTCCCAGTTTTAGTAGTTTATGTAGATTCTTGGAAAAGCAGTGTAAAGCAATGGAGACAACTGCCTTAACTTCCAATTATGTGACTAATAGAAGGCAGCATGTTTCAGCAACCACTGCTAGGCCCGCTTCGTCCTTTGTTACCAGCACAAAGCTTGTATGTGCTTATTGTAAGGAGGAGCACCCCATGCTCAAGTGTGATGGATTTCTATCTTTATCCTCTCATAAACGGTATACGTTCGCAAAAAAGAATAATCTTTGTTTTAACTGTTTATCAAACTCGCATGCCAGCAGGGAGTGCAAGTCATCAAGTTGTCGTGTATGTAATAAACACCATCATACATTATTGCACTTCCCAAAAGCACCGGCATCGGGAGATGAGAGTGACTCAAACAAGCCACCTGTGGAAGAGCCACAAGGTGCAGAGCAATTGCGTGTGTTGGCAAGTGTGGTAAAAAGGGAACAGTCCGTGTTACTGGCAACTATAATGCTATTAGTACGAGATAAAAATGGAAAGGTTAGGAGATGTCGAGCTCTCCTGGATTGTGCGAGTGAGGCTAATTTCATTTCGCAGCAGTGTGTTGAAAAATTGGGGCTCAACACCTCATCTCGTTCAGTGATGGTTCAAGGCTTGAACCAAATGAGCTCGCTTGCTAGCCAAGGCACTCTCAAATGTCGAGTAGAGTCCATTTATGAGCCAACAAAGTTAGAGTTGGACATGATTGTGATTCCGAACATTTGTTCCAAGATCCCTTCTGCTGAAATTGAGCAGTGCCACTGGCAACATATTCAGAACTTAGAGTTGGCAGATTCAGAGTTTGGTATACCAGGGGACATTGAAATTTTGTTGGGTACTGACGTTTATGCTCATGTGGTTAGACCTGGAATAAAGAGAGGGCCTCGAGGTGCACCAGTGGCCATCAATACTGTTTTTGGTTGGGTGCTTATGGGCAGTGTAGAACAGTCAAAGTCTCATTCTGTTGTGAATAGTTTATGCACGTTGGTCGACTTGGATCATACCTTGAAACAGTTTTGGAGCTTGGAACAGGTACCACAAGGTTTAGTTATGTCTCCGGAAGATAAAAAATGTGAGGAAATCTTCAAGAAGACTCAGCACCGAAATAGTGCTGGGAGATATATTTTAAATATGCCCTTTCGTGAGGGTACTCCGTGTTTGGGAGAATCTTTCAGTGTTGCATTGAGGCGGTTTTACTCCCTGGAAGCACGTCTTAGTAGGGATCCAGCGTTGCACAAGTCCTATTCGGAGTTTATCAGGGATTATTATGAGTCTGGCCATATGTCTCTGGTATCAGATGTAGCTGTGGAACCATCTGATGCATACTATATTCCCCATCATTGTGTGTTGCGTCCTCACAGCCTTTCGACCAAACTGCGGGTGGTATTTGATGCTAGTTCCAAAAGTACGAATGGTGTATCTCTGAACGATACGTTGTTAGTGGGAGCGAAGTTGCAGACAGATATTGCCACTGTGTTGTTGAAATTTCGCTCAAACAAAATTGCATTTACTGCTGACATTCGGCAAATGTATCGACAAATTTTGGTTGTAGATAATCATAGGGATTATCAAAGAATTCTCTGGAGGTTCTCAAAGGGGGAACCTGTACAGAAATATCGCCTTAATACTGTCACATATGGGGTCTCCTCAAGCCCACACATGGCAATCCGAACAATGATGCAGCTTTGTGATGATGAGGAATCATCTTTTCCATTGGCAGCAAAGCTAGTTCGGTCCGACCTCTATGTGGATGATGTAGTCAGTGGAGTCGACTCATTGTCAGAGGCTTTTGAGTTGCAACGGCAATTGATTGGGTTGTTTGCTAAGGGGGGTTTTGAATTGAAGAAGTGGGCCAGCAATAATTCGAAACTGTTGTCCACAGTATCAGCTGATAGTCAGCAACCTCGATCGTTAGATTTAAATGATCCATCAGTGTTGAAAATTTTAGGATTGCAGTGGTGTCCCATAGGTGATACATTCTCTTTTAATGTTGAACCTATTGATCGTCCGTGCACAAAACGAAATCTTCTTTCGGAATTGGCAAGAATTTATGACCCCCTGGGTTTTTTGTCTCCTGTTACCCTGTTGGCAAAATATCTTATGCAGTGCTTGTGGGAGCAAAAAGTGGGATGGGATGATAAGCCCTCAAAGGATATTGTTGGTCAGTGGTCTCAGTATAAATCACAACTCAGTGCGCTAGCAGGCTTATCAATTCCCAGAGGCGTAAAACACGATAATATCATCAGTACAGAACTCCATGGGTTCTGTGATGCATCGGAGCGAGGGTATGCTGCAGTTGTTTACTTAAGACAAGTATCAGAGGAGGGTCAAGTTTGGATCAATTTTCTGTGTGCCAAGTCCAAGGTATCACCTTTAAAAAGAATATCGATTCCACGTCTCGAATTGTGTGAGTGTTTATTGTTGGCAAAGCTTCTGGAATTTGTGTGTCGGGTGTATGAAGGTCGTTTTGAGTTTAACTCTATGTATGCTTGGTCAGACTCTATGGTGGCACTTGCCTGGATAAAATCATCTTCCAATAGGTGGAAGACCTTTATTGGTAATCGAGTAGCAAGCATACAAGAGAAGATTCCTCCAGAGTCATGGCATCACGTAAGTGGACAAGAAAACCCAGCTGATTGTGCATCGAGAGGCATGTTACCTTCTGGGTTTTGTGAGCATCCACTATGGTGGGCGGGACCCGCCTGGCTAAAATTGGCAAGAGAAAATTGGCCCAAGTCGTTGCGTTTTGAGCCGCCAGAAGAGTGCCTGGCGGAGCAACGAACTCTCCCCGTACTAGTTACTTTGGCAAATGAGGAGTGGCTCAGTAAACTTTTGAATCGCTTTTCGCATCTACGGAAAATTCAGGGTGTTGTTGTATATTGTCAGCGGTTTGTGCGAAATTGTAGGGTGTCTCCATCTGACCGAACTACTGCATCTCTGACAGCCACCGAATTACAGGAGGCGCTTCATATGCTTATCAAATGTGCTCAAGGTGAAGTATTTCAAAGGGAAATAGCATCCTTGGTTAAAGGTGAGAGGTGTGCGAGGGCAATAAATAAGTTAGCCCCCTTTCTGGATACAGAGGGTATCCTCAGGGTGGGCGGTCGCCTTCGTCAAGCTGATGTTCCAGTTGAAGTGAAACACCCTATATTGTTGCCCCGCTCACATCGTCTCACCGAGTTAATCATTGCACACACACACCATGTCAATCTTCATCCTGGTCCTCGCACATTGCTTCATTTGCTTTCGCAACAGTTTTGGATTTTGTCCCCTCGGAGAGCTATTCATCATGTTTTGTCAAGGTGCTATCGTTGCTTTCGAGTGAATCCTACTCCCATGGCACCGATGATGTCTGATTTGCCAGTTGCCAGGGTTTCTCAGTTGAAGCCGTTTTCACACAGCGGAGTTGATTTTGCAGGTCCAGTTTTTGTGACACAGGGCAGATATCGAGGTGTCCGAAAGGTGAAAGCATATATTTGTTTGTTTGTGTGCATGGCAACGAAGGCCCTCCATTTGGAAGTAGTGTCTGATCTTTCAGCTGAAGCCTTCTTGGCAGCTCTTCGGAGGTTTGTGGCTCGCAGAGGAAGATGTGACAATTTGTATAGCGATAGAGGTACCAACTTCGTCGGCTCAAATAAGCAGCTCTTAAACTATGCAAAGGGGGCAGCAGATGCTTGTACCATTAAGTGGCATTTCAACCCCCCATCAGCTCCGCATTTTGGAGGTCTGTGGGAGGCAGGAGTGCGCTCAGTCAAGACTCATTTGCGAAGGGTGATCGGTTTGCAGATTCTGACCTTTGAGGAAATGTCCACGTTGCTTGCTCAAGTGGAATCAGTTTTGAATTCTCGACCATTGTGTAGTGCGAGTACTGATCCAAATGATCTGTTAGCCCTATCCCCAGGACATTTTCTTACAATGGAACCGTTAGGTGCTCCTCCTGATGCTGATTTGACTTTGTTAAGTATGAATCGCTTGTCACGCTGGCAGCTGGTGCAAAGGATCCACCAGGACTTTTGGCGCCGCTGGAAGAACGAATACCTGCATACACTGCAGCAGCGTGGTAAGTGGGATACTGTGCAAACGTCCCCCCCGATCGGAGCTTTAGTTGTGATTAAAGATGAGACTTCGTCACCTCTTGTTTGGAAGCTCGGACGCATTATGCAACTATACCCAGGCCGTGATGGTATAGCTCGGGTAGCTCAAGTTCGCACTAGTAGTGGCACTTTTGATAGGCCTCTGACGAAGTTATGTCTGTTGCCATCGCAGTAATACGTCTGCCTTGAAATTTTTTTGTACAGTTAATTATAAATCCAATAGCTTCAGTTTTTTGTTTTTTGTGCTTATTGTAAATTTTTGTTTTGTTTGTTTATTTGAGAAACAATATAATTGTGAAAATAAATCCTTATTTTGGTGGGCGGAATGTTCATGCTCGTTGTTCTGTCACTTTTAAATTCAAATGTCGCGCGCTACACTGACATAGAGTAAGTGTTACTAATGGTTTCCGCCAGAAGACCAGAGAGGGGGAAGAAGAATGAGAGAAGGGAGAGAAGCTTGCATCCCTCTGCCACTTGTTTTTGAGTCCTTGAAGAGGCAAGAGGTCTCGAGAAAGCGAATTGTTTTCAACCCCTTGAAGAGACACGAGGTCTCTAAATATCCATTTTGTTTGTAAGTCCTTTGGGAGACACGAGGTCCCTAGAGGTGTTGTGTGTGAATACAGAAAAACGAAGCTTATGTTCCTGCATTATTGGAGAATAAAGGTAGGTAACTTTGCTTATTGTCAGTGCCCTATTTGTTCTGTTTTTTTTTGTTATTCATTATAAAATAAATACACGTGGTATTTACATATATATATAAAATAGCAGTATATTATTGCATATTATTTTTGGGTGCTCCTTGAAGCTCTAAGTTTATATGTTCTATCTGATACTAAAAATCTAGGGGCTAGTAATTTTTTTTTAATTTCTAACAAATTGTTTCAATTCAGACAAGATATGACAATTTGGTGTTTGTCAGTGGTGACGTCGTGTAGAACAGGTTGAGCAGAAATATTAAACGTATTCACTTTTTATTGTTTTTAGTGAATTTTCTTTTAAAAAAATCACTAATGAGAAGATCCCGACTTTTGAATTGCGAAACAATTTCTTCAAATGAGCGCAAACTAGGACCCCTAAAACCCATATCCGCAGTCAGTTTCACACCGATAATTCAAAAAATAATTCGCCGATTTTGATCAAATTTGGTGAGTACCTTCCTTTTGCAAGTTGCTTGGAGAGGTTCGTTAGTCAGGAAAATCGGCCCAGGTTTTTCCGGAAAATTTTGTGTTTTCTTTTGGAAAAAATAGATATCTTCGGAGATAATAAAGTAAGGTACACGTGTTTGTATTATAAACAGTGACCCACGTACCAAAATTTAGATCTATAAGTTGAGACAAAAAAGTTATAGGCATTTCAAGAAAAAAAATTGGGTTTTCCTCAAAACGTCAAAGTCACGATTTAAAACGTCAAATATTGCATCATTTAGGTAAAGAACCTAAAACAAATACGGGTTATATAAAGAAAATGTCACAAGAAGAGTGTTCTGCAAACCCTTAAGGTTCAGCTTCGACCGCCATTGTCCTCCATTTTAATAAAATATTTAGAGAAAATTCTTTTCAAATGGACCCCGCGGTGAATAAGGGTTTTGGGGGAAGTAAACAGGATTTTAAGGAAGTATACCTGCAAAATGGATAAAAGGTATCTTATAGAGGTCTAGCTAAGCTGTTTTTTTCGAACTTTCCGCTCACATTTCCTTTTTATCGTCTTCCCTACCCAGCACCCCTATTCACTCATGGTCCTGTAACTTGCTTAGGTGCCGTTCGCAAGAAATTTGTCTTGTAGTATGTGCATCCAGAAAGGGTTCTAAGCATGTTTCTGAATTTTTTTCTAAAGGTCGTCCGTGCGCTAAACTGCAAATTTACCGAAAATTTCATTTTTATTTCCTAAAAGAATGTACCTGCTAAATTATAAACGTGGCAGGTATTTTTCCTTATTAATCGCTTGGATGATCTATTTTAGTCAACTCAATCGAACCAGTTTCTGCACACCAAATAACAAAAAAGGTTTTTTAAAAGAAATTTGTAGTTATTTTTCAAATCTAGTGCCCACGCTGCCTTTATATGGGTTTGACTATGTATGAAAACTGAAGATTCTAGTTTAATGGGAAATTTAGTTATCACTATTTAAAATATTTTTACAAAATTTCCCTACCATAACCCACTTGCTGTACCTAAAATCTTTTGGAAACTCATTTACTATTACTGTACCCATACCCATCGAAAATGAAATAAATATAAACAGTACAAAATTTTGAAATTTTAATTTTAATAATTTACACTGTACATCTGATTATAATGTATATAAGTTAAACTGCTTCATAATATTATGTAGTTTCATTTACTTCAAATGTTCCATAAAGAGTAAAAGCTAAGAGTAAAGAAACCATAAGGACCTAGGTAGCCTAGGTATTATATTTATATTAGTTTGAGGTAGATATATTTCTTCTTGAAGTAATTTTGTTTCAGTACCTACATGCATTGATTATAAACCTGAATCCAATGTACACAACCACTTTCTTATTTGTTTGATTAGATGTTGTACCATAATATACTACAGTCGACGCCCGCAGGCATCTGTTAAAGTGATGTTAAAATTAGAAGCTGGGTTATTATTTACCTACTATTTGTATTAATCTTTGAATATAGGTAGTTGATATTCTGCGATTCTAAGGTATTAGCAGAATCGAATTTGAGGTTATGCGCAGAACGTACGTTTCTCACACGACTCCTGTCAACTAACAAATCACAAATCGTGATGTTGTCAGATTAAACTCGAGAGATGGAGATGGCTTTTAAATACCGTGAAAATAGGTAGCTTAATATTTATATGTATAATATAAATATAATATAATAAAACGTAGTTCTAGATTGCTTTTAAACAAATTGAATCACTTCCATTAAAATTTCTATATATTTACATTTTTCTGATATATACAGATTTAGATGAGAGTTGTCGCAAATGGCAACCCCGCTGATAGTTTATTATTGTCATAGTTTCGTAGCCTGTCCGTTTAAACCTTAATTTGGAGATTTTCATTGCAATGGCAGCGGACGCGGAACCCAGATGTATCTGTCTGGCCTTGTCTAACATTATAGGCATCCACTTAAAGGTAATTTCAGGTCATAGTATAGTAGATTATTGATTTTTATTTAGTTATAAGTTATAACTCAAGATCTACTGAACCAAGTGAGTTCAAATTTGGTAGGTAGGACCAGTTGTACAATGTGTACGTGCTTGTCAAGTTTTGGTTTAATATTTCTAGTAATTTAAACGATATTGCGTTTTTTTTTCTTTTTTTTTTCTTAAAGTATGTGAGCGTCAAAACTGTGTAACGAACTTATCCAAGCTATTCACAAAATGAAGGGAATTGCCAAATTTGGTTTCGATTGAAGTATTTTACTAATTAAACTTTTTAACTGTCCTTGGATTTGGATTCTAGGGGTCAATTCGCGCTCATTTGAAGAAAATTTCCAAAAATCTCACCATCGATACCTCTCTATCAGTGAATTTTCTTAATGAAAATATACTAATATAAACAAGTCAATATATTTAGATCTCTAGATATTTTAATTTGTTTGCAAAACGACTTTAATTATAATTTAATGAAACCACCAAATTTCGAGTGCTTTTATTGAAGTGAGTGAAATTATTTTATATGCTTTTACGTTTTTAATAGCCCTTAACGACTTTTCTAGAATTTATTAAATACAAAGATAAATATAGAACCAGTTTCCTCATTCAACACAGGTTATTGAAGAGGTCAGTTCTAGATGAACTTGTAACTAGTAAACATTACATTAAATGACGTTATATTCTTAAACTTGTTAATTCTGTTGTTTCCCTTTTTCTATTTTTCTATTTTATGTAATGAATAATTCAACGATTCCGAAAAATTAATTTCATATGCGTCTCATGCAATAAATAGTGCCAAGATTTACATAAAAGTTCAAATCACACCGAATACCTACTTTGGTAATAAAACACCTAATAACTGTTTTTATAACAGTCTAAAAATCTGGGTTGTCGTTTTAAAACTGATATATTGTAAAATCTAGGCTAGAGTTTAAAAAACTATTATCCTAGCAACTAATTCGTTACCCCCTGTAGCTACCAGCTACAGGGGGTATTGAAAAGTATTTAGCCTACAATAGGAAACGCAATAATTTTTTAAAACAAAATATTATTTATACAACATAATCCTCTCTAAGATTCAGACATTTAGCAAACAGTTTATGAAGCAATTCCACAACCCTGGAAAAATATTTATCTTGCTCTTCAATCCACTCCGCAACGGCATTTAACCTCGTTGTTTATCGAAAATCTTTTGCGTTTCAAACGTTATTTGAACTTTCAAATTAGAAACAATCTGTTGGTGCTAAATCCGGAGAATATGGTGGTCAACCAACTCAAAACCACTTTCATAAATTATTTCCAGTACAATCAGTGACTTGTGAGCAGAGGCGTTGTCTTGCAAGAAGAGCCCAACTTTGGCGTTATCCCCGGAGTTTTTCCACAATCTTCTCGCGATATTTGGTTAGCAACTCACTGCAGTATGTTCCCGTGACAGTTCTACCTTGTTCCAGAAAATCTAGCAGAATTATCCCATCTGGGTTCCAGAAAACTGAAGCAAAAACCTTGCTAGTCGACTTTTGACCACGGAATTTTTTGGGTCGTGGAGAAGCGTAGTGCTTCCGCTCTTTCGATTGCTCGTTAGATTATAGATCATAGTGTTGGACACATGTTGCGTCCACAGAGACCAGGCGACGCAAAACGTTTTGAGGAATATTTTTCCAAACGATGGTACATCGCGTTCTACATTCCTTATTCACAAATCGCGATATATCCTGTGAACAACACGCTGATAGAAAATGTGTAAAGTTTCTGATATACGGCCACTTTGACTAAATAAACAATGGGGTGCTATATTGAAAATCAACATGGCTTTCGTGCAGGAGAGTCAACAGTTACGGCAATGATCGAGATAATTGAAACCATTTGACACCATTTATGGGGTAAACAATGCTTTCCAGTACAGACCTGAGTAAAGCGTTCGATTGTGTGGATCACGAGACGCTTTTGATGAAGTTGCATAATTACGGTATAAGAGGCATTGTGTGGAAGTTGCTTAGGTCGTACCTTGGAAACAGATATCAATTAGTGGACCTAAATGGAGAAAAATCGTCTCTGACTAATGAAACAAGGTGTTCCTCAGGGGTCTATATTGGGCCCTCTGTTGTTCTCTATAAACATTAACGACCTAATGAACCAATTCCATCGCAAGAACATAATAGCTTTTGCAGATGATACTACCCGCATAGAAAGAGCTGCAAAAAGGGAAGTGATGAACAAGAAAGCATTGGCCGGCCTGAATGTTGCTGAAGCTTGGTTTGAGGCAAACAGTTTGGTTGTTAATTGTTGCAAAACCCAACAACTAATCCTTACCAGCAGAAAGTCCCCTGAACATGCTACTATTTTACTACTGGGTATTGTAGTTGATGACACGCTTTCGTGGATTCCGCACATTTATGCGCTTTGCCTTAGGCTGTCAACTGCCACATTTTCCGTAAGAAGAATTAAAATGGTTGTCGGGGAGAGTGCAGCATTGTTAACATACCATGCGCATTTTCATAGTGTGGTGACATATGGCATCATCCCTTGGGGTGCTGTGGGTGGTGCATCAAGAATCTTCCTGAAGCAGAAAAAAGTGATGTCACGGTGCACCAGATTCGATAATATAGAAACCCGAGAGGAAAGAAGAGGAATCGATAAATTGGCTCCAATCCATGCCGTGTTAGATAAATTTGTTGTAAACTGCAACGAAGCCTATTCCCCAGGAATGTACCTCACTATTGACGAGAAGCTGGAGTCATTCAGAGGGCGGTGTTCCTTCCGGCAATACATCTCAAAGTCCGCGAAATATGAGCTAAATGTACATGCTATGGGCGATTGTAAATCCTTTTATGTTGTAAACTTGGAAGTCTACGTGGGACAATAGCCAGATGGGCCTTACCAATTAAGTAATCGTCCTCATCATACAGTGAAGCGCTTAGGGAAGCCTGTATCTGGTACTAATCGGAATATTATCTGAGATAATTGATACACAAGTGTAGGAATACAAAAAGGGTGGAGAGAGTACAAGAGCACTCTCGAGCTTCAATCAGCCTTATGGTATGAGGTAACGCAAATGGGGATCTTTTGCCACCAATGGTGGTTTATAAGGCAAGGAACCTGTACGATAATTGGTGTGTGGGTGGACCAACTGGAACAAAATATGCAAGTATTGCCAGTGGCTGGTTCGACATGAACTTATTTGAAATATGGTTTTTTTTAATTTTAATACCACACGTCGAGCCACTCGAGATCCAGATGACGCAGTGGTACAACTAGGAGACAACCTGGCTAGTCATTTTTCTCCTAAAGTCATCGAGGCATGTAAAAATAGCGAAATCTGTCTATCTCCATTTCCACCCAACGCAACGCATCTTATGCAACCCCTCGACGTTGCCGTAGTTGCACCCATGAAAAAGAAATAGAGGTAAAGTTTAGATAAGTAGAGAAGAGACAGCAGCTCCCTGGGTGTATTCCTAAAGAGCAATTCCCTCTATTGCTAGAGAGACTGTGGATCGGAATTAGTAACAAGATCAGTCAAAATTTAGTGTCAGGCTTCAAGGCAACCGGTCTGCATCCGCCCAATCCTACAGAGGTGTTAAAGAGGATTCCCGATGGGTTAGATGCTGACGCAGAGGAAGTTGGAAGGAATATTGATGCTAGTTTGAGAGAGTTATTGCAAGAACATCGGGGCAGTGGTGAGAAGCAAAAAACGAAAACGAGGAAAGAAAGTAGAACCTGGCACTAATGCGTCTGCTGTAAACGTTGAAAAGGCAGTGCTAAACGTCAAAGATGCAGGGTTGGAAATTCCTGTGATTCTGAGACTGTGACATCTGCATCTAATAGTCAAGATCAGCCATCCACATCTGCATCCACTTCTACCCCCAACAATTCCTCGAAACAAAGATCACCTCGTGCAACCCGCAGACTAAGACGTGTGAATTCATCTATTTGCGGTATTTGCCGTATAAACTGGAAACATTACATTGGAAAAGTTGACTGGTTGCAGTGTGTAAAATGCAGAAGCTGGATTTGTGGCCCATGTAATGGGGCAAGTCAAGATCCCTACTTTAACTGCCTCGTTGCGAGGACTCAGACGACCAGGATATTGTGGATGACAGTGAAGAAGACAAAGACTTCATTCCAGAATAAATATATTCTAGTTTTACGATACAGAATGTGATTTAAGTTCCTATTGTGCCTTAGAAGTTCGTTGTTTGTTCCTATTTTGAATGTAAACTGAATTTTAGTTTTATAAAATGAGTTACAGTTTAATTGCATATAAATTTACGTTTGTTAAAAAAAATGCGTTTTAATAAATTTAAATAATGTATTTAAGTGTTTTTATCAATAAAAAGACCACATATACACATTTGCATCATATTACGGCGTAACATAAACATCAGGCAGTGATACGGTGCATTTTAATGATAGGTGTTCAAGTAGCCCCAAACACGGAGCTACTTGAACAGCCTATAAACTTTTTTGTTGTTGCCATTTCTGATTTTTTCTCAAATTAGAAACCAGAAATGGCTAGTATACAGTTAGGTCGGTGCGAAGCATATTTTTTGGCACTCATAAATCAAAAACGCGGTCAGATATTTGCGAAAATGTCTCAAAAACATGTTCAAGTAGCCCCGTTTTACGGTAATTTCGGACGAAGAAAGGACCCTCTCAGGTGGAGACATTTATTCACATTAATAATTACTTGTATTACGAGACGAGTCATTGTCTTCTTTAAAAAAATGGATATATTGTTATCGTATTTCAGAAAAAGTTATCATTTCATCAAATTGAGCTCATAATGACTTCAGTAACCCCCAAATAAAATTATCTGGCCAATATGACCTCATTTTAAAGTTTTGACCAACTATATTGGCCAAACATTCAACTGTGAGACTATAAGTTCACCTGGTTTGGAGGAATATATATATAATAAATAGGTCCGGCTTAAACTGTGCTGATGGTAAGATGCTACAGCCATAAAAAAAAGAAGTTACGTATGTTTACAGAACAAGCACTTCAGCATCCACCACTAAGTAGCTGGTTTAAACAACTGTCACGTCTAATTACGTATAAATTCCGCAAAGCTACTAACGAAGCTCCTCAAAACTACACATTTGCATTAATATGCATAAATCTGACGTTTTTTAATGATATATATCACAGATATCTCTCAGTGAACAAACTAATTTAAGTATGCAGATATACAAGAAATGAAATTTATAATTCAACACTCGTTCTCGGAATAATATCAACGATGGTATTACGTAATCCAAGAAGTGTCAAAGAAATACAAGCGTTAAGGTTATACTTATAAAAAATCAAACACATGTTAAACACTGTTAATGTGTAAAATATTATAAACATACTGGAAAATTGCTACTCAGAATAGTGAGAAATTATTGTTCTTCTTCAAGATCTAAAAGTTACACTTTTGTAAAACTATGGCCGTATTACTTTATAGGTGTATTTTCGCTGCAATTAGTATGCTGTACTCACGTGCTCTAATCTGAGCTAAACCGGTCTACGGTTCTAATTGTGGTGAGAATACATCTAGCCTTATACACTTTTGTACTTATTTTTGAGATATCGAAAACGCTACGGTGCACAAAACAAAAGCAGAATCCTTATAAAATATTTCATATTATTTTTATGAATAACATCAAACTATCTGCAGCAAAAAATTGTTAGTACTGTCTACAGAGTGTCCGGATTTATATATAACCACATACATATACAGTGTGAAACACACTTATGGAATAAAATTCATTATTCGGCAAAAAATAGTTTTTGTGGAAAACGCTGAGACACGTGAAGTTTAATTTGTCGAACATTATCTTATAATCATAGTTAAAAAAATTAAACTCCCACTATTTTATCCCCACCACTTTATCCTTTTTTTTTAAATAGCAACCCTACATCTTTTCATCACAATTCCATGGATCACATTTTTCTGAATGCGGAGATACCCCATATGTATGGTATAATATTATAGTTGCCAATACAGGGTGAAAATTTAATATCGAAATATTAAAACTGAACAGTTTACCCTGAAATTCAAATTTCGTAAATAAACTTAATAAAAACGTCTCTTATAATAAATATTCAAAATGTTCTCCATCCACTTGCACACAACGAAATAATCTGTTCTGGAATTCTTCCCTAACTCTGTTTAACACGTTAGGCGTTACGTTCCTAATTTCTGTGGTTATTTTCATTTTCAAATCATCTAAATCAGCAGCTTTTATTCTATTGTTAGACTCCATGGCCTACTGCTTTTTGAACACTTTTTTTGTCATTTGTTTTCTGGTATTGGATTTCATAACCTACTATCCTAAAACAGTTTTTCTCAAAATTGTCAGTGCAATTACAAGATTTCTCAAGCATGTTGTTCATCATTGGAAAGCTCTTTTCAGAGGCTATCACACGAGCAAAAAATCCAATATGGCTGCCATAATAAAAGTAAACGTTGATACCTGTAGCTCAAAAACAAATGAGAATCCAAAGTTGAGAATAGCACAAAAGGATTACTCTGTAAAAAGTGTTCTGATAATGTGCAAGTCTTAGACATGTCAGGTCAACGCCTACTTAGATATTGAAGAAAAAAGAAATTGACAAATTTTGGTTTTTTCAAAATAACTCGAAAACGAAGAGGCAGGGCAAAATACACGTCATATTTGGAACGAGCATGAAATTCTACAAAACATTGCTAATTTAACCGTCTCCCTATCTCTAATAATAACTGAGATAGCAATACATTCCCATCCAGTTTGGGACACAATGTAGTTCGTAGTTCATTTTGTCTAATGTCAGTTTTCGTTTGACAAGCAGATGTCAATAGTGTGTAATAATGTGCAAGTAATGGTTGCCGTTTTTAGAAGCCGTATCGTATTCATTTCTTTATTTAAAAGTTAGAATGTATTTTGTTTTGTATGAACACTGCATCTAATAAAAACCTATAATAAAAGGGTAAACGAGTGTAATTAAACCAATCCCCGAAACTAAAACCGAAGAGTTTCAACCACCCTCAAGCGTCTAAGCCGAGTACTTGCACAGAATATAAACACAGTTGTAGTCCACAATGGTTTAAATTATTCATCCGCTGATGACGATAACTTGGTTAGTGAAACGATCGTCAGGTTTTTGGTGAATTTTTATTTGAAAAAATTCACTATTAGAGAGGTATCGATGGTGAGACTTTGCAAACATTTTTTGAAATGTGCGCGAATTTGGGCCCCTAGAACCCATATCCGGGGTCAGTTTCGATTTTTATATGTTATATATATATATATATATATATATATATATATATATATATATATATATATATATATATATATATATATATATATATATATATATATATATATATATATATATATATATAGTTTATAGTTATAGTTTATTGTGACAATAATAGTACAAAGCGCCTTACAAAAAAGTATTTTACTTGTGCTTGTAAACAGCGCAATTTAGTCAGTTTTTATCCAAACGTTGATACTCCCAAAGTTCTTGACAATGACACTTTTATAATTTGGCAGACTTAAGATTTTGATCATTAGACAATAATTTACTTTAATATGTTCCTTTTTTTCTGTCTTCAACTTAAACCAATCCATTTCCACCACTCTCTATTACACCGTTACTCTTTCCAAAACTAAAATTTTCCATTTGATCCAAATATTGACATTAAAATTATATGTTTTGTTCCAGACGAAATTATATATATACAACCAATAACTCAAAAAATAATAAACCGATTTTGATGACTCGGAAAGTGCCTTTCTTTTATTAATAGCTTGGATGAATTCGTTAGCCAGGAAAATCGGACAAGGTTTTCCGGGAAAATTTTGAGTTTTCTTTCGAAACAAACTTTTTTCCGAAAATTACACAGCTATTTCGATGGAATTTGGTGGACATGTGGCGTTGGGGAAGGCCTAATTATGTACCAAAATTCAGCTTTCTAGGTTTACAGAAAATTGAGATATTCAAATTTGAATCATTTATTTATAATATCACCGCTTTTTATTGACAATGGTAAAAACTGGTTTATAGATATATGAGATCTAGTATGTCTGAGTTGTTACCTAACAACGGAACATTTGATATCATTGCGCAGGTCAGTTACACGCTGTAACTGACGTTTATAGTATATTATTAGATCGTTTATCTGTTTTCAATTTCAGTTGACAAATTATTTGTATTATTTGGGAATTTTAATATACAAGTGCAAATTATTCCTTTACGATTTTATTAATGTTAGTGGGTGGACTAAACAGTGTTTGTTATGATTTGTCAACAGATATAAAGGAATGCAACATGTTAGTTATTTTCTATCTGATGCTTTGGCGGTAGTTTTAGTTAAGTTTATGGTTTAACGGTCCATAATTTTTAGCTAATTTTCGTACAAAAAATTTGTCAATGAGGAGACCGCGACTTTAGATTTTTTTTAAGATTTCTTCAAATGAGCGCAAACTAGCCCCCGTAGAATCCATATCCTGGTTTACGTTCAGTTTTTATCTGTTTACATATACAGGGTGACGCATTTCTACGGTAAAGCTCAATATAATTATTATTATACAAGAGACGAGAAAAAATTGTATAAGTTAATTATAGGGTGTCTTGAACTGCATCTTATAAAATTATTTTCACAATCACAGGCTGGCCTAGTAGTCGTTGGTTATCCCTACAATTTTTTTCGAACACCCTTATTTTATTGCATTTTTTATCGAAATATGTTTGTAAGAAAACAAATCGAGACGCAGTAAGTGCGTTTTGGTAGCAAATTTTCATTAAAGGCTTCAAATTTCAATAACTCAATTTGCTATTAACCTAAGGTTTGTTGGCTAGGAAACCAACATTCAAAGTTTATTGTCGGAAAATTTTTGTACATTTTCAAACAATAAGTTATTTTGATAAAATATGGCACATTGTTTCTACTATATAGGTTATACCGGTAACCAAATTGATGACTGCTTGCATTAAAAAGACATATTTGCTATTCAAAGCATTTTTATAAAAATTCACTTCGATAACGCACTTGCTGCGTCCAGACTTTTTTTATTGATCATTTGGGTTCTCCAAGTGTACTTAGGTTACAATATTCATTTAGCACAATCATGTAACATACTAAAAATCGTGGGTTAACTAACTTTAAAAAATACATTAGCAACAAATCCAATATTATTTTTTTTTCATTGGCAAACTATTTCATTGCCATCTTCTGTTTCGGTGCCTTAATTTTATTGTTTTTCATTCTAACACATACTTATACCAATGTTAACCAGCTAAGCTGACAACAATCAAATAAGGTATCATCTGGATAGATACACTGTCTTTAAATCTAAATCATCTAGCAAATCTAAATATGGGAGTATAGACAAAAAAAACTTTTTTAAACAATTAAAATGGTAATCACATTTTTATTCTGGAGACTCAGGCCAGATTGACAGACACTAACTGCTTTTATACGACCAGACACCGTGTGTGACTCACGTGTTTAATTATTTATCCAAATTTAAATTCTCAACATTGCTTTATGCTTTCCTTATTGAGGCTTCTCTTAAAATTGAATATGATTATGGTGTTCAGTCTTTATGCCATTATGAAAGCTTTTTAGTGAATTTTCCTTAAAAAAAATCCACTAATGAGGAGATACCGACTTTTTAATTATGAAAAAATGTCTTCAAATGAGCGCGAACTAGGCCCCCTAGAATCCATAGCCAAAGTGACTTTCAATTATATATATATATATATATATATATATATATATATATATATATATATATATATATATATATATATATATATATATATATATATATATATATATATATAGATATATATATATGTATGTATCACACCGATAACTCAAAAAATAATGGGCCGATTTTGTTCAAATTTTCTGAGTACCTTCCTTTTGCAAGTGGCGTGGATAAGTTCGTTAGCCAGAAAAATCGGCCCAGGTCTTCCCCGAAAATTTCGTGTTTTCTTTCGGAAAAAAAATATATATCCGGAAATAACCAAAGTAAGAGCAAACAAATTTGGTACGCGTGTTTGTATTATAAAGAATGGGCCATGTACCAAAATTTAGGTCTCTAAGTTTAAAGACAAACAGTTATGAGCATTGAAAGAAAAAAAATTGGGTTTTCCTCAAAACGTCAAAGTCGCGATTTGAAACGTCAAAATCGGCATCATTTAGCAAAGAACCTGAAACAAATACCGATTATGTAAAGAAAATGTTCGAAGAAGAGCGTTCTGTAAACCCTTAGGTTCAGCTTCAACCGTCATTATGATTCATTTTACTGAAATATTTCCAGAAATTTCATTTCACATAGACCCTTTCTCTGATGCTTTGATGGTAGTTTTAGTTAAGTTTATGGTTTAATGGTCTATAATTTTTAGCTAATTTTCGTAGAAAAAATTCGCTGATGGGGAGACCGCGACTTTTTATTTAATTTTACAAAGATTCCATCAAATGAGCGCAAACTAGGCCACTAGAATACAAATTCGGGTTTAGTTTCAATTTTTATCTGTTTACATATATACAGGGTGACGCATTTCTACGGTAAAGCTCAATATAATTGTTATTATACAAGATAGGAGAAATAGTTGTATACGTTAATTATAGGGTGTCTTGAGCTGCATCCTATACAATTATTTTGAAAATCACAGGAGGGCCCATAAGTCGTTAGTGATACCTACAAGTTTTTTTCGAAACCCTTATATTTTTGCCTTTTTGCATTTTTAATCGAAATATGATGCATGTTGGTAAGAAAAAATCGAGATGCAGTAAGTGCGTTTTGGTAGCGAATTTTCATTAAATGCTTCAAATTTCAATAACCCAATTGGCTATTATCCCAAGGTTTTTTGGCTAGAAAACCAGTTTTCTCGAAAACACTTTTAAGTTGTTTTTTTTTTTTTTTCGGAAAATATTTGTACATTTTCAAACAATAAGTTTTTTGATAAAATATGGTATATTTTTTTCTACTATATAGGTTATACCGGTGACCAGATTGAAGCCTGCTTGCATTAGAGACATATTTGCTATTAAAAACATTTTTATGAAAATTCATTTCCATAAGGCACTTGGTGCGTCCAGACTTTTATTAACATATACAAAGATTGTATCATCCAATGTAAATGTACCTCACCTTATAAGCAGATACTGACAGGGTTGATTTATCCATAATTCGTCGCACCGGGTTCATTTCTAAGAAGACATTGTTTAAAAGAAATAGATCGGTTGGTTGACGTGGTTGTTTAACATCTTTATGCCATAAATAAATGTAAATGTAACAGTCCATATTTTAGCTAATTTTCGTAGAAAAAATTTGTTAATGAAGAGACCGCGACTTGTGCTACTGTTCACAGAAAATTAATAAAAGAAGAAACTTTCAAAAACGCCTTATCTTAAGCGACAGCATCTTAAACATCATATTTAACTGGAAGCAATGATTTTTCAGAGTGGTTGCTTTATTGCTTTATTTGATTAAATTTTACATTATATAATTTTTCCTCCTTTGATGACGCCAACTTTGTTACTGAAACGATCGTCAGATCTTTAAATGATCACTTAGTGAATTGTTTAATACAATACGTATAGTACTGGTGCTGTATCTTGGGACATGATTTAGGTAAGGTTTTATTCAGAAAAACTTGACATTGACGTTTCCAAATTTAATACATGGTGAACAATAGGCATGGATGCAAAATGATGATAATGTTTTGTATCCTCCTACTATGTCGAAAATCATAACTACTGGACAATTGATAGTCCCTTTATTAATCTTATTTTTAAAGGGGGTAGACATTGATCCAATCCAATCCATAGCAGGTGGTAGTGGAATTTTCCTTTATGTAATAGTAAAGGATTTTTTCACGCCCGAGGAGGTACCACCCCATACATCAAGGGGCCGGTGAAGTCCCAACGGACGTTTCCGGTTCTGGTGTATGAGTCGGTTTCCCTTATAAGCAAAAATGATGATGGCTCCTCCTTGTATAAAATATTCCGGAGGCAAAATACCCCTCCATTCGGATCTCCGGGAGAGGAGTGTACAGGGGGCGCCAACATCAACATTTAACATATCCTTTTCGAATATATGTGGCCTAAATTCTAACCTGAACTCCGTCCACCATTTCCTCCAGGCTAACAGGCCCCAACTCCTCTTCCTCACCGAAACCCAAATCAGTGCCAAAACAGCCACTAATAACCTTAATTTCCCGGGGTATAAGCTCCTTACTGCCTTTAGATTGCATGGAGGCGTGTGCGCATACGTCCGTAGCAATCTACCCTGCACCAGACTTCCCAATTTAGAAGCTGGAAGAAAAGACATACTATGGATAAAACTCTCTCTCAGGGCTGCAACTAAATTCATCTGTTGCATTTACCGGTCACCTTCTGACAACAACTTTGCCCAGCTCTTTGACTACCTTTCTGAAAAAACCGACTATCTGATTTCTGAATATCCTTCCTCCGAGGTCACTATTCTTGGCGACTTCAATGTCCATAATAAGGAATGGCTAGGATCTTCAAAAACCGATCCACAAGGGAGAGCAGCGGAGGCCTTTGCAGTCAGCAATTCTTTGGCCAATATGGTTCATCAACCTACTTACTTTCCTCGTATCCCAACACACAGCTCAAATCCCTTAGATCTCCTTCTTACTACAAACCCTGAATGCTATAAGATATCAGTCACCGCCCCCCTTGGTCGCTCAGACCACGGCATGGTCACTGCTTCCTGTGCAATGCAACCCGAGGTCACACAGTCATCACACCCACGTATCGTTTGGCACTACAACTCCGCAAACTGGGACGAAATGCGGGATTACTTTTCCTCATTTCCATGGGCGTCTGTCTGCTTCTCTCATCCTGACCCCTCTGATATCTCACAAAACGTCACCGAAATTATCCAAGCTGGCATGGAATTATTTATTCCACGTACACAGAAAACCTCATCAGCCACTCAAAAGCCCTGGTTCTCTAAATCCTGTGACAAGGCCAGACTTGAAAAGGTCAAAGCTCAAAACGCTTCTACACAATCCCAGTCAAGAAAATCGTCAGGCATTCAACGACGCAAGAAACCGCTATGTCCGCATTCTTTCTGAGGCAAAAAACTCGTTTAATAACCACATCAAAAACAAAGTCCTCTCAAGCTCCAACGGCGGCAAACCCTTCTGGACTCTTGCTAAGTCTATTGGGAATAATTTCTGTAAGAGCACGTTCCCACCTCTTGTCTCAGGGGACGAAATTGTTTCTACCGCCCTGGGCAAGGCTGAACTTTTTGCGTTGTTCGCCGGAAATTCTACTCTCAACCCACCTCCAAATGTTCAACCACCAACAGTCCCCAATGTCGCGCATAAAATGACTGATATCATTTTCAAAACTAAAAAGGTACGAAAGATGCTCTCTTCTCTTAATACCAGGAAATCCTCTGGCCTTGACGAGATCCCAGCAGTTGTTCTCAAAAAATGCGCACCAGAACTTGCTCCTGTCCTGACTCGTCTGTTTCAGATATCTTACAATAAAGGCATATTCCCTAGTAACTGGAAAACTGCTCGAGTACAACCCATCCCCAAAAAAGGATCCAAAGCGCTTCCTAGCAACTACAGGCCTATTTCTCTCCTTTCAGTCATCTCTAAAGTGATGGAAAAGTATATAAACACCGAACTACTAAAATTCCTTGAAAAACACAGTCTAATCCACGACAGGCAGTATGGATTCCGTCAGCGCAGATCGACTGCCGACCTCCTTTCCTTTGTCACCCATTCTTGGAACAAGTCTATGGAACAACACGGTGAATCCCAGATTGTTGCTCTAGACATATCCAAAGCATTCGACCAGGTCTGGCACGCAGCGCTGCTTAATAAACTTCCGGCCTATGGCCTACCACCAAAACTTTGTACCTGGACAGCAAATTTCCTCTCCAACAGGAGCATATCTGTTGTTGTGGATGGCCATTCCTCTAAACTGTATCCAATTAATGCAGGAGTTCCTCAAGGTTCAGCTTTAGCCCCTACTTTGTTTCTTCTCCACATCAATGACCTCCTCTCTAGCACATCCAACCCAGTTCACAGTTACGCGGACGACAGCACCCTCCACTCAAATATACAATATTCTAAGCCTGTCTCTTTAGCCCAATTAGATGAGGATCGCAGACTCATGGAGGGTTCTGTCTCCGTGGACCTCCAAAAAATATTAGACTGGGGAAGTAGAAATCTTGTACAATTCAACCCCACCAAAACTAAGTCTTGCTTTCTTTCTCACAAGAGATACAGCAGCCCTAGACCCATCACAATGAACAACCAAGTTATTCAAAGTAATGAGTCCTTCTCTCTTGTTGGCATTTCTGTGGATCGAAATCTTAATTGGCACCAACATGTTACATCAATTGCAGAAGCGGCTGCTAAGAAATTGGGTTTCCTCTTCCGGGCTCGCAAATACTTTTCACCAACTAATCTCTATACCTTATACACTTCACAAATAAGGCCAAACCTCGATTACTGCTCCCACATCTGGGGTGCAGCTGCCGCTTCTACACTCGCTATCCTGGACTCCATTCAAAAGAGAGCTATACGTCTCATCGGTGACCCTACCCTCACCCAAAGGCTTCCATCCCTTGCCCACCGACGTGCCGTTGGTGACCTCTCTCTCTTTTATAGATATCTGCACGGGCACTGCTCAGAGGAGCTTTCCTCCATAATTCCCCCACCTGCTGCCCCCAGCAGATCTACCAGGGGAACAGAGCGAATGCACCCTTTTAATGTCCAGGTCACCAGACATAGAACATCTTGTTATGCCCGCTCTTTTGTCCCGAGGACTTCCAAGTTGTGGAATTCTTTGCCGGCACATGCTTTTCTTTCTCCCCCGAACCTCCAAACCTTCAAGTCCAGAATTAACAAGCTGCCTCTTTCCTCCTTGTCAACACCCACGGTACGATAGTATTTAGGCTGTAAGCCCTCGTGGTGTGTTGTTGACATTAAAAAAAAACAGAATTTTCTGGCTTTAAAAACCAAAACCACTGAAATCGCCAGAAACAGTACTGAATGGTATATAATACTAATACACAAAAGAAACCTCATATTGTACTGAAAAAAAATCACTTTTTTTAAAACAGAATACAAATTTACGACAAAAAAAAAACAAAATCAAACAATATTATTTTCCATTGTCTTATATTATTATAATGCGGGAAAGGTATAAAATACCATTGTAACTTGAAAACTAAAAATTTTTAGCCTCTGAATCACCTTTGTCGAAGGCCATCCTCGAAAGTGGATAGAAAATAGATAAGAACCTAACGAGAATCTAATTAATGTAATGATGATGTTTCCATACATCTTCTATATTCGTGTTATTCATATAGTTATTTAATGAAATATTTTATATTATCAAACGGCCAATGCTTGTATACCTATATGTAATACATTCTCGAAAACGGCTCTCACAATTTCGATGAAACTTGGTATATGGGGTTTTGTAAAGTGACAAATCGATCTCGATAAATGTCATTTCGGACAAAATTTGTTTTCAAAGGTGAAATATACACATATATTATATATGCGCATGAATACTAACGAGACGGTAATACGGCGGCGTGAAAAGTATTGCAATGTGATTGGTCGCGCAGCTACTCTATAATAGATGGCGGACCTTTGTCTAATAAATGTATACAGGTGGTTTAAAAGTATATAATGGTACACAAAGCAGTTGTTCGAGGCTCAAAATATTACGATTTAGCCGAACTTATCACAGTCTGAAGCCAAAAGTCAAAATTAAATTGGTGAATTTGCAGTTTAACTCACGGACGATTTGAAAAATATCGACTGCTGATAGATAAAGTTTGGTGTCTTAAATGCACGCTGACACAAATGTTACCTTTTGTTCTCCCTTATTTCCCGAGTCATTCGCATTTAAAGTTGTTTACACATTACACAGTTTTTTCAACAATTTCCTATTACGGTCCTGTCACGTGCCGTCTCATTCACTCCTAAACATTACATTTGGCATAAGGTGTCCATTGTGTTTGGGAATCCCTAGAATATTCTGGAATCAGAATATGGGAAATTGTCATTATAACTGACAGTTTACACATCGCTTTCAGTACGGCGCTAGTACCAGTACGCTTTGGGCGCTTTCTCATGCATTTCTGTATTACGACCATTTTTTCTGAAATTGTGTGCTGTTTACCTTGTTCTGTTGATGACCAGTGGTATTATAGTGGCTTATAAGCTGCATGTGTGGCCCCTTTTCTTGGTCGGTGACGCGTTATTTGTTTCCTATGTTGTTTTTGTGGCGAGGAAATTGCCATGTCGAGGCCGTCAAATTACAAGGTCAGGTCAGGTTGCCTACACAAGGGCCGGACCTACATCATTTTTCTGAGATGTTAAGGTAAGTTTGTGTAAATTTGTTGTTCTTTTGTGTAAATTTCGGGCGATCCTTAAGTAGACGGGCCCCGTCATTTCATGCAGCATTGCCGGACTGTGCTTATGGCTCTAGGGTCCTCCCTGGCCTGACGTTTCTGACCAACAGGACTCCCTGACATAACTTTGACCTGACCTGACCTACAGGGCAGGTCAGGTAGGTCAGGTCAGGCAGCCCTGTTGGTCAGAAACGTCAGGCCAGGGAGGACCCAATGCAGCATGAAATGACGCTCTCGTGATGCATGGACCGGATCCGTCTGCTTAAGCATCACCGACCTGGCCTGACCTGCCCTGTAGGTCAGGTCAGGCAGGCCCCTGCAGCAATAAGCACTATACGGCAATGCCGCTCTCGCGATGCATGAAATGACGGGACCCGCCTACTTAAGGGTCGCCCTTTTCTCGGAGGAGGGCGGGTTTGGGGTGTGTTTCCGGGTGCTTCGCTGTAGGGGTTTCCTTCCCCCCACGCGTGCGTACAACCACCCCCGTTGCATAAACCACGAGAAAAAGTTCTTGTTCATACCCCCTAAGGAGGTTACGGGATCTGGCGTGAATAGGGGTGATGTGCAGGGTAGGCAGGGTTTAGGGGGATATGGCGTCAGGATGTGAAAAAGACAGCTTTCAAGCCGCTTTCTTCGCATTTTCTGCTCATATTTCCTCTTTACTTCCTACCCCGCCCAGCACCCCTATTCACTCCTGGTCCCGTAACTTCCTTGGGGGTGAGAACAAGAAATTTTTCTTGTGGGTTGTGCGTCCAGGGGGGGTTCTAGGCACGTTTCTGAAGAGAAAAATTTAAAAATCGTCCGTGAGTTAAACTGCAAATTTACCGTTAATTTGATAGGCTTTTGTACAAGATTACCTAAAGTATACCGCCATATAATTCTTTTCCTAATGAAAAAATGCCAGATATGGTTAGCTTTTATGCGCAAGCAAATCGTAATGGACGTCGTAATCGTCATGTAGAATGTATGTCAAAAATATTCAAACAGAAGACAGCCAAATTACACATTATTCAAAAATATTTATGGCGATTAGGTGAAACCGGTTCATCTCGTCCAAAACGAAATATTTTGGGCCGTCCAGAAAATATCGCTCCAGTACGAGAGGCGGAGGTTTTAGTTTGTGCACCAGCTGATCTTCCAGGTAGACTACAATTTTGCCATTCCTTCGGAAACTAACGGAATGCAGATTCACTGTTTGTTAATAAAATATTATTTACAGACGTTTACTCTACTCTACATTTACTACACCTACATCTAATCTACATTTACTCTACATAACACGTATTTGTTTCAGGTTTTCCGTCTAAAAATTGGAAAATTTGGCGTTTCAAATCACGACTTTGACATTTTCAGAAGAAAAACTATAAAAATAAATTTTCTGTTATTTCTTGACCTTTTGCGCCAAGAAAACATTATTTTTGTCTGTAATATACAATAGACTTTGTTATCCACACAAAATATTTTGGTTTTGTGCATTTATCTGGTCATCAGTGGCACCCAAAAACTGTTTTTTAAAATGTCTATATTTTTTTTCTTTCAACTTAGAGATCTGAATTTTTGCATGTAGGGTTTAATAGTCTAAACCTGAGTACCGAATTTGGTTGCCATAGCTTCGAAGATACAACATTTTTCCGAAAAAAAACCTTAAATGTTCCAGGAAAAACTGGTTCGATTTTCCTGGCTACACGGCTTTTGATACCGTGTCTCATGCGATATTGTTATCTAAACTGAAACATTTGGGGGTCAGAGGTGTGGGACTTGATTTGTTTCGGAACTACTTGACAGAAAGCAGAGGGTCAAAATTCGTAACTATCTGAGTGAAGAAAATACAACTAAACATGGTGTACAATAAGGTAGTGTTATTGGTCCTTTGTTATTTTTGATTTACATTAATGACATCTTGGGAGAAATTTGTGACGACTGCATCAGGATGTACCTGATTCCACTTCAGAAACAAACATGTGGGAGAAGGAAAAGCGTCATGTAGCAGTACAACGCCATTTCCAACATGAATTTAAGATTAATGTTTGGTACTACCTATGTATTATTTTGAAATCATATCTTAGGTCCATATGTACTACCACCAAATCTGAATGAAAATTCCTACCTATATTTTCTACAAAATGAGTTCAGTGATGTCAAATATTTTGTAAATACAAGGAAACAGTGGCGGCTAGTGGGCGTCTTACATGGGTGGGCACAGGGCTCGTGAGTAGGACTGCCTATTAGTACCCAGTGACCGGTTTCTTGGTCAACCTTATAGGTTAACAATTTCGGGACGCAGTAAGTGCGTTATAGTACCGAATTTTTATAAGAATTGTACACTATTATTATACGGCATATCAGTAAAGTTAATACTTTAAACTTACACAGACCTTGAAGATCGATTTTAGAGGTCCTAGTACGCGCACATTTGAAGAATTCTTTCGAAAGTGTTACCATCGATATCCCTCTATTATCGAAAAAATCTTGTGTTATAATTCATTTTGAGAAAAATGCCCAAAACTCCATTTTATATGAAGCTAAAGAACTAAATTTTGCTATATCTGTAAATAGGGTAAGTCTCTTTAAAAGAAACTTGTATTACAAATTTCATTAAAGTTATACAGAAGATTTCCAGAAGGAAACTTATTCATATTTAGAAAAGCAAAGTATATTCCAATTTATAAATGTAGCATTTTTTTTTGCTTATTAATCGCCAGTATGATTTCGTTTTAGTCAACCTAATCAAACCTGTTTTTTCAATATCAACAATAACAAAATTATAATTTGAGACTCAAAGGTGACACACTTATTTAGGAGTTTTAAACACAAATGAGATCTTGTTTAAAACGTATGAAATCTGTGCACTATTGTTTCTCCAAATGTCTAAATAAAACATTAAAAAAACATACTTTTATCGAGCTGGATTCGATCGCGTAACCTTCTGCTTAGGAGGCAAGCGCGAGGCCCCCTGCGCCATCTAGGCACACGTCAAGTAACGTAACAATTAATTGCAGAATTAGTAGAATTACCATTGAAACACATCCCACGACTGTTTCGGTCCTACATGACGTCTTATGTTTAAATTTAAAGATAAAAGAAACTCTTTTAGAATCATTTTTATAGATATTTTGCTTAATTTTGTTTACATTTCTGCTATAGGATGCGACAGCATAATATATCTATGCTGCGCTAAAACTGTATTTTGGGCCGTTAATAAAGCTACAAATATAGTGTATTTTAATAATGATTGAATCCCTAGTTAAATAACAATCACTTGGCAAAATTTTAATTTCATGTCATATATCATTTTCCGTAGTTGCAGCCGAGATTTCACGATTGTTGGTTCGGGTAGAATGTATTATGCCTGGTATATATTTAGTTTGGTACCGTTGATGTATGGTTTATACCTGTTGCATGAATCAATCTACGTGTGGCAGTTAACTACTCTGTCTGTCAGGCATTGGACTTTAACCACTAAATCGTTTCAACGCATGTCTTTGAGATTTTATTTTTAATTTAGAAAAAACTCTAAATATTGTGTACCAAATTACTTAAAATTCAGAACATAGGTTTATTTGTACTATTTCTAGCCACATGTAAAGTCTCATTCCAGTTACTGTGATACAAAAATATTGCGTTTTCAAAAAATAACTTTGCTCTAAAATAACCGGGGAAGCCATTATTTGAGCATTTAAAAATTGTCATGCAAATCCCTATGTTGCGCCGTCAGTTAAAGAACACTGTATAGTATGGAATGGTTATACCAAGTAAGAGCTGCAACAAATATTGAACAAAGGCAATAATACAAAAAATAACGTACCTTTAATAGTTGCAAATGCAAAAAAAAATCCACACCGACAAAATACTATAATCATGCCCATATACACATACACACAAGCACAAACAAAAAGCATCTACAACTACCAACATCAAGAACACAAACAGCTATTCCAGAAAAATGCACGGATACAGGGTGTAACGTAGACTTAGTTCACCTCTACTATTTTAAACTATAATAGTAAGATCCAACAAACTGTGAGGCAGTTTACTTTATATACGATTAGAATTGTTTTATATAAAAAAAACATTACACGAAATTATTCAGTGCTTTCATTTCAAAACTAGCCACCCTTAATGATTTGTTTATCAAGGAAATCTGGTTAAAAAACAGGTCAATTGGGATTTCGAGGGGCACGTTCAAAAACAGTATTTTCGGAATTTTACTTTTCACCCACCAAGCCCCAGTCACCTCGACTTTTTAATTTTAAATGCCACCCCCTAGCTTGAGATACATCATTTTAAAGGTATTTAAATCCTAATCCAACGGCGTTCACGAAATTTAAATCCACCGCCAACTTTTGAATTTAGAAGAATAACGTCATCAAATTCGGAATCTTTTTAAAAAATTTATGTAACAGTTTAAGACAAAAACCCACTTTATTAAGTGCTCAAAGTGCCCTCCGTTGTTGACTAAACAATAAAATAGTCGACTGTCGAATTTTTTTCTAACATTTGATTTGTTTTTATCAGTATTTTTTTAAACGTAATGCTGTTGCAAATTTAGCTCCCCGGTGCCATTTTAGGCTATCAATTTTCCTGGTACGAGGTGATATGGGAACGATAACGCCCATGTCTAATTTAACGATAAATTTCAGATAAAATGAGCCAGTTTCACTATCTTGATAACTTTGTTACTTATTCGTATTTAGTGTTCGATTTCTTGACGACTGCAACGAGTTAAAACCGAGTCTGTTGTGATTAAATTTTTAAATTTTGAAAACTTGAAACTCATTTAAATCATTTCAATTTAAAATATTAAATTTAAATAAAACTAACAATCATGGTTTACACTACACAAGAAAGAGTTGAAATAATTTACTTGTGTGGTGCTCAGAATAGGTGTGCTCGTAATACCGTCAGAGTTTTCAACGAAAGGCATCCTGAAAAAATGTGGGACACCAATATGTTGCACGAAAATTTGAAGAAACTGGCTCAGTATGTAACAAAGCAAATAAGCAACCACGAGTTCTTTTTTTTTTAATTTCAACAACACACCACGAGGGCTTACAGCCTAAATACTATCGTACCGTGGGTGTTGACAAGGAGGCAAGAGGCAGCTTGTTAATTCTGGACTTGAAAGTTTGGAGGTTCGGGGGAGAAGGAAAAACATGTGCCGGCAAGGAATTCCACAACTTGGAAGTCCTCGGGACAAAAGAGCGGGCATAACAAGATGTTCTATGTCTGGTGACCTGGACAGTAAAAGGGTGCATTCGCTCTGTTCCCCTGGTAGATCTATTGGGGGCAGCAGGTGGGGGAACTATGGAGGAAAGCTCCTCTGAGCAGTGCCCGTGCAGATATCTATAAAAGAGAGACGGCACGTCGGTGGGCAAGGGATGGCAGCCTTTGGGTGAGGGTAGGGTCACCGATGAGACGTATAGCTCTCTTTTGAATGGAGTCCAGGATAGCGAGTGTAGAAGCGGCAGCCGCACCCCAGATGTGGGAGCAGTATTCGAGGTTTGGCCTTATTTGTGAAGTATATAAGGTATAGAGATTAGCTGGTAAAAAGTATTTGCGAGCCCAGAAGAGGAAACCTAATTTCTTAGCAGCCGCTTCTGCAATTGATGTGACATGTTGGTGCCAATTAGGACTTCGATCCACAGAAACGCCAACAAGAGAAAAGGACTCATTACTTTGAATAACTTGGTTGTTCATTGTGATGGGTCTAGGGCTGGTGTATCTCTTGTGAGAAAGAATGCAAGACTTAGTTTTGGTGGGGTTGAATTGTACAAGATTTCTACTTCCCCAGTCTAATATTTTTTGGAGATCCACGGAGACATAACCCTCCATGAGTCTGCGATCGTCACCTAATTGGGCTAAAGAGACAGGCTTGAATATTGTATATTTAAATGGAGGGTGCTGTCGTCCGCGTAACTGTGAACTGGATTGGATGTGCTCGAGAGGAGGTCATTGATGTGGAGAAGAAACAAAGTAGGGGCTAAAGCTGAACCTTGAGGAACTCCTGCATTAATTGGATACAGTTTAGCGCAATGGCCATCCACAACAACAGATATGCTCCTGTTGAAGAAGAAATTTGCTGTCCACATACAGAGTTTTGGTGGTAGGCCATAGGCTGGAAGTTTACTAAGCAGCGCTGCGTGCCAGACCTGGTCGAATGCTTTGGATATGTCTAGAGCAACAATCTGGGATTCACCGTGTTGTTCCATAGACTTGTTCCAAGAATGGGTGACAAAGGAAAGGAGGTCGGCAGTCGATCTGCGCTGACGGAATCCATACTGCCTGTCGTGGATTAAACTGTGTTTTTCAAGAAATTTTAGTAATTCGGTGTTTATATACTTTTTCATCACTTTAGAGACGACTGAAAGGAGAGAAATGGGCCTGTAGTTGCTGGGAAGCGCTTTGGATCCTTTCTTGGGGATGGGTTGTACTCGAGCAGTTTTCCAGTTACTAGGGAATATGCCTTTATTATAAGATATCTGAAACAGACGAGTCAGGACAGGAGCAAGCTCTGGTGCGCATTTTTTGAGAACAATTGCTGGGATCTCGTCAAGGCCAGAGGCTTTCCTGGTATTAAGAGAAGAGAGCATCTTTCGTACCTTTTTAGTTTTGAAAATGATATCCGTCATTTTATGCGCGACATTGGGGACTGTTGGTGGTTGAACATTTGGAGGTGGGTTGAGAGTAGAATTGCCGGCGAACAACGAAGCAAAAAGTTCAGCCTTGCCCAGGGCGGTAGAAACAATTTCATCCCCTGAGACAAGAGGTGGGAACGTGCTTTTGCAGAAATTATTCCCAATAGATTTAGCAAGAGTCCAGAAGGGTTTGCCGCCGTTGGAGCTTAAGAGGACTTTGTTTTTGAGGTGGTTATTAAACGAGTTTTTTGCCTCAGAAAGAATGCGGACATAGCGGTTTCTTGCGTCGTTAAATGCTTGACGATTTTCTTGACTGGGATTGTGTAGAAGCTGCACAAATTGAGGTTTTAGGATGTTTTGCCGCTGATCCTATGATTTTAATTATAAAAGTCGCTCCATTAACGAATATTTCCGTCGGTTCCATACATAAAGTTTTAAAATTTTACAAGTTATTTCCTTATAAATTTACCATTCTCCATTAACTCGGCGAGGATGATTATGATAGAAGGATTCAATTCTGTGAATTAATGACTGCCAGAATTCAAGACGATAGGAATTTGGTAAAGAATATTTGAGTTAGTGATGAATCAACGTTCTTTCTGAATGGTTTTCTTAACAAACACAACTGTAGATATTGGGATAATCAAAATCCACGAGTGTTCGTAGAGGGTCATACACAAAAAATTAATGTCTGGGCGGGAATTCTTGGAAATGAAATAATAGGCCTTTTGTTTATTGAAGAAAATTTAACTGGTGATTTGTATTTAAATTTTTTGGAAAATTATATTGACCCACTCATAACAGAGTCCTTAGAAAACCAACTTAATGAAGAAGGCAACCCACTGCTGGATGAACAAAATTTGCACTATCAACAGGATGATGCACCACCACACTATGGCTTACGTGTTCGCGAGTGGCTTAATCAAAGATTTCCCGACAAATGGATTGGCAGACGAGGCACCCTGGCCAGATCTCCCGACTTAACACCACTGGACTTTTTCCTTTGGGGTTATTTGAAATCAGTTATGTACCATAATCCTCCACCAGAGAATATTCAGGTTCTAAAAGACAGGATCACCCAAGCTTGCCGACAAATTACTACAGAAACATTTCAAAACGTTAGACGAGAATTCGTCGATCGATTATTTATTGTTTAGCTAACAACGGAGGGCACTTTGAGCACTTAATAAAGTAGGTTTTTGTCTTAAACTATTTTTTTTATTCCGTATTTGATGACGTTTTCTACTTCTAAATTCAAAAGTTGGCGGTGGATTTAAATTTCGTAAATGCCGTTGGATTATGATTTTAAATATCTTTAAAATGATGTATCTCAAGCTAGGGGGTGTCATTTAAAATTATAAAGTTGGAGTGACTGGAGCTTAGGGGGTGAAAAGTAAAATTCCGAAAATACTGTTTTTGAACGTGCCCCTCGATATCCCAATTGGCCTGTTTTTCTTTAACCAGATTTCCTTGATAAAGAAATTATTAAGGGTGGCTAGTTTTGAAATGAAAGCACTGTATGCATAATTTCAAAGTTTTTTGACAGGTGAAAAAAAATAATGTGAAAACCGAGTTGTGTATTTGCAGTGTGGTCATGACTTATTACAACACAGATTTACTACACACTGTTTGGTAAAATATATAATTACATAGTTGTTTCAAACTAGTTTAATTAGAACGTATTTAAAGACGCAGAGGCTGTCCCATTGACTTCACAATAACATTCTTTTGGAGCCAGGGGGAACGCTTCTATGTCTGTATTTAGTATGGGATGGTTTCAATAAAGAGCAACGGTATTAGTAAATAAACGTAATTCTCCACATTCTGGCACGAGGAGGATAGTAGAGGTGAACCGATATTCTGAGACATCCCTTATACAGGACAGTCTAAATAAAAAGCTAACAGTGGGTGAGTGTTCAACAACAATTATTGAGGAGATAGCAGTTAATCACCTTGGCAGATTCGGGGCTACGGGAAGCCTGAGTGGACTTGACCGTGGGGGCTCCCGCTGACACGTTGGGCAACGAGCCCCCCCGAAATGTCCCCAACGTCTGCGGATTGCTGATACGCAGAGTGTTTTTGTTAGCACTCTTGTCAGGGGCCACCTGGAATACCAACCTTAACATGTATCATTCGGTTCCTGAATTTAGGCAACAACAAATTTAATAAAAATGTAATAATAATAATATGTAAGACAATAGATTTGAATTATATAAATATCAATTTGAATATTTTTTAGTGGTAAGTACACTTGGAGAACCCCAAAATCACCACAACACATTTTTTTAAGACCTAAAGATCGTTTCTCCTGCAAATGCTGGCATCATCAGAGGATGAAAATTCTACTACAAATTATTACTACACATATACTTATATAACTATTAGGTAGACGACGAAAACGAAGGTAAAAAGTTCATTTGGAGGCTTATCGTTCATCTATTATGTCTATATTGAACGGACAAGGTTGCCGACCTGTCTTAATCTTTTGCTTGACAAATTTATGAGCCCCTATCTAATTTTAAAGGATAATTTGCTCGAAAGCGTTATTTAAGGAGTTCACGTTCTCTATTGATATCTAAATTCACTATGTCAATACCGGAAACCACGATGAACACCGACAACTAAATCTAGGGACATATTACCAACTACCGCACATCTTTATTAAAGCGAAAAAAGGTTTCGTCCACAACATTAAATTCAACAGAGGATGAAATTCTAACTAAGTCACAAGTATTTATGTTGATTTCTTAGATAACGAAATACGAAAGGTTTTTTATCTATATCGCGGTCCCAACGTAGTGCCTTGTATAGTATCGGTGGGTTGTAGTGGACTTTTCCTTTACGTGATAGTAAAGGATTTTTTTCACACCCGAGGAGGTACCACCCCTTACATCAAGTCCCAACGGACGATTCCGGTTCTGGTGTACGAGTCGGTTCCCCTTATAAACAAAAATGATGAAGGCTCCTCCTTGTACAAAAGATTCCGGAGATAAAATGCCCCTCTATTCTGATCACCGGGAGAGGGGTGTACAGGGGGCGCCGGCATCAAGGTTTAACATATCCTTCTCGAATATATGTGGCCTAAATTCTAACCTGAACTCCGTCCACCATTTCCTCCAGGATAATAAACCCCGACTCCTCTTCCTCGCAAAAACCCAAATCAGTGCCAAAACAGTCACTAATCACCTTAACTTCCCGGGGTATGAGCTCCTTACTTCCTTTAGATTGCATGGAGGTGTGTTGGGGGTTTGTTCCCCAGTTATTATCACAGATTCCACGGTATGTCCACAGGAACAGTTTAGCCCTGCGGATTACATTCTCTAACTGTACGTCCCAGTTGAGCTTCTTATTTAGGGTAACCCCCAGATATTTTGCTTGTTCCGTAAATGGAATCGTTTCCCCCATAAAAATAGGTGGTTTTAATTTGTCCAACCTTCTTCTTCTGGAGCAATGATCGTTTTGCGGGGGTTCAGAGACATCTGTTCCCTCCGACACCAATCATTTACTACATTTAGTGCCTCTTGAACAGTACTTGCAAGTTCCTCCTCAGATTTGCCTCTAACCATTATGACAAGATCATCAGCATACGCCTGGACCGCAACTTCCCACAGCCCCAGCAATGGTTGCGCCAAAATAAATTAAATAAAACATCGACCTCTAAAAAAACGTTGAAGCAGGGCCTCAAATTATTTAGACATGTTTTAGAAAGCAGCCTACACGTGTAATATTTATACCTTTCACTGTTAACTACAGTTATATTTCATAATACATTTAACAGAAAATAAAAAACAACTTGACGCTACTATGTAACAAGATACGGTAACACAGGTATATTAGAAGGAACAGGAAATGTACAAAAGATAAAAATAAGTTATTATCACTTATCTATAAATAATACTTGACTTAATTGAAAAATAATGTTACAAGATGCAGCACTGATCGTTTATACTAAAATTATCTCTAGGAAGTTTGTTTAGTATAATTTTCTGAAAAGTTATCTAATGCCGGGTCCAGACCAAGCAGACAAAAAGTGAACACGATTTTGAGACAAAAACACGACAAAATTGCGACAAAATTTTAGGTATTCAGGCAAGACAAAATTGAGACAAACTGTCCACACCACAAGGACAAATGTACAACAAAATTCAGTTGTTGCGATCAGTTGTTTAACCATGTGGCGTTTCCACCAGGAAGAAAATTTAAAAAAATGAAGATTTATTGCTAGCCGCCAGTTGTTATATCTTTCTCTTCTCGCAAACGTTTTTGGATGAGACCAAGCTTAAAAAAACTAACGGGACGCAGCAAGTGCGTTATGGTAGTGAATTTTTATTAAATGCTTCAAATTTCAATAACTCAATTTTCTATAAACTTAGAAAGTTTAATTTTAGTACTTAGCAAGGTCTCTCCTAAGGCAATATATCCGTTAAATTTCATTAGAACAACTTGGTAATTTTCGGAGAAAAAATTTTTTTTAAAAAAAACCCAAAATTTTCCCGGAAAACCCCGTCGGATTTTCCTGGCTAACGAACTCATCCAAGCCATTAATAAAAGAAAGGCACTTGCCGAGTTTCATCAAAATCGGTTAATTATTTTTTGAGTTATCAGACGGATACACACACACACACATATATATATATATATATATATATATATATATATATATATATATATATATATATATATATATATATATATATATATATATATATATATTATATATAAATTCAAACTGACCCCGGATATGGGTTCTAGGGGTCCCAGTTCACGCTCATTTGAAAAAATTTTGCAAAATCTCACCATCGATACCTCTCTATTAGTGATTTTTTTTAAAATAAAAATTCACTAAAAGCGAGAAAGTTATTCCATAAATAAATTGTTGGTTCAGTTACGTGAGGATGATATTGGATTAAGTGGTGAGATTCGTTCAAGCTTTAAGAATTTTCTAAGAATGTCCACCGAAGATTTCGAGAATCTGATATTGCTTGTTGGTCCTGCAGTTTCCAAAAGACATACTAACTACAGAAATGCTATAAGTAACAGAATGCTCTCTGTACAATTCTATTAATTTGCAAGTATTTTCTGTGTTTCACTTTTTTCCCCCGACATTTTTCGCAATGACACTAGTACTCCACTACACAACAACACAACAGAACTAAATATGTGTGATTTTCCACTGATTTATTGGTTTCCTACTTTTGTCAGCGCACACTAGTGATGGGTCGTTATTTAACTGTCAGCTATTTTTAAGCGGTTACCGAGTCGTAACGGTAACCACCAGTTATCGATTTATAAAAATAACGGCTTAAAAAGTAACGCTTTTTACACTAACCTAGAATTCGGAGTCGTGTCTGCAGTTCTACTGCAATTAGGTTCGATGAATAAACATCGGTTTTCATCGGCAACTGTTATTTAACCATTTAACGGGATGAATAGCCTTGAGATTGGGAATGCTCGCTCTCGCTCACAGCTTTAGGGACGTACGATCTTCGGTACAATAAAACGGTCGGTTTAATTTTAATTTTAACTTTAACCGGTTGTTGATGGGGATACGGCATACTGACACTACTACACAGAGTTATTCTGTTAAACTGAGAAGCTGTTATTTTTGAAACAGTTGAGTTTCCCACTAGTATGTAAAGCCAAATATTTAATAATCAAAAATGTTGGGTGAAAAGATGAATTTTTGTAAAAACGTGTTATTACTTTCACTATAGACAACGCAAAATAGGGTTATTTCACATGAAATTAAAGTACTTATTTATTTAAATTTATATACATTACCTAAGAAAACAGTTAACACGTCATTTTCGTTTGTCTGATAATAGTTATCAAATTGATTAAAAAAATATAAAGATACAACATTTTTTAATATCTATATACATTTCAATATAAAAAATTAAATGAATATACATACATATATATATATATATATATATATATATATATATATATATATATATATATATATATATATATATATATATATATATATATATATATATATATATATATATAGGATGTTTCCAAATTGATGCGAAAAATTTTACAGGGTGATTCTTTGGCGAAAAATAAGGGGTGTCTTTTTATTAAGTTTTTCTTAAAACCCCTTCTCCTCCAAGTTACAGCCCTTTGAAATTTTTGAAACTAATTTTAAAACAACGAATATTAAAATAAGTAAATAAACAATTAATACTATATATCTTCCAATTTTTTTAAAACTCAAACTCAATTTTTTATACTATTTCTTTACCGAAATTTTATTAGCTGCGTTATGTTATGGAGTTCTTAGAATCACTCGCTGTGTAGCAATAAAAGTTCTAACGTCTAATGTCCCAAGGCGTGATAAATAATGATATTTATTGATTCTTGCTGTGGCATTGACATTTACGTAAAGACCCCTCATAAAATAAATTTGTGAGAAATGACTAGTTTATAATTCCTAAAACATCTAAGTAAATTCTTATAGAAGACTCCTTTCTGATTTCTAAAAGTTTCACTTCAGAGTGGCAAAAGATTTACGACACGCTTATTATAATTTCTTAACCCTTTGTTTCCTTTTCATATCGACAAAATTTGAGATTTATACACTACGTGAAATAACGGGGTAAAAATACAATGCATTTATACTAGTGTGCTCGCTATCGCTCACAGCTTTGGGAATGTAGGATACTATCGATCGACTATCCAGTTTAAAATAACTGAAGCCGTTATTATCAGCGGTTATTATTAAATAACGTTAACGGCTTCAACTGTTAACAGAAAATAACTGTTTTTCCCATCACTAGCGCACACCGTCCACACTGCGCCGACAACTTGTAAAATATGCAGACAAAACAGAGACCCTTTGATCTTTACCGACTCGAGACGGGACTTGCAACTGTCTCCGAATTTGGAAACAAAACAAAAATAAGACAAGAATGTGGCAAAAATGTATCGGACTTGTCGCTACTTTGTCGCGAAACATGAATGTCTTTGTCTTGTCGTTGTTTTGTCTGCTTGGTTGGGACCCGGCATAAGATTTTAAAAATAAAAAATTTGTTTATTATACGATGTTAGTCCCATCTAGTATCTATGACTACATATAACCTTTTAAATGCAAGTAGGGTTGCCTAGGAACCAAAGGACGTTTCATTTTTAGCAAATTCTCGTAGAAAAATTTGCTTGTGACGAGATCATAATTTTCAAAAATATTATTTTATGCTTCATCATACTAGTTTCTAGCGATACCAATTATACTTTGGCTTTCGAGCTCCCGCATGCGCACTGAGTTACCGGGATAATTAACATGGCTCACAACTCATGATTTTTTTTTGCCATTTTAACGAAATAAAAATGCTCCCTGATGAGCTGTTTACACACAATCCTCCCAACTGACCTTCCCCACCTGCCCTGACATCCGTTTGCTTACTTAAAATCTAAACGTCTGGACGCAGCAAGTGCGTTATGGAAGTGAATTTTCTTCAAAATGTTTTTAATAGCAAATATGTCTCTTTAATGCAACCAATTTGGTCACCGATATAACCTATATAGTAGAAACAATGTACCATATTTTATCAAAATAACTTGTTTAAAAATGTACAATTTTCCGAAAATAAACTTAAAATCTTTCCGAGAAAACTCGTTTCCTAACCGACGAACCTTAGAGTAAAAGCAAATTGAGTTATTCAATTTTGAAGCATTTAATGAAAATTCGATACCAAAACGCACTTACTGCGTCTCGATTTTTTTCACAAACATGCATCAATTTCGTTGAAAAATGCAAAAACGCAATAAGGAATGTTCAAAAAAAAATTGTAGGTATCACCAACGACTTATGGGCCAACCTGTGATTGTCAAAATAATTTTATAAGATGCGGGTCAAGACACCCTATAAGTAACGTATACAATTTTTTCTCGTATCTTGCATAATAACAATTATATTGAGCTTTACCGTAGAAATGCGTCACCCTGTATATATGTAAACAGAAAGTGAAAAGCTACGACACACTCCTAAAAGTTTATTAAGGCGTTGTGTAATGTGTGTGGGAGAGGTTGACATAACGGATGTCTTATACAAATTTGAAGCATTTAATGAAAATTCGCTACCATAACGCACTTGCTGCGTCCAGGCGTTTAGATTTTAGTGAATTTTTATTTTAAAAAATTCACTAATAGAGAGGTATCGATGGTGAGACTTTGCAATTTTTTTTTGAAATGAGCGCGAACTAGGACCGACCCCTAGAACCAGATCCAGGGTCAGTTTCAATTTTTAAATGTTTATATATATATATATATATATATATATATATATATATATATATATATATATATATATATATATATATATATATATATATATATATATATATATATATGTATCCAACCGATAACTCAAAAAATAATTAACCGACTTCGATGAACTAGGCAGGTGCCTTTCTTGTATTAATGGCTTGGATGAGTTCGTTAGCCAGGAAAATCGACAAGGTTTACCGGGAAAATTTTAAGTTTTCTTTCCAAAAACAATTTTTTCTTCGAAAATCACAAAGCTATTTTAATGAAATTTAGTGGATACGTTACCTTGGGAAATGAATGCCTTCCTATATACCAAAATTGAACTTTCTAAGTTTATAGAAAATTGAGTTTTTCAAATTTTGAGTTTTATTTCGAAAAAAATTTTTTTCTCCGAAAATGACAAAGCTATTTTACTGAAATTTGGTGGATACGTTTCCTTGGGAAATGCCTTACTATGTACCAAAATTCAACTTCTAGGTTAGGTTTGAATGTGAGTGGTCCATATCGGACCTTCCACCGCGACCAAAGGTCTATTGTGGCTCAAAAAAAATTCAACTTACTAAGTTTATAGAAAATTGAGTTTTTCAAATTTTGAGTTTTATTTCGAATTTTTTTTCTCCGAAAATTACAAAGCTATTGTAATGACGTTCGGCGGACATGTTGCTTTGGGAAAGGCCTTACTACATACCAAAATTCGACTTTCTAAGTGTATCGAAAATTGAGTTATCCAAGTTTTAAACATTTAATAAAAATTCACTACCATAACGCACTTGCTGCGTCCCGAAATTTTTTAGATATGTGGAAGAAACTGTTTTTTCGAGATGATTTAACATTGAATCGGGAAAATAAAGAGGTTCGGGACCTGTGTTTGTATGAACTTTTCTGCCTAGGACTGAATGAAGAAACGTATCCTGGAGTTTTGCCTCGTACTTAATTAACGCGAGATAAATGGAGCCGAAACAATGGCCCTTTATAATACAAAGTTGCCTTCCCACAGTAAAGACCGTCGAGTCAGCTGTAGACTTAAAGGAGCCCACAAGTATGCAGGCTCAGACTAGCAAGTGGACGGAATATCACTGTGAGAATCTACATCAGCAGATCCTTTGTTACACCCAGAGACAATAGTGCCACGCCTGGAGTGTAGTGTATAAATAGGCTGCTCACAAGGATACGACCGTTCATTCTTGTCCCGAGTAGTTAAGACTCTGCACATCGCGTGTTAGACTTTAGATCACATGTATATTGATCGTTACCTTTGTCATTATTTTATATTATTCATTTTTGTATTAAGTAATTAAGTATTCATTGTTTAAAGTATTAAATAAATTGTTTTAAAAATTCAAAGGTGTTAACCGTAAAGTTAAGTCGCGTGTATATCTTTTGTTCGCCCTACCTAAAGAAAAAGACCGTATTACGTTTTAAACTTCATAGTTGTCATTATTATAAAACGTCTGTGACCAAGAAACAATTACAGATCTGATATAATAGGTAACGGTATACCTAATCCTAAAATAAACTGAGTGGACAAAGAAACGAAATGATTCACAACAAAAACATTAAAACAAAACCGTCGAAATGCCGGCTCCAGCAAAGACGGTGTCATTTCAATGTTAACAATAACAAATCGAACCATATTAACAGTGGATGATAATTATCCACGGAGATCGGCTGAATCATACATCCGCTGCGATGTCTAAAATGAATAAACAATCATGTGCCTGCGGTTTGTGCCGGAAAATGTACAAACGTTTTTTAACGACAATAAAAATATTAATAGAACTTTTCTTTATCAGAATCATCAGTGATTTACACCAGTAAATCGATTATACACGTTCAATAAAAAGCAGTTGTGATCGAACGCAATTCCTTTACTACGTGCAGGTATTGCAAAGTACTTAGTCTACAATATAATAAAAAGCTCGGGACGCAGCAAGTGTGTTATGGTAGCCAATTTTTATTAAATGTTTCAAATTTGCATAACTCAATTTTATATAAACTTAGATAGTTGAATTTTGGTATGTAGTATGGCTTTTCCCCAGGCAACATATCCACAAAATTTCATGAGAATCTGCTGTGTAATTTTCGGAGATAAAAATTTTTTCGAAAGAAAACTCAAAATTTTTCCCGAAAACCTTAGCCGATTTTCCTTGATAACGAACTCATGCAAGCTATTAATAAAAGAAAGGCAATTTCCGAGTTTCATCAAAATTGGTTGATTACCTTTTAGTGAATTTTCATTAAGAAGATCCAGCAACACCTCCATGGCGGCTGTTGGGGGGTTGAAGCCATGGCCCCTGTGATGTCTAGGCAAGCCATCCTTTGGATCTTGCCTAGTTTTTGCTTGCCACTGGATTGTGTCACCAGACCAGTGCCGCGTATGTTAACGATGGTCTGACCACCCATGTGTACAGCCAGTGGGCCATACTAGGTCTTAGTCGCCACGTTTTTCGATATAGCCGCCTAGTAACAGCTGGAGTCATAACTGCCTTACACAGTATTTGTTCAACGCGACCAATCCAGGTTAGCTTAGAGTCCAATACGACCCCAAGATATTTTACCTCCCTGGCCATTGGGATGTTTCTATCGTATAGAGTGAGAGTTATGTGGCTCTTCCACTTCCTCTTCCTCGTAAGCGGTATGACGGTTGCTTTCTCGGGACTCACCCCGAGCCCTTGGCCAACCGTCCACCTTTCCACCACTTTCAGTGCTGTCTGCATGCGCTCCCACACTCACTGTGTAAGCTTTCCTCGGACTATGATGACAATGTCGTCCACATAGCCCTGTACCTCGTACCCCCCTCCCGAGTGTCACCCCAGCAGGCCGTCCACGACTAGGCACCAGAGCAGAGGAGGCAGAACGCTCCCCTGCGGACACCCCGCCGCGACCCCCGCCAGCAGAGTCCCTCCCGCGAGTGAGGTGAACACCGCCCTGTCCCCGAGCATGGAACCGATCCACCTGTAGATCTCCTCTATTCCACGCTCCCCGACAGCTGCCAGTACCGATCCGAATGAGGTGTTGCTGAAGGCCCCCTCTATGTCTAGGAAGGCGCCCAGCGCCACCTCCCTATTCTCCAGCGTATTCTCCAGTTTCAGCACTAGTTGGTGCAGTGTTGTTTCTGTTGAGACTCCTGCTCTGTATGCATATTGTCCGCAGTGTAGGGGATATGCTTCCAGTACACCGCCCCGAAAGTGCCAGTCTAGCAGTTTTCAGTGCCCTGGTGGTCCAGTGTCAGAACGTGTGTCTCTGAACCGAGGGGTACTGGGTTCGATCCCAGGGGTCTCCTTTCACTTTTTCAGTACATACTGTAACATTAACACCAACCAAGGTTGTGACATTATATTTAAGCAAGTTGAATTTCTGCACGTTTCGCCCTTCGGAGGGGGCGTGAAGCAGTCAGTCCCGTGTCCATGCAATGTTGGGCACGTTAAAGATCACTACCCTCCGTACAGAAAGGCGGGGGTTCGGAAAAATTTCCAGGCTGGTGAGGTGAAACTGCTCCCTGGCGTCGGTGATAGGCCATAGTCGCGAAAATAGACCGACGTTAAAGAAAAATATATATATCTTACTGAGAAGTTTCCAGGCTTACTAGATATCAATATACACTCCAAATACTTCACTTGGCTTTAACACTTACATATTTCTCTATATACAGTGCGCCCCTAAAATATGGTACAAATTTAGTAAAACCGCAATAATTTTTTTTTTGTAGAAAAAAACATCGAGCACGTCGATTTTATTTGATACCAATACACACTTTTGCATGAAGGTCGATCATCGTTTGTTTTAGCGTAATGACGTCATCAACTTTTTTTTTTTAATTGCAACCCCCATTTTTAGTGAATTTTCTTAAAAAAATTATTCACTAATGAGCAGATCCCGACTTTAAATTTTTTTAAATTGTCTTCAAATGAGCGCAAATTAGGACCCCTAAAACCCATATCCGGGGTCAGTTTCAATTTTTATATCGTATCACAGGGCCATAAGTCGTTGGTGATACAAATTTTCGGTTTTTTTTTATATCGAACACGCCTTATGTTATTGCATTTTCCATCGAAATATAATGCATATTTGTAATGAAAGAAATTCCGGGCGCAGCAAGTGCGTTATGGTAGCGAATTTTCATTAAATGCTTCAAATTTGAATAGCTCAGTTTGCTATTAACCTATAGATTGAACAAGAAACAAGTTTTTCGGGAACACTTTAAGTTTACTTTCGGAAATTTTTGTACATTTTCAAACAATAAAGTTATTTTGATGAGAAAGATGTCACATTGTTTCTACTATATAGGTTATACTGGTAACCAAATTTGATGCCTGCTTTCTTAAAAAAAACACATATTTCATATTAAAAACATTTTTATGAAAATTCACTACCATAACGCACTTGCTGCGTCCAAACTTTTTTGTCTGTCGGTCTGTATGTCTGTCTGTAGCCACGATAACTTTAGAACGAATTGAGATATTGCCTTGAAATTTGGTATACAGTTAGCACCCGGCAAACGAAGGGCTCGGATTGTTTTCGGGTAAAATCGCCTTAGAGAGTAGTGGATGAATGGTGGGTGATTTGATGAAAATTGACATTTTTTGTTAAAACTCGAGTAACATAACGTTTCGGGGATTATTTATTAGAAAACTTTTAATTTCATCAAACATCTGGTATTTTGTGCTGAAATTAAATTAGGGGTTGAATGTGTGAGGGTGGAATATTGTTGACAAAATTTTGTTCTTTATACTATATAGGTTATACTGGTAACCAAATTTGATGCCTGCTTTCGTAAAAAAAACACATATTTTAAAAACATTTTAATGAAAATTCACTACCATAACGCACTTGCTGCGTCCAGATTGTTTTAATTAGTGTCATAACCGGCTAATATATGTAGTAGTAGTAACTTATTATTTGGACAACATAAAATATTATGAATACTTTCTGGTTAATATAATTACTCTTCAGTATGTATTGCAACATTAAACACAAGTATCGAATAACACCACCATGCCAGAAAGTAGATAACTAAAAGTTAAAAAAGGTTCTGTATTGATACTATCGGTATACTTTCATGTTAGGCTATGTCAGGTAAAATAGTGAATACTTTGTATCGAATAAGTATTCGATACTTTATTTACGTATCGATATTTATATCGATACACAAATGTATCGATACTACCCAACACTAGGGAACTCGGGAATGGTAGCTCTATACATACCCCCCACAGCGGCAGAACGCCGTACTACAAAAACTCCGCCCACCACAACATCAGTTCGGTTTCTTTTGGGTACCCCCTCGTATACAGCGTGTCCCACGTCGAGTAATGTATTAGATTATTTCCGAAAATATAAATTTTTGAGTGCTGAAAATTTGTATACGGAGGTTTCCGAAGATGCTCTATTTAATCGAAATAATTTCCGAAATGGCGGACTTCCGGTTACACCGTAAAGAGATATAAACATCGTTATTTCAAATAGAACAGCCTGTATATTATTTCATTTTCAGAATACTCATCTAATTTTGGGTTAAAAGTTATTAGGGTATGCTCTCCCTATCTTCAACTGTTTCCGACATGATTGAGAGGAACAATTGTTTCATATACATGATTTTTTGTAGGGTGTATTAGAATTCGGTGTGCTTTAAACTAGAATAACTCATTTATTTCAAATGGAACAGCCTGTATATTATCTTCTCATTGAATAGAGCAGATAATTCTCTTTCAAACTGTATTACCATTCACTATACCTAAAGTTAATAAATGTCGAGATATTTACGGTTTACAAAAAAAAGAGCAATTTAGTAGTATGTTTAAAATCTGTATAAATTCTAAGAGTGCTATGTGGTGTTTGACATTTTCAGGTTTATTGTCAGTTTTATATTTCTGTCATTCACAACGTGAGTTATTTTGTCTTTGTTGTCTGAATTAATAGGAATTCTACGTTATAATGGATAATGGCAGCTATTCAAACGAACAATTGCTGAATTTATTTTATTTTCATGGAGAGTGCAACAGAGTGGTCAGCAGAACATGTCGGCTGTTTAATGATAGGTATCTCGAGTCCTCGCCAATGACTGCGCTGAAATTCAGACGTTATGAAACCAATTTCTTGAGAACGGGAAGTTGCACGATTAAACAAACATCAAGATCCAGTTACAGAAGATGAAGATACACAAATTTGTGTGTTGTCTTATTTCGAAGCTCATCCAAAGGCGTCAATACGTTCAGCTGAACATGAGATGAACATAGCACGTTCCTCCATACAGAGAATATTGTCCAATCATAAAATGGATAATTATAAATTTATAAGTGTAAAAGTTCTGGAACCGAACGACCCAGCCCCTCGAATCGAATTTTGTCACACTCTCCTTGAAAGACACCGCAACGATCCTTTATTTCTGAAAAGCATAATTTGGACCGACGAAACAAAGATGTCCCATGAAGGAGTATTTAACAGACATAATATTCACTACTGGGCTCAAGACAATCCTCATGTCAAAAGAGAACGCTGTTTTCAGAGAAAATTCAACTTCAACTTGTTTGCTCTTCTGATGGATGATAAAATATCGTACTGCATTTACGATAATAATCTGACAGCTGTGCAATACCTAGAGATTTTGCGAACCACTGTCTCTGTTTTCTTGAACAATTTACCACTTACTACGTATGTGAATTGTTAGTATCAACTAGATGGGGCTCCTGCGCATTATTCAGCAGAGGTGAGCAGCTTTTTAAATGATGAATTCGGAGAGAGGTGGATGGGACACGGCGGAACATACAATTGGCCCCCACGGTCGCCCGACCTCACTCCTCTGGATTTTTACCTATGGGGTAAATTGAAATCAGATGTTTATGCGACTCCAGTCAGCACTAGGTAAGAACTTGAAGATAGAGTCTGTAATTGTTTGGATAATATTGATCCTGCAGAAATACGGCGTACAACAAGTGAAGAAGTTGTAATACGCTTAGAGCGATGTATTAGTTCGAATGGTACACAATTTGAACAATGTCAATCATGAGTTTCTTAGCTAGTCATAATCATTTTCAACTTTCAATACTTTTGGTTATTCTCTGTTATTTGTTGAAATTTCATAATTATTATTATTATTTTTTTTTTTGGTAATCCGCAATTATCTCGACAATTATCAACTTTAGGTATAGGGAATGCTTATACAGTTTGAAAGGGAATTATCTGCTCTATTCAATGAGAAGATAATATACAGGCTGTTATATTTGAAATAAATGAGTTATTCTAGTTTAAAGCACACCAAATTCTAATACATCCTACAAAACACCCTGTATATAAAACAATTTTTCCTCAGAATCATGTCGAAGCTTAATGACCTTGGAACGTGTCTGAGAAATTAAAGAATTTTCAGCATCCTAACACGACACGAAATCACCATCAAGTCAACCACCCATTGAACAGAATTCTCAAATTGACATAACTCGAAAACAGTTGAAGATAGGGAGAGCATACCCTAATAACTTTTAACCTAAAATTAGATGAGTATTCTAAAAATGCAATAATATACAGGGTGTTCTATTTGAAATAACGATGTTTATATATATTTACGGTGTAACAGGAAGTCCGCCATTTTGGAAATTATTTAGATTAAATAGAGCATCTTCGGAAACCCCCGTATACAAATTTTCAGCACTCAAAAATTTATATTTTCGGAAATAATCTAATACGTTACTCGACGTGGGACACCTGTATATACATAGGGTCCGAAACTGACTTCAGATATGGGTACTGGGGGACGTAATTCGCGCTTATTTGAAAAAAATCGGAAGTCGTTAGCTCACAGTGCGAATTTTTTTAATGAAAATTCGCTAAAAAAAACATAAATCACATGTTTTGATAACAATGCTAAATTTCTTTTGAACATAATTGCTTTGTGTCGAGGTCATTTTTAATTGCTCGTTGCTAACAGGTGGTGATATCGTTTTGATTCTGCTGTAACAGTAAAATATTTACTGTTGCCGTGTTATTAAGAAACCAAAGTTTCCAAAAAAAATCATATAGCTTTCAAAAATTATATAGTTTTCAATAAACCACACGCATTTAAGAGGTGGTGACTTTTTTGACATTGTTACTCTAACTTAAAGAAGGCGTTCTATATTACAGGCAGGCATTTTTAGAAAATAAGGTAATTTTTGCTCAATAAAAATTAAAGGAAATACCTAAAGATTCATAAACCAAATATTACTGTAGGATGAGTAAATTAGTTTTACTAATTAAAGAATACAACTTCATGCTACCTTATTTAATTGAAAATTTAACACAATTATTTGTGCCAACAATAAATTAGTTTCCTTTAAAGTTTGTAGCATGTATTCTATAAGAATATCGCTAGGGACTCCCAGCCACTAATTGTTTCAATAGAAAATATCATATCAGACCAAACAATAATGAATATATTCAATAAAGACAAAATTATTTTCGGATCGACCTCGAAAATTTTGTCGCCTATAGTAGGATTTTGAGCCTCAAGTTAGTGAATAACATTTTTGTAGCTTTACGGGTGTTTAAAATAACGAAATTTATACACGGTGAGGACTACGTGTCCCGCAATCAGGTGGCTATACTAGTTATTTACTTTCCTTTGTCCCGTTTTTAGTGTTACGGGTGTGCCTAAAATAACGAAATTTAGTGTATAAATAACCGCTACGTGTCCCGCAATCAGGTGGATATACATACTTATTTACTTTCCTTTGTCCTTTCTGTCCTAACAACATTCAAAGTAAATCTAAAAGTAGGCAATAAGGGTCAGATTCGAATAGCCACTACACCTTGATAAATATATAAACATCTTATCTTGGTGACTTTTATCGCCAACATGAATATTTTAAATGAGTTATTTTCATTTACTTCACAAATACACTACTCAACACAAAAATGCGAACCTCTGTAGAAAGAGGTTTTCAGCAAAATCTGGTAGGGCCTACAAATCAGTGCGAACCACAGATTATTACCACAGACACCACAACTAATTATGCAAACTCAATAAAATCAAATCACCATCAAATACGTTCCCCAAAAGAGAGCAAGGTATAACAATTAATAACATAAATGACGAATGCAAATTAGAAGATTATGTTATTGCAGTAGGTAAAATCATAGGACCACGCAATGTAGGTTTTAGTTCCAGAATCTCAAAAAATAGAATATGTATGTTCTTATCTACTACCCAATCTGTTGACTATCTAATTGAAAACCATACTACCATAGAAATAACAGGACAAAAAACAACCATACGCAGACTTATATCACCAAGTCCGTCGAGTTACTTTCTCTAATGTTCTCCCGGCAATACCTCACCATTATTTAGAGACACCGATCAAAAAATAGGGGTTTCCAAACTGTTTCACCAGGCTCTTTTCTCCGAGCTGGCATAAGAAATGAACAGTACAGCCACATACTAAGCTCTAGACGACAAATATACGTACAACCAGACGAAGACCTTAGATTTCCCCCATCAATTGTAATAAAATGCCACGAAACAAACTACAGAATTTTTTTGACCTACGATCCAATGGTCTGTTTCACTTGCAAAAAAAGGTCACATAGCGTGCCGATGCCCAAATCAGAACGGTTCAAACACAATATATGACATATCTCAAGAAACCAATTCTTAAAAGTAAATGATATGAATAATACAGCACCAAATCAAACTTTAGATCCCATTAACCAACCAAACAACAAACCTGTTCAAATGCACACCAGCAGCTCTTCTGACTTCATATTTCAAACTCCAGCCATACAGACAAAAAAAAAACGAGATGCTCCATCTACAAGTAGAGAAGGTACAGAAAACCTGACAAATGATTCACCTACTAATGCTGTAGCTTTAGACACCAAAGAAAAAACTATTGTGAGAAATACCATATTGGTAGGTGGTAGTGGACTTTTCCTTTGCGTGATAGTAAAGGATTTTTTTCACGCCCGAGGAGGTACCACCCCTTACATCAAGGGGCCGATGAAGTCCCGACGGACGTTTCCGGTTCTAGTGTATGAGTCGGTTTCCCTTATAAACAAAAATGATGATGGCTCCTCCTTGTACAAAAAATTCCTGAGATAAAATACCCCTTCATTCGGATCTCTGGGAGAGGGATGTACAGGGGGCGCCAGCATCAAGATTTAACATATCCTTCTCCAATATATGTGGCCTAAACTCTAACCTGAACTCCGTCCACCATTTCCTCCAGGATAATAGGCCCCAACTCCTTTTCCTCACCGAAACCCAAATCAGTGCCAACACAGCCACTAATCACCTTAATTTCCCGGGATATGAGCTCCTTACTTCCTTTAGATTGCATGGAGGTGTGTGCGCATACGTCCGTACCAATCTACCCTGCACCAGACTCCCCAATTTTGAAGCCGGAAGAAAAGACATACTTTGGATGAAACTCTGTATCAGGCTGCAACCACATTCATCTGTTGCATTTACCGGTCACCTTCTGACAACAACTTTGTCCAGCTCTTCGATTACCTTTCTGAAAAAAACGACCATCTGATTTCTGAATACCCTTCCTTCGAGGTCACTATTCTTGGTGACTTCAATGTCCATAATAAGGAATAGCTAGGATCTTCAAAAACCGATCCACAAGGAAGAGCAGCGGAGGCGTTCACAGTCAGCAATTCTTTAGCCAATATGGTTCAACAACCTACTTACTTTCCTCGCATCCCAACAAACAGCTCAAATCCCTTGGATCTCCTTTTTACTACAAAACCTGAATGCTATAAGACATCAGTCACCGCCCTCCTTGGTCGCTCAGACCACGGCATGGTCACTGCTTCCTGCGCAATCCAACCCGAGGTCACACAGTCATCACACCCACGTATCGTTTGGCACCACAACTCCGCGAACTGAGACGAAATGCGGGATTACTTTTCCTCATTTCCATGGGCGCCTGTCTGCTTCTCTCATCCTGACCCATCTGATATCTCACAAAGCGTCACCGAAATCTGGCATGGAATTATTTATTCCAGGTACACAGAAAACCTCTTCAGCCACTCAAAAGCCCTGGTTCTTTCAATCCTGTGACAAGGCCAGACTTGAAAAGGTCAAAGCTCACAAAACGCTGATACACAATCCCAGTCAAGAAAACCGTCAAGCATTTAACGACGCAAGAAACCGCTATGCCCGCATTCTTTCTGAGGCAAAAAAACTCGTTTAGTAACCACATCAAAAACAAAGTCCTCTCAAGCTCCAACGGCAGCAAACCCTTCTGGACTCTTGCTAAATCTATTGGGAATAATTTCTGCAAGAGCACGTTCCCCCCTCTTGTTTCAGGAGATGAAATTGTTTCTACCACCCCGGGCAAAGCTGAACTTTTTGCCTCGTTGTTCGCCGGCAATGCTACTCTCAACCCACCTCCAAATGTTCAACCACCAACAGTCCCCAATGTCACGCATAAAATGACTGATATCATTTTCAGTCATTTTCAAAACTAGAAAGGTACGAAAGATGCTCTCTTCTCTTAATACCAGGAAAGCCTCTGGCCTCGACGAGATCCCAGCAATTGTTTTAAAAAAAATGCGCACCAGAACTTGCTCCTGTCCTGACTCGTCTGTTTCAGACATCTTACAATAGAGGCATATTCCCTAGTAACTGGAAAACTGCTCTATCACAACCCATCCCCAAGAAAGGATCCAAAGCGCTTCCTATCAACTACAGGCCTATTACTCTCCTTTCAGTCGTCTCTAAAGTGATGGAAAAGTATATAAACACCGAATTACTAACATTTCTTGAAAAACACAGTCAAATCCACGACAGGCAGTTTGGATTCTTCGAACAAGTCTATGGAACTACACGGTGAATCCCAGATTGTCGCTCTAGACATATCCAAAGCATTCGTCCAGGTCTGGCACGTAGCGCTGCTTAATAAACTTCCGGCCTATGGCGTACCACTAAAACTCTGTACCTGGACAGCAAATTTCTTCTCCAACCGGAGCATTTCTGTTTTCGTAGATGGCCATTCCTCTAAACTGTATCCAATTAATGCAGGAGTTCCTCAAGGTTCAGCTTTAGCCCCTACTTTGTTTCTTCTCCGCATCAATGACCTCCTCTCTAGCACATCCAACCCAGTTCACAGTTACGCGAACGACAGCACCCTCCACTCAAATATACAATATTCTAAGCCTGTCTCTTTAGCTCAATTAGATCAGGATCGCAGGCTCATGGAGGGTTCTGTCTCCGTGGATCTCCAAAAAATATTAGGCTGGGGAAGTAGAAATCTTGTACAATTCAACCCCACCAAAACTCAGTCTTGCTTTATTTCTCATAAGAGATACACCAGCCCTAGACCCTCCACAATGAACAACCAAGTTATTCAAAGTAATGGGTCCTGTTGGCATTTCTGTGGATCGAAATCTCAATTGGCACCAACATGTCAAATCAATGGCAGAAGCGGCTGCTAAGAAATTAGGTTTCCTCTTCCCGGCTCGCAAATACTTTTTACCAGCTAATCTCTATATACTTCACAAATAAGTCCAAACCTCGAATACTGCTCCCACATCTGGGGTGCCGCAGTCGCTTCTACACTCGCTATCCTGGACTCCATTCAGAAGAGAGGTATACGTCTCATCGGTGACCCTACCCTCACCCAAAGGCTACCATCCCTTGTCCACCGACGTGCCGTTGGTGACCTCTCTCTCTTTTATAGATATCTGCACGGGCACTGCTCAGAGGAGCTTTCTTCCATAGTTCCTTCACCTGCTGCCCCCAACAGGTCTACCAGGGGAACAGAGCGAATGCACCCATTTACTGTTCAGGTCACCAGACATAGAACATCTTGTTATGGCCGCTCTTTTGTCCCAAAGACTTCCAAGTTGTGGAATTCCTTGCCGGCACATGTTTTTCTTTCTCCGAACCTCCAAACCTTCAAGTCCAGCATTAACAAGTTGCCTCTTTCCTCCTTGTCGACACTCACGGTACGATAGTATTTAGGCTGTAAGCCCTCGTGGTGTGTTGTTGAAACATAAAGAAGTATAGCCTATGTAGTAGAAACAATGTACCATATTTATCAAAATTACTTATTGTTTGAAAATCTACAAAAAAATTCCGAAAATAAGCTTAAAATGTTTCCGAGAAAACTGGTTTCCCAGCCAACAAACCTTAGGCAAATTTAGTTATTGAAATTTGAAGAATGTAATGAAAATTCGCTACCAAAACGACGCACTTACAGCGTCTATATATTTTTACAAACATTCATCATATTGCGATAAAAAATGTAAAAATGCAACAATATAAGGGTGTTTAAAAAACAATTGTAGGATCACCAACGACTTATGGACCAGTTTGTGATTGTCAAAATATTTTTATAAGATGCAGCTTAAGACACCCTATAATTAACGTATACCATTTTTTCTCGTACCTTGTATGATAATTATATTGAGCTTTACCGTGGAAATGCGTCACCTTGTATATATGCAAACCGATAAAAACTGAAAGTAAACCCCGATATACATTATAGGGGGTCTAGTTTGCGCTCATTTTAAGAAATCTCTTTAAAATTGAAAAGTCGCGGTCTCCTCATTGAATAATTGTTTCTACGAAAATTAGCTAAAAATAATAGACCGTTAAACCATAAACTTAACTAAACCTACAGCCAAAGCATCAACTTAACTAAACCCACAGCCAAAGCAACGGAGAAAGGGTCTATTTGAAATGAATTTTCTGCACATATTTTAGTAAAATGAAGGACAATGGCGGTTGAAGCTGAAACTTAAAGATTTGCAGAACACTCTTCTTGTGGCATTTTCTTTACATAACGTATTTGTTTCAGGTTATTTGCCTAAATGGTGCGAATTTTGACGTTTCAAGTCGCACTTTGATGTTTTGAGGTAACCGCCAAACTTTTTTTTCTTTAAATGCCTATAACTTTTTTTCTTTCGACTTACCGACCTATTTTGGTACGTGTGTCGAAATCGAAGAGTCGGGATCTCATTTGTGATTTTTTTTCAAGAAAATTCACTAAAATGTTTGCTGCCAGATCATTTCTATGAAAATTCACCACCATAACGCAGTTGTTGCGTCCAAACTTTTTTATTATTTGTTTAAACATCCTTTTTTTTGTGACAATGAAAAATTAATCGATTTCTCAACTATACTAATATAACCTGAATAAATTTATCAGAAAATTAAGGAATTTGTACTTGCTAAACCAGTGGCACCGATAATAATAAAGCATCTTATTGAGACACTTAAACAAACATCTTTAAAAGCATGATGATAATTATAAAAGTCGAAGACGCAGCAAGTGCGTTATGGTAGTGAATTTTCATAAAAATGATCTGGCACAAAATATTTTATTATAACTTTTTTTTCTTGTAACATAGAAATCTAAATTTTGGTGTATAGTTTACTTTTTATATCGTAAACCTACCTACCAAATTTGGTTATCATAGATTTTTTCTTTTTTAATAAAAAATTTTTTCAAATGAAAACTCAAAATTTTTCCGGAAAACCTCGTCCGATTTTTCTGATTAACGAACTTATCAAAGACATTTACAAAAGGAAGGTACGTGCCAAATTTTATCAAAATCGGCCTATTATTCTTTCAGATAAAAAATTTTTTCGAATGAAAACTCAAAATTTTCCCGGAAAACCTCGTCCGATTTTCCTGACTAACAAACTTATCAAGGCCATTTACAAAAGGAAGGTACATGCCAAATTTTTTTTAAATCGGCTTATTACTTTTTGAGATAAGAATTTTTTTCGAATGAAAACTCAAAATTTTCCCGGAAAACCTCGTCCGATTTTCTTGACTAACAAACTTATCCAAGCCATTTACAAAAGAAACGTACATGACAAATTTTATCAAAATCGGCCCATTATTTTTTGAGTTATCGGTGTGATACATATATATATATATATATATATATATATATATATATATATATATATATATATATATATATATATATATATATATATATATATATATATATATATATATATATATATATATATAAATAAACATATAAAAATTGAAACTGACCCCGGATATGGGTTCTAGGGGTCCTAGTTCGCGCTCATTTGCAAAAATTTTTTCAAATTTCAAAAGTCGGGATCTCCCCATTAGTGAATTTTTTCTACGAAAATTCACTAATATAATAGAAAGCTAGCAATGTTTATGTATTGTAAATGAGATGACGTAGGGTCTACAGAAAATACAGAAAGCATGACCTTTGGCTGGAAAATAAACTTTCTTTAATTACTACTTTGTATACAAAGATAGCGCAAAATTAGTTCATAAATTTAATTTGTCTTATTCTGGGAGGATTTTAAACAACTGTGATTATATCTTTACTTTAGCTATATGACATTTGATAAAGGAAGAATTATTCAGGAAGCTAACGTAATTACTTAATAATATAGAAAACCTGGTAATTGAGAAAAATCTATTTCACATCTTACGTCAAGGATTGTGCATACTTCCTGTGTTTTCCATGTAATTTATGTCACCCAGTTTATAATAACACATACAGGTCGTCCAAAAGTAAAGCCCCAGATACACAGCCCGTGATATGGCGAGCCTGGGTCACGGACCGAGATGCCAGGATGACTTGCGGTTGATCGCGGACAGGGATCACGAGTCTAGGATCTACCAGACTGTCGGTAAAATTGTACAACTAAAAATAAAAATTTCGGGACGCAGCAAGTGCGTTATAATAGCGAATTTTCATAAGAATTGTACACTATTACTATACGGCATATTAATAAGGTTAATACTTTAAACTTACACAGACCTTGAAGATCGATTTTAGAGGCCCTCGTACGCGCACATTTGAAGAATTATTTCAAAAGTGTTACCACCGAGATTTCTCTATTATAAAAAAAACTCCTTTTGAGAAAAATGCTCCAAACTCAATTTTCTATTAAGCTAAGGAACTAAATTTTGCTATATCTATAGATAGTGTAAATCTCTTTAAAAGAAACTTGTATTACAAATTTCATCAAAGTTATACAGAAGGGCACTTAATTCATATTTAGAAAAGAAAGTATCTGCCAAATTATAAACGTAGCAGTTATTTTTCCTTATTAATCGCCAGTATGATTTCGTTTTAGTCAACCTAATCAAACCGGTTTTTTTTCAATATCAACAATAACAAAATTATAATTTCAGACTCAAGAGTGACAAACCAGGCGTTTTAAACAAAAATGAGATCTTGTTCAAAATGTATGAAATCTGTGCACTATTGTTTCTCCAAACGTCAAAATAAAACAAAAAAACATACATTTGTCGAAGTGGATTCGATCGCGTAACCTTCTGCTTATGAGGCCAGCCACGTCTCTGGGCCATCTGGCTATACGTCAAAAAACGTTTTGTTTAGGTGATACACTAGATCGGCTTAATGCCCGGGCTATTATATCCAAAGTATACGTAACAATTAGTAGAAGTACCATTGAAATGAGATCTTGTTCAAAACGTATGAAATCTGTGCAGTATTGTTTCTCCAAATGTCAAAATAAACCATAAAAAACTCGGGACGCAGCAAGTGCGTTATGGTAGTGAATTTTTATTAAATGCTTCAAATTTAAATAACTCAATTTTCTATAAACTTAGAGAGTTTAATTTCAATACGTAGTAAGGTTTTTCCTAAGGCAAGATATCCACAAAATTTCATTAAAATAACTTTGTAATTTTCGGAGAAAAAAATTTTTTTCGAAAGAAAATTTAAAATTTGAGTAACTCAATTTTTTTCGAAAGAAAATTTAAAATTTGAGTAACTCAATTTTCTCTAAACTTAGAAAGTTGAATTTTGGTATGTAGTAAGGTTGAGGCACATATATGGTAAATTTCATTGAAACAGCTTTGTTAAAAATTTTTCGAAAGAAAACTCAAAATTTTTCCGGAAAACCCGTCTGATTTTTCTGGATAACGAACTCATCCAAGCCATTAATAAAAGACAGGCACTTGCCAAGTTTCATCGAAATCGGTTAATTATTTTTTGAGTTATCATATATATATATATATATATATATATATATATATATATATATATATATATATATATATATATATATATATATATATATATATATATATATATATATATATATATATAAACATATAAAAATTAAACCTATTTACAAATGAACTTTAATAAGATATTATGCTGCGACAATACCTCTCTCAAGCACCCTAAAATATAATCAAAATGTGCAGTTATATATGTTTTATTTCTTTTTCCCTTGTCTTAATACACTACATATTTTATTACAATCGATTTAATTTACTTATTTGATTTCATAAATAATAGTCGGTTAATAGTGACTTGGAATGAAGTAGACACCACATCTTCAAACATATTAAGAGAATAATAAAAATTCACTAATATGAGTAAATCAACAGCAACTGGGAATGAATTCGGTCAGTCGCCCAGCCACGTGGTTAAAAAACACTGTTTGTATGAGTCTATGGTTACAACTCTAGACCTAAATAAAAGGACTGTAACAGCGGCAGAAGCAGAAGTCAATGGAAGGTTGATGAATGAATCTCATGAGTCAATAAGAAAAGCATTGACTAACCAACAGCAACCACATGCTTATGATTTAAACATGTTTCAAATTTGAATAGCTCAATTTTCTGTAACCCTAGAAAGCTGAATTTTGGCACATAGTTAGGTATTTTCCAAAGCAATATGTAGACCAAATTTTATCGAAATTTTCGGGAAAAAAAATTTTTTTTGAAAGAAAACTCAAAATTTTCCCGGAAAGCCCCGTCCGATTTTCCTGGCCAACGAACTCATCCAAGCCATTAATAAAAGAAAGGCACTTGCCGAGTTTCATCTAAATCGGTTAATTATTTTTTGAGTTATCAGACGGATACATATATATATATATATATATATATATATATATATATATATATATATATATATATATATATATATATATATATATATATATATATATATATATATATATATATATATATATAAGCATATAAAAATTCAAACTGACCCCGGATATGGGTTCTAGGGGTCCTAATTCGCGCTCATTTGAAAGAATTTTTGCAAAGTCTCACCATCGATACCTCTCTATTAGTGAATTTTTTTAATAAAAATTCACTAAAAACATACATTCATCGAGCTGCATTCGATCGCGTAACCTTCTGCTTAGGAGGCAAGCGCGATGCCCCCTGCGCCATATAGGCACATGTCAACTAACGTTTTATTTGCGTGATACTTTAGATTGGCTTCATGCCCGGGATATTATATTCAAAGTATATGTAACAATTAATTACAGAATTAGTAGAATTGCCATTGAAACATATCTCACGACTGTTTCGGTCTTATATGATGTCCTATGTTTAAGTTTAAAGATAAAATAAACTATTTTAGAATCATTTTTATAGAGACTTGGCTTGATTTTGTTTACATTTCTGCTATATTATGCGATAGCATAATATATCTACGCTGCGCTAAAACTGTATTTGGGGCTGTTAATAAAACTACAAATATAGTGTATTTTAATAATTGATTGAATCCCCCAATTAAATAACAATCACTTGGCAAATTTTTAATTTCAGGTAGTCTGTCATTTTCCATAACTGCGGCCGAGATTTCACGATTTTTGGTTCGGGTACTATGTTTTATGCCTGGTATATATTTAATCCGTTGATGTATGGTTTATACCTGTTGCATGAATCAATCTACGCCTGGCAGTTAACTACTCTGTCTGTCAGGCATTGGACTTTAACCACTAAGTCGTCTCAACGCATGGCTTTGAGATTTTATTTTTAATTTGGAGAAAACTCTAAATATTGTGTACCAAATTACTTAAAATTAACAACATAGTTTTATTTGCACTATTTCTAGCCACATGTAAAGTCTCATCCCAGTTACTCCAATACTTACAAAACTATAGCGTTTTCAAAAAGTTTTCCCAGATTTTCCACCGGAAAAGCATAAAGGCTGATTAACTCACTTGACCTCGGTTTTCGCCCAAACAAGATTTTTGCCAAGTTTGATTGAAATCAGTTTAGTATTTTTTGAGTTATCGCTCGGATACATACTTTTTTTTATATATTTCAGGGTTGTACTCGAGCAGTTTTCCAGTTACTAGGGAATATGCCTCTATTGTAAGATGTCTGAAACAGACGAGTCAGGACAGGAGCAAGTTCTGGTGCGCATTTTTTGAGAACAATTGCTGGGATCTCGTCAAGGCCAGAGGATTTCCTGGTATTAAGAGAAGAGAGCATCTTCCGTACCTTTTTAGTTTTGAAAATAATATCCGTCATTTGGTTGGACATTTGGAGGTGGGTTGAGAGTAGAATTGCCGGCGAACAACGAGGCAAAAAGTTCAGCCTTGCCCAGGGCGGTAGAAAGAATTTCATCCTCTGAAACAAGCGGTGGGAACGTGCTCTTGCAGAAATTATTCCCAATACATTTAGCAAAAGTCCAGAAGGGTTTGGTGCCGTTAGAGCTTAAGAGGACTTTGTTTTTGATGTGGTTATTAAACGAGTTTTTTTTTTCTCAGAAAGAATGCGGACATCGCGGTTTTTTGCGTCGTTAAATGCTTGACGGTTTTCTTGACTGGGATTGTATAGAAGCGTTTTGTGAGCTTTGACCTTTTCAAGTCTAGCCTTCTCACAGGATTTAGAGAACCAGGGCTTTTGAGTGGCTGAATAGGTTTTCTGTGTACGTAAAATAAATTATTCCATGCCAGCTTGGATAATTTCAGTGACGTTTTCTGAGATATCAGAGCGGTTAGGATGAGAGAAGCAGACAGACGCCCATGGATATGAGGAAAAGTAATCCCGTATTTCGTCTCAGTTCGCGGAATTGTAGTGCGAAACGATACGGGGGTGTGATGACTGTGTGACCTCGGGTTACATTGCGCAGGAAGCAGTGACCATGCCATGGTCTGAGCGACCAAGGGGGGCGGTGACTGATATAGCATTCGGGTTTTGTAGTAAGAAGGAAATCCAAGGGATTTGAGCTGTGTGTTGGGATGCGAGGAAAGTAAGTAGATTGCTGTACATTATATATATATATATATATATATATATATATATATATATATATATATATATATATATATATATATATATATATATATATATATATATATATAAACAAACCTATTAAAATTTTAACGGGCCTTTGGGTTCTAGGGAATTTGCGCTCATCTGAAGAAATTTTTTGAAAAGCTTTTCATCGTGACCTCTCTATAAGCGATTTGTTCTTAATGAAAATTCGCTAATATAGACAAAGAATACGAGATAAAAAAAAACAGAATGTTCAGCTAGGTAATCCAAATCAAAAGAATAAAAGCACCAATAGAGATATTTAGACCACATGCAGTACCATAAAACTAAATTATTCACAGAAGACTCAAAAGCTCAATAGTTGTCCATGATTTATTTATGAACACACTCTCCCCAAGTCTTTAAAATCACCAAAACAACTAATGTATTTCAGATTGTCTCTGTTGTCATAGAAACAGTGTGAAAATCTTATTACGGCTTATAAACAAAATCAAGTATGTCTGGAGGAAATCGAAAAAGATTTGAAAGTATAATTAGAGTGTCTAAAGTTTATTAACATTATCTTCATTTGTTAATAATTATTTTTGCTACAAAGTAATGATCACACTCATTAATTAGTAAAGTTATCACTTCCAATTAAAATTTATTATATAATATTATTTGTTTTATATTTATATATCTCTAAGGGTGTTCGCTCGAGTAGGTGTTGATAAGAAAAACATTCAGTTAAAATGACAAAACCAAACTGAAGTCTTTCTTCTTCGTTTAGTAATATTTAATATTGACTAGGTATAATATATTTAATTAGGCAGTTAAACATTGTGAACAAGGAACCCTATCAAAACTATTTAGTCCTGCATTTATGTCTTGTAACATTTTTATAACAAATAAAGTATAAAGTATGCTTGAAATTAGTTAAAAACTTCATATACCTATCATTGGTTTGTTTGTTTTTCTATAATAGGTACATATAGGTATACTTAGTTCTAGTAACTAAAGGAAAAAAACTAGGCAGCTGACTTATCAGCAGGATTTTCAAGAACATGTTAGAAATTAAGACATACCTAGTATCTTCAATAGTTAACTTTAATAACATTTGTTTTGAACCAGGTGATAGTAGGCAGTCAGTCAAACCAACACAAGGTGTACTGGGCACTGTCTAGGGCTCAGACATGGGAAGTCAATAATTGACGAACCCAGTTCAAAGAGAGCTGTGGAGCTGCTAAATCTTAGCAGAGGACATATCAGAAACATAACAGGCCTCTTGACGGGATACATGGCCGTCAAGAAACACCTGCATAAAATGGGGCGCTTCGAAGGGGACATCGCATGCAGACTCTGCGGCGAGGGGGAGGAATCAGCCCAGCACATCTTGGGCGAGTGTAAAGCTCTGGACCGCAAAAGACAACTGATCTACGGTCAGTCTAGACCGGAGACAGAGCATTATAAAACTTTACCCTACCAATCGCTGTGCAGACTAGTTCAAGGCACAGTGATCTTGGAATGGGTGGAGTAAGACTAAGGGTAACCAAGGGTTGCGGTGCTATCGGGGCGGCAAGGCCGCGGACGAGCCCTGAGGGAACAAAAAAAAAAGACTAAGGGTATGCACAATCAACCAAGGGTTGCGGTGCTATCGGGGCGGCAAGGCCGCGGACGAGCCCTGAGGGAACAACAGGTCATATATTTAAGTACTGATTTTTATTTTGTTATTATTTTTCAGTGCACCTATGGCACTTTATTTTCTATGCGAACTTTTGGACCTGCAGTAGACCTATTATTATTAAAAATCTAGAAAGGTACTATTTCAGCCTTACTGTAATCTCATTTCTGAACGTCACACAGTCTGAGATAGGCATAACTAAAAACATTAAATGAAAGGCTTCTTTCCAGACAACAAATTTATTTAAAAATATATTTCCCGACGCATTTCGACATTCTAAGAGGTCATCTTCAGGGGATAAATTTGATCAGTTCTAAAAAATTGAAATTGAAACTATACGAAAGGTTCAATAGGCAGAAACTTCATCCATTGTATTAAAGGCTCTGCAACACTACATCTGAATTCATCAGAAATTTGTCCCCAAACAAAAATCAATGAAAAGGTAGGCGATTTAAAAGAACAGCAGTAATGAGGGGCAGACATTATGCCAGCTTGAACAGGTACCTACCTACCTGGCTGGGCAGAATGAGGTCACCCTCATCTGGGGGACAGGTCACTCGGGGGTCAAAGGCAATGAAGAAGCTGACAGTCTTGCGAACAGAGGGTCAGCAGAACCATTTATGACACCAGAACCGGTCCTGGGCGTGACAAAGAGCACTGCCAGGGGAGCCATTAAGCCCTGGGTCAGAAACCAACATAACGTGTACTGGGCAAACTGTCCAGGGCTCAGACATGGGAAGACAGTAATTAAGGAACCCAGTTCAAAGAGAGCTGTGGAGCTGCTAAATCTTAGTAGAGGACAGTTCAGGAACATAACAGGACTCTTGACGGGACACATGGCCGTCAAGAAACACCTGCATAAAATGGGGCGGTACGAGGGGGACCTCGCATGCAGACTCTGCGGCGAGGGGGGAGGAATCAGCCCAGCACATCTTGTGCGAGTGTAAAGCTCTAGACCGCAAAAAACAACTGACCTACTGTCAGTCTAGACTATTGACTAAATGATTTCTTGGCCAGACATATGCCTGTGAGCCGATTTATCGGATTGATGTAACGGACGATTACTTCACTTTGTTTGGTTTAGTGGGGGTTTATGCCCCAGGGGTGTTTTAATGTACTGGTGCTAGCACTACTTTAGGTCGTTTGTATTTGAGAGTGGTTTTTTCGTTGTAATTGGAGATATCTTGTAGTAATGGGTTGTCATGAGTAGAGAATTTTTCATAAGTTTTGGCTACGGAGTTTCTGATAAATTCTTGGATTGTTGACGTATCTGTATCTTTATGTAGTTGCGTATTTCGTACGTACCATGGGGCTTTCATTATTTGACGTAGGCATTTGTTCTGTACAATTTGTATTTGGTTTATATATAATTTGGCAGCATGACCCCAAGCCGGGCAAGCGTAGGTCAGCGTGGGTCTGATTACTGTTTTGTAGATCAGGAGTTTGTTTTCCGGAGACATCGTACTATGGTAACCAATAAGCGGGTGAAGTGCGCCTTTTACAGCCGTGGCTTTAGTTTTTGTTGCCGCTGCATGTTTTCTAAATGTTAGTTTATGGTCTAATATGAAGCCTAAATATTTGGTTTCTTTTTCCCAGGGTAGTTGTTTGTTGAATATTGTAACGTTTTCTTGCGGTCGTCTCTTTTTCGGGTGAAGTTGATCGCTGTGCATTTGTCAGGGTTGAGTTTGATTTTCCAGTCGTTGAACCAATTTTCAAGTGGGTAGGTTGTGGTTTAATTGTTGAATAGCGAAGCGGCATCTTAAGGTAGTGGTTAGAATAGCCGTGTCATCGGGATAATGTGCAATGGTGAGACCATTTGGTTTGGGCATGTCTGAGGTGAAAATTGCATAGGGGTGTGGTGACAATGTGGATCCTTGGGGAACCCCGGCGAGTATGTTTCTGTGTTGGGTGGCGTCTTGGATGTTTACATAGAAGCTTCTTCAGAAAGGAGTACGTTGTCTGTATGAGGCTAGGAGGGTAGTCGAGTAAAATCATTTTATATATCAATCCTTCGTGCCACAGCTTATCGAAGGCCTTGTCTATATCAATGAATAATCCTACGGTAGATTATTTTTTGTTGAAGGCTGTAGTAATATGTTCTACCAGTCTGCAAGCCTGGTCTTGCGTGGCGTGTTGTCTGCGAAAACCGAACTGGTCATCAGGTAGGATTTCCTTGTTGTTGGTGTGGTCTGTGATTCTGGTTAGTAGTATTTTCTCTAATAAACCCAGTTCAAAGAGAGCTGTGGAGCTGCTAAATCTTAGCAGAGGACAGCTCAGAAACACAACAGGTCTCGTGACGGGACACATGGCCGTCAAGAAACACCTGCATAAAATGGGGCGGTTCGAAGGGGACCTCGCATCCAGACCCTGCGGCGAGGGGGAGGAATCAGCCCAACACATATTGTGCGAGTGTAAAGCTCTGGACCGCAAAAGACAACTGATCTACGGTCAGTCAAGACCGGAGACAGAGCATTATAAAACCTCACCCTACCAATCGCTGTGAAGACTGGTTCAAGGCACAGTGATTTTGGAAGAGACAAAGGGCATGCACAATAAGCCAAGGGCTGCAGTGCTATCGGGGCGGCAAAGCCGCGGACGAGCCCTGAGGGGTTGAAAAGAAAAGGCAATCGATCAACAAGGAAGGGAGTCCTGCCATGAAGTAAAATAATTAAATATTTTAACAAAGTAAGGCACCTAAATCTTATATTACCAGGTTAAGAATCATATATTTTAAACTTTGGCAGCCCTTTAAACATAAACCAAGAGTTGACCGCTGATTTCCAAAACTCTTGGGAAAAATCGTTCTAAGTAAAATCAGTAAAAATTTCGGGACGCAGCAAGTGCGTTATATTAGCGAATTTTCATAAGAATTGTACACTATTATTATACGGCATATTAGTCAAGTTAATACTTTAAACTTACACAGCGTTGAAGATCGATTTTAGAGGTCCTAGTACGCGCACATTTGAGAATTCTTTCGAAAGTGTTACCATCGATATAGATCTATTATCAAAAAAATCTTGCGTTCTAACTTCTTTTGAGAAAAATCTTATGTTTAAGTTTAAAGATAAAAGAGACTCTTTTAGAATCATTTTTATACAGACTTTGCTTGATTTTGTTTACATTTCTGCTATAGGATGCGACGGCATAATATATCTATGCTGCGCTAAAACTGTATTTGGGGCCGTTAATAAAGCTACGAATATAGTGTATTTTAATAATTGATTGAAGCGCCCAATTAAATAACAATCACTTGACAAATTTTAAATTTTTTGTCATCTGTCATTTTCCATAATTGCGGCTGAGATTTCATGATTGTTGATTCGGTTAGTATGTTTTCTGCCTGGTATATATTTAGTTTGGTTACCGTTGATGTCTGGTTTATACCTGTTGTATGAATTAATCCACGCGTGGCAGTTAACTACTCTGTCTGTCAGGCATTGGACTTGTGGTTTCAACGCATGTCTTTGGGATTTTATTTTTAATTTGGAAAAAACTGTAAATATTGTGTACCAAATTAGTTAAAATTCACAACATAGGTTTATTTGCACTATTTCTAGCCACATTTAAAGTCTCATTCCAGTTATTGTGATACTTACAAAAATATAGCGTTTTCAAAGTCTTCCCCGATTTTCCACCGGAAAAACCTGATTAACGAATTTTCGCCCAAGTCAAGTTTGATTGAAATCAGTTTAGTATTTTTGAGTTATCTCTCGGATATATATATATATATATATATATATATATATATATATATATATATATATATATATATATATATATATATATATATATATATATATATATATATACTCTAATAGCGAATTTTTCTTAATGAAAATTCGCTAATAAGTATGAATAATACTTAGATTTTGTGGTAAATTTGCAGATTGGCTCCCGAACGCTTTTCAAAAACTTGTTTTCAGAAACATTACTAGGACACCCCACCCCTTGGATGCACAAACCACAAGAAAAATTTCTTGTTCACACCCCCCAAGGAGGTTACGGAACTAGGAGTCAATAGGGGTGCTGGGCAAGGTAGGTAATAAAAAGGAAATATGAGCAGAAAATGCGACGAAAACTGCTTGAAAGCTGTCTATTTGAAACCATATTCCCAATTAAACCCTGCCTGCCCCGCACAGCACCCCTATTCGCCCCAGGTCCCGTAACTTCCTTGGGGGGTATGAACAAGGAATTTTTCTTGTATGCACACGAGAGGGGAAGGAAAATGCCTACGGCGAAGCAGAACACCACACTGCCCCACCCACCCCCGCCCGGTCAACTTGACAGGGCTGTTGTGTGGGGTTGGGGGATGCTTAGTCGTTGCATAAACCACAAGAAAAATGTATCGTTCATACCCGCCGAGGAAGTTATGGCACCTGGGGGAATAGGGGTGCTGTGCGGGGTAGGCAGGTTTTAAGAGCGATCCTAAACTAGACGGGTCCCGTCCATGCATCGAGAGAGCGGCATTGCCGGACGGTGCTTATGACTCTAGGGTGCTGCCTGACCTGACCTACAGGGCTGTCTGACCTGACCTACAGGGCTGCCTGACCTGACCTACAGGGCTGCCTGACCTACAGGGCTGCCTGACCTGACCTACCGGGCTGCCTGACCTGACCTGCCTTGTAGGTCAGGAAGGTCAGTTCAGGCAGGTCCCTAGAGCACAATAAGCACCGTCCGGCAATGCCGCTCTCGCAATGCATCAAGGGGGGTATGGCTTCAAGATGTGAAAAAGACAGCTTTCAAGCCCGTTTTCTTCGCATTTTCTGCTCATATTTCCTTTTTACTACCTACCCCGCATAGCACCCCTATTAACTCCTGATCCCGTAACTTCCTTGGGTGGTGTGAACAAGAATTTTTTCTTGTTTTTTGTGCATCCAAGGGGGGCCCTAGGCAGGTTTCTGAAAACAGTTTTTTGAAAAGAGTTCGGGGGCTAATCTGCAAATTTACCAAAAATCGTTCTAAGTAAAATCAATAATAAGAATGAATAATACTTAGATTTTGTTTTCAATATGTATCAATAGATTTCAGTTATCTTTAGTACATAACACTAATTGACGTTTTGTAATATTAATTGAATAATCTATTTATGAAATTTAAATATACCTGTGCCTTCACAAAATAGGCCAGACATTTATTTTAACATAAGTTAAACATTATGGTAGGTACTGCCTACCAACTACTGAGTTTTATATTCAAAAGCACCTCAAAGAAAAATATTTTGTATTATCTGCTATGCATGTAAAACTAGGTACACATATCAAAATAACAGAGACCAAAAGATGTGGTTTTTTATTAAATCCGTTACTGTAATCTTCCTGGTGAAAAGTGGGTTAATAAATACATTATTATATATTGTAATAATACAATAAAAAGAACCAGGAGAATAGATGAGGGCAAGTCAATTAAGCTAAGGGTATGGGCCAAGTTAGGTTAGTAATGGGGGTTGCTAATTAAATTTTTTAACGATTCAAGTGATAAAATTATGCAAATCTCAGCATAGAACTGATAAACTGGAAGATTACCAACCAATTTTGAAAGAAAAGCAATGTTTTGTTCACCGTCAATAATCATACAAACTGTTGTTTACAATCGGCAACAGTTATCACATTAATAACACAAACTTCACGTAACACATAACGAAAAAATCGAGAGGAACTTGATCCGTGAACAGAGGGAAAAAATGAAAAGATGTGCACAACCAGAATGTTGCAAATTGCAAATCATGCACTATTTATATTGTCGGTGTTGTTTTGTTCTGTCAAAACACTGTATCTCGCCTCTTGGTATTGATTGTTATAAACTTTGCGGGTTGCAAATGTGGCCCCTGTCTAGCGACAAATTAGCAACATATAAATGTGCTATTTGGCCGCCGTGCTCGAATGTTTATCATCTGCGGGTTGCGGGTTGTTATACACACTAATAACACTCACACACACATACACACGAGCAGAAGTGATTGCAGCAGGCACGGGTATTTGTTGTTTACGTCGTCATTTGTTTGTGATTGTCGGCCATCTCGAGAGGTTAGGAAATCAAAATTACATACCCTCGCCGTCGCGTCCGACACTTCTTTCATGATCTGTTCGAACCTGGCCGTTTCTTCAGCCTGTCGATGAGTGTGTAGGGCTATTTTCTCACTAAACTTTCTAGGATTCGCCATGATTGCTATACACTTGCTCACTGCACTGCGCGGTTGTCCGCAACAAGACACACAAGACGCGATGTTCAGGGTCGCGCCGTTGAACTGTTCAGTCGATATGGTCGATATCTAAGTTGCGCTCGCCGATGATGAGACTCGCGTCCGCCGCCGCCGCCGCCGCACACTCGATTGTTAAAAAGAGATTAATATGTAAACAATAATAACGGGCATAATATGCTAATTACAAATATGAAACATATCAATCTAATTCCTCTTATGTACACTTTATCACTGCTTTTTGCAGTAGGTAGATATTTAGTGGTATTGGATCTTGAAAAACCTACACCTGACATATTAACCACGACGCGCACTTCACTAAACTAATACTTTAAACAATGCCTATACAAAGATAATATTTATGTTCCTTCTTACTTAATTGTTTATTACTTACCACAAAATATGCGGTTCTATGGAAAGTTGTAACCAGTGGCGTTACTGATTTAGTTCAGAATATGTTAAAAATAATTCACTAAACTCTAAACTAACAGGTAGTGCCTCTGCAGTAATATGTTACCTATAAATAAGTAATTTAGACGCACAATATAAGGCTTTTTTAATAGGTATCTAATTTTATTTGTATCAAATAATCATTTACAGTATCTACATACATATTTATTTATTTAACATTACACCACCCAACAAGACAAGCCCCATTATTAGGTAGGAAATACAGAAATGACCTACAAAACAGGTTTAAAAATTAAAACTAAAAATAAGCATTTTAAACCATAATTTACAATTACATAACAGAATGTAACTAAAACAGAAAAATATAAAACATCACAACAGATAATCAGAAACGCAAATCAGTCCTCCATAACTGTGAAATACAAAACACTCCTTGACAACCGTGAGACTGCCAACCCTTTGAGCAACCTTGGATCCGACACAAAGATATCAATGGAAGACGCTTGCCTGTTGGCACCAGAACACAATCTATAAAGCGGTGAGAACTTCACAAGATTAGTTCGCGGCATAGGTATCCAAAAGGTGACCGGATTTCGCGAAGACATTCTCGGAACATTAAAGTTTAGTTGCTCAAGTAGACGAGAGCAGTCACAGGGTCCCCTTACTAAAGCATTTAAAAACATTAGTGCAGCTTGTTCCCTTCTAAATTCTAGACTTGGTAGTAAGAAGTCCCGCTGCATATACTCCGAAGGGTAACCCACAGAGGGATATATACCATTGAGGCGGAAGTAAAGATATTTTAGAAAGCGTCTTTGGATCTTTTCCAACTGGAGAATATGGTTCTGGTAACCCGGAGACCATACAACTGAAGCATACTCAAGTCTATTACGGATAAAAAAGTACAAAAAATCATTTTAAATGTGTCAATATTACTAAACTCGCGGCAATTCCTAATAATAAAGTCCATTAGTTTAAATGCGTTGGATACAACATTCTCAATATGATATAAGAAAGACAATTTTCTATCAAATATTACGCCCAGATCACGGATAGATACCGGCCTTGCCAGAGACACATTATTAAGACAATAATCAAATTATATGGGCACCAACCTAAGAGTAAAGGAAAGACAGCTACATTTGTCAATATTTAAAGAACGATTATTTATATTGCACCACTCATCCACATCCTCTAATGCTAATTGAAGTCGAATACAAATCATCCACCGACTTCACCTCACAGAAAATTTTGACGTCATCGGCATACAGGAGACATTCAACCCTCAAACCACCAACGAGATCGTTAATGAAAATAGTAAAGAATAAAGGACCCAAAATCGACCCCTGAGGGACCCCTGATGTGTCTGAAATATATTTTGATCTGCAGCCATCCATAACCACATATTGCTTCCTGTCTATAAGATAATTCGCAATCAGTTTTCGGAGTGATTCAGATAAGCCAAATGCCTCTATTACGTAGCAGAATAGCATGACCAATGCGGTCAAATGCCTTTGACATATCAAGGTAGATGACAACGACCCGACTACGATTATATAAAGCTTCCTCAATGTATATTGTTATTAGAGACCGAAACTTCACAGCTCATGAGGTAATTATTATATTCAGTATTCAACAAATCCTTAAACTCAGACCCTAACCTCCCAAACTCATCATAGTCAGCTGACTCCCCAGAGCGTCTATATATCGACCGACTCATAGTTTTTAGCTTACACAGCTTCGCCACCTCCCTAGTAAACCAAGGAGGGTACTTAGAAGATCTAAGAGTGGACTTTGGGATACATGAATCAAAAGTATCATAGAGAATAGTATAATAGAACTGTGAGCAAGCCAGGTCAAGTTGGCTCAGCATTTTTCTTGTGTCCAGAATAATTATTACAGTTCAGAACCTTTATAGTTACTGTTAGAGGTGGATGATAACCATCCTCAATAAGGAGAACGTCTTCCGATCTAGAAACCTCACAATCTTGCCCACTAAACACCAAATCAAGAATACCATTACGATCATTACGTATCATATTCGAATGGGATAATTCAAGGAGTGACACGAATTCATTAAGAGCAGTCAGGACACTATTGGAGCCCGACCTTCCCCCCTCCAACGCATCCGCATACCCAGGTATGTTAAAGTCACCCATAATCAGAATATTATGAGAAAATATAAACTCCAAAGACAACAACAAGCAAAAAGTCAATCATATACACAACAGGGAGATGCCGGGGAAATGTAGAGCACAAAAATATGTAGAGGACGATGGTCACAGGTAACCCTAACACACAAAATGTCAACAGTAGGTATAAGTGATATACATATACTGGATACAGGTGTTATACTTATTAAAGCTTGCTCACTATGGATGTCTTCGAAACATAGATACAGCAATATAACTTTTTATTAACACTAATACAGTTACTTGTTTCAAAAATTTCAAACTAGCAGCCGTTACTGCTGTATTCAGGAAAAAAAACTGAAAATACTAAAAAAAAATTAAATCCGCTATTCCTTTTCTAACGAATTTTCGTAAAACAAGAACCGTAATGTGGAAATCACGACTTTATAATTTGGAAACATTCTCTTTAAATGAGCGCGAACTAGGAGCCTTATATAGAACCACTATAATGTAGGGTCGGTTTCGATTTTGATATTTTTATATATAAGTATGTCCTCGGATGGGGTTGCCAAGAAGAGACCTCTCTATTAGCGAATTTTCATTAAGAAAAATTCGCTAATAGAGAGGTGAGGTCAGGTCAGGATGACATTACTAGGACCCCACCTGCTGATGCACAAATCACAAGAAAAATGTCTTGTTCACACCCCACAATAGGAAGCTACGGGACTGGGAGTAAATAGGGGTGCTGGGCGGGGTAGGTAGTAAAAAGGAAATATGAGCAGAAAATGCGAAGAAAACTGCTTGAAAGCTGTCTATTTGAAGCCATATCCACATTAAATCCTGCCTACCCCGCCTAACTCGCACAGTACCCCTATTCGCCCCCAGGTCACGTAACTTCCTTGGGCGGTATGAACAAGAAGTTCTTCTTGTGGTTTATGCAACGAGGGTGGTTGTCTGCACACGAGTAAGGAAGGAAAATGCGTACGACGAAGGAGATTACCCGGTTCGACTTGAGGTCCCTGCTTCGTCGTGGGGATTTTCCTTCCCCATCGCGTGCATACAACCACCCTCGCTGCATAAACCACAAGAAAAATGTCTTGTTCCAACCCGCCAAGGAAGTTACGGCAACTGGGGGATAGGGGTGCTGTGCGGGGTAGCCAGGATTTAAGGGGGATATGGCTTCAAGATGTGAAAAAGACAGCTTTCAAGCCCGTTTTATTCGAATTTTCTGCTCATATTTCCTTTTTACTACCTACCCCGCCCAGCACCCCTACTCACTCTTGGTCTCGTAACTTCCTTGGTGGGGGGTGAACAAGAAATTTTTCTTGGGGTTTATGGATCCAGGGGGGGGGGCTAGGCAGGTTTCTGAAAACAGTTTTTTGAAAAGCGTTCGGGAGCTAAACTGCAAATTTACCGAAAATTCGCTACCAAAACGCATTTACTACGTCCAGATTTGTTTCTTACAAACGCATCATATTTCGATAAAAAATGCAAAAACGCATTAACGAATTTGTTCTACGAAAATTAGCTAAAAAAATTATACAACCTTGACTTACTTGTCTCCCTGTTTAATAAAATTTACGAGACAGAAAGAATACCAGACTAATAGATGAAGTCGATCTTCGTACACTTGCCAAAACAACCACATTCCCACAGATGCGAGGACTTTAGGCTGATAAGTCTTATGAGCCATGCCCTTAAGATACTATTAAAAATATTACATAACAGGTTGTTTAGAAGATGCGAAGCAGAAATAGGACAGGATTAGTTGGGTTTTAGGAGTGGTATGGGGACAAGAAAAGCGCTGTTTAAGCTACAAGTGTTGTGCCAGGAGTGTTACGATCAACACGGGGACATCTTTCTCTGTTTTGTCGACTTTGAGAAGGCCTTCGACTGAGTGAAGCATCCGAAATTGATAGACGCCCTACGAAATATAGGTCTAGATGGCAAGAGCTTAACATTAATCGAAAGTTATATACCGGCACCAAGTGGACAACATTCGAATAGAGGGCGAAACTTCTAACAGCATAAATATTTGGAAAGGAGTGAGACAGGGATGCGTATTGTCACCCATGTTGTTTATTCTGTATTCCCAGCTTCTGTTCAAAAAGGTTCTTGGGGAAGATAATGAAGGTATAAAAGTAAATGGCGTTCGGATAAACACTATTAGATACGCCGACGACACCGTATTAATGGCAGATACAGATACCGGCATACAAAATATTCTAGATCAGCTAAATGCGACATGTTCGGGTTTTGGAATGCGGATCAACGAGAGGAAAACGAAACCCTATCATTATAAATAATAACATTATAAACCATTATAAATACTTGGGATGCTGGATAGACAGCCAATTAAACCCAGAAAAATAAATAAATTCCAGAATTGTACCAGCCAATAGCAACTTTACAAAAATACAAAGCCTTCTTTGCGATTCGCATCTCGACATAAACCTAAGGTTAAGGTTAACAAAAATGCTACATGTGGTCAGTCCTTCTGTATGGAGTAGAGACATGGACCTTAAAAATATCGAGCATGAATAAATTGGAAGCTTTCGAGATGTGGGTCTATCGGCGCATACTTAAAATACTATGGAAAGCAAGAGAGCGAAATGAAGAGGTCTTACACAGAGTGAACAGAGACAGAGAGCTTCTCCAGGTTGTCAAGCGGAGGAAGACAGCATATGTGGGCCACTTATTGCGCAATCCTAAATATTATATCCCGCAGCTAATAATTAAAGATAAACTAGAGGGGAAAAGAAGTGTAGGCAGAAAGAAACTGTCAAAGCTGAGAATAATAAAATATTGGGCTTTGAGAATTTGATGAGAGCGGCGGAGGATAGAGAGGAGTTTGCTGTTGTAGTCGCTAACCTCCATTAGTGGAGATGGCACCCAAAGAAGAATTTGAACGAAATTTGACACATATCTTATCATTGTATTAAGACCGCGGAAGAGTTCGTATATCAGCTATAACGGAATAACCTCGGTAGTTCAGTGGTAAGAACGTGTGCCTCTGAACCGAAGGGTACTAGGTTCGATCCCAGTAGGGTACCCTTTCATTTTTTCAGTACAAACTGTAAGATTAACATCAACCGAGGTTCTGGCATTGTATTTGAGCAAGTTTAATGTCTGCACGTTCCGCCCTTCGGAGGGGGCGTAAAGCCGTCGGTCCCGTGTCCATGCGATGTTGGGCACGTTAAAGGTCCCTACCCTCCTTACAGAAAAGCAGGGGTTCGGCAAAATTCCAGGATGGTGAGTTGAAACGGCTCCCTGGTGTCGGTGATTGGCCATAGTCGCGGAAATAGGCCGACGTTAAAGAAACGGAAAACACACACACAGCTATAACGGACATTTTTCCCCCCAAAAATATTCAAAAATATTTTTGAAAACGCTATATTTTTGTAAGTATCAGAGTAACTGGATAGATACTTTACATGTGGCTATAAATGGTGTAAATAAACCTATGTTGTAAATTTTAAGTAATTTCGTATACAATATTTATACTTTTTTCCAAATTAAAAACAAAATCTGAAAGACATGCGTTGAAACGACTTAGTCGTTAAAGTTCAATGCCCGACAGACAGAGTAGTTAACTGCCATTCGTAGATAGATTCATACAACAGATATAAACCCTACTCAACGGTAACGAAACAAAAGAAATAACAGGCATAAAACATACTACCCGAACCAACAATCGTGAAATCACGGCCACGAATATTGCAAATGACAGACCACATGAAATTAAGAATTTGCCAAATAATTGTTATTTAACTGGGGGATTCAATCAATTTTTAAAATACACCATATTTGTAGCTGGATGCACGGCCCCAAATACAGTTTTAGCACAGCATATGTATATAATGCTGTGGTTTTGGGCTAAAAGTGTATCATAATATAGTAGAAATCATGTCAAGTCTTTATAAAAATTATTCTAAAACAGTTTTTTATCTTACATCAGACGTGATATAAGACCGAAACAATTGTGGAATGTGTTTCAATAGCAATTCCACTAATTCTGTAAATAATTGTTACGTATACTTTTAATATAGTATCCTGGGCATGAAGCCGATCTGAAGTGTCACGTAAACAAAACGTGGAAAACTGGAATCGTGCTTGTTTTCTACACAGAAGGTTACGTGATCGATTTCAGCTCAATGAATGTATTTTTTTTTTGACATTTGGAGAAACAATGGTGCACAGATTTCATACGTTTTGAACAAGATCTCATTTTTGTTTAAAACGCCTGAGTTCATTTGTCACCTTTGAGTCTGAAATTATAATTTTCAGCAGGCATTTTAGCAAATTTGTATTTAAAAAAATTCGCTAATAGAGAGGTATCGGAGGTGAGACTTTGCAAACATTTTTCAAATGGGCGCGAATTTGGGCACCCAGGACTTGATATATATATATATATATATATATATATATATATATATATATATATATATATATATATATATATATATATAGATATATATATATATATATAGATATATATATATATATATATATATATATATATATATATATATATATATATATTATATAGCCCATTAAAATACTATCTTTCTTCGATAATGAAGAAAGAAAAAGATTTTTTCAACAAAAATGTCCCCTCTGAACTAACTAATACTTGTTCATAGTATTAATGTGCAAACATTTACAAGAAATTTGATTAAACATTTAAATAGTTTATCGAACGGCTTGAAAATTCTCTAAGTCATAGTAGAAAAAAAGAAAATGTTTATATCCTACTTTAATAATCTTATTATATTTGTAAAAATAGGTAAACCACAATAATAAAAATTAGAATCATGTAAGCTGTTGAAAAAGTAATAACATAAGGTGTGCATCAATGTTCAAGATTTATATTTGATTCCATCCTAATTTTTAACATGAATTTTTAAAACGGGGTCACTAACCATCCCAAAATACATAAACTAACATAGAGATTCGTGGAGAAACAGTTCTCTATGTATAGAATGGAGGAATGCATTTCTTTATGGATATTTTATTATAAAAATTGTATTAGATTATGCTGCAGCACATATTGCAACTGTAAAAATTCATTGCCTATACATTATATATATACCGATAAATATTATACCTAACGGATGTTCAAAGACTCCCGTCAACATATAAGTTTTGATGTGAAAAACAGCACATTAGCATTTACTGACGTTGTTATGCAAAAAAGTGTGACATTTGTGTTAACTCATAATCACATCATCAAACTTTTCGAAACGTATCTGATTACCCTAATACAAATGTAAGGTTAGATGCATTCTCACCACAATTAGACCCGTAGACCGGTTTCGCTCTAATTAGAGCTCGTCAGCACGGCATACTAATTGCAGCAAAAATATACATACGCAAGTTCTAGAGCTGGTCAGCTCTTTAATAGTTGGCTGGTGTAGTGTACTTGCAATATGGTAGGTGGTAGTGGAATTTTCCTTTACGTGATAGTAAAGGATTTTTTTCACGCCCGAAGAGGGACCACCCCTTACATCAAGGGGCCGGTAAAGTCTCAACGGACGTTTCTGGTTCTGGTGTATGAGTCCGTTTCCCTTATAAGCAAAAATGATGATAGCTCCTCCTTGTACAAAAGATTCCGGAGGTAAAATACCCCCCCATTCGGATCTCCGGGAGAGGGGTGTACAGGGGGCGCCAGCATCAAGATTTTACATATCCTTCTCGAATATATGTGGCCTAAATTCTAACCTGAACTCCGTCCACCATTTCCTCCAGGCTAATAGGCCAAACTCCTCTTCCTCGCCGAAACTCAAATCAGTGCCAAAACAGCCACTAATCACCTTCATTTCCTGGGGTATGAGCTCCTTACTTCCTTTAGATTGCATGGAGGCGTGTGCGCGTACGTCCGCAGCAACCTTCCCTGCACCAGACTTCCCAATTTAGAAGCTGGAAGAAAAGACATACTATGGATAAAACTCTCTCTCAGGACTGCAACTAAATTCATCTGTTGCATTTACCGGTCACCTTCTGACAACAACTTTGTCCAGCTCTATGACTACCTTTCTGAAAAAACCAAACATCTGATTTCTGACTATCCTTCCTCCTAGGTCACTATTCTTGGTGACTTCAATGCCCATAATAAGGAATTACTAGGATCTTCAAAAACTGATCCACAAGGAAGAGCAGCGGAGGCCTTTGCAGTCAGCAATTCGTTAGCCAATATGGTTCAGCAACCTACTTACTTTCCTCGCATCCCAACACACAGCTCAAATCCCTTGGATCTCCTTCTTACTACAAATCCTGACTGCTATAAGATATCAGTCACCGCCCCCCTTGGTCGCTCAGACCATGGCATGGTCACTGCTTCCTGCGCAATACAACCCGAGGTCACACAGTCATCACACCCACGTATCGTTTGGCACTACAACTCCGCAAACTGGGACGAAATGCGGAATTACTTTTCCTCATTTCCATGGGCGTCTGTCTGCTTCTCTCATCCTGACCCCACTGATATCTCACAAAACGTCACCGAAATTATCCACGCTGGCATGGAATTATTTATTCCACGTACACAGAAAACCTCTGCAGCCACTACTCTAAAGCCCTGGTTCTCTAAATCCTGTGACAAGGCCAGACTTGAAAAGGTCAAAGCTCACAAAAAGCTTCTACAAAATCCCAGTCAAGAAAATCGTCAAGCATTTAACGACGCAAGAAACCGCTATGTCCGCACTCTTTCTGAGGCAAAAAACTCGTTTAATAACCACATCAAAAACAAAGTCCTCTTAAGCTCCAGCGGCAGCAAACCCTTCTGGACTCTTGCTAAATCTATTGGGAATAATTTCTGCAAGAGCACGTTGCCACCTCTTGTCTCAGGGGATGAAATTGTTTCTACCGCCCTGGGCAAGGCTGAACTTTTCGCCGGCAATTCTACTCTCAACCCACCTCCAAATGTTCAACCACCAACAGTCCCCAATGTCACACATAAAATGACGGATATCATTTTCAAAACTAAAAAGGTACGAAAGATGCTCTCTTCTCTTAATACCAGGAAAGCCTCTGGCCTTGACGAGATCCCAACAATTCTTCTCAAAAAATGCGCACCAGAACTTGCTCCTGTCCTGACTCGTCTGTTTCAGATACCTTACAATGGAGGCATATTCTCTAGTAACTGGCAAGCTGCTCGAGTACAGCCCGTCCCCAAGAAAGGATCCAAAGCGCTTCCTTGCAACTAGAGGCCTATTTCTCTCCTTTCAGTCGTCTCTAAAGTGATGGAAAAGTATATAAATACCGAATTACTAAAATTTCTTGAAAAACACAGTCTAATCCTTGACCGGCAGTATGGATTTCGTCAGCGCAGATCAAGTGCTGACCTCCTTTTCCTTGTCACCCATTCTTGGAGCTACACGGTGAATCCTAGATTGTCGCTCTAGACATATCCAAAGCATTTGACCAGGTCTGGCACGCACTTTGTTTCTTCTCCACATCAATGACCTCCTCTCTAGCACATCCAACCCAGTTCACAGTTACGCGGACGACAGCACCCTCCACTCAAATATAGAATATTCTAAGCCTGTCTCTTTAGCCCAATTAGATGAGGATCGCACTCATAGAGGGTTCCATCTCCGTGGATCTCCAAAAAATATTAGACTGGGGAAGTAGAAATTTGTACAATTCAACCCCACCAAATCTCAAGTTTTGCTTTCTTTCTCATAAGAGATACACCAGCCTTAGACCCATCACAATAAACAGCCAAGTTATTCAAAATAATGAGTCCTTTTCACTTGTTGGCCTTTCTGTGGATCGAAATCTCAGTTGGCACCAACATGTCACACCAATTGCAGAAGCGGCTGCTAAGAAATTAGGTTTTCCCTTCCGGGCTCGCAAATACTTTTCACCAGCTAATCTCGATACCCTATATACTCCACAAATAAGACCAAACCTCGAATACTGCTCCCACATCTGGGGTGCTGCTGCCGCTTCTACACTCGCTATCCTGGACTCCATTCAGAAGAGAGCTATACGTCTCATCAGTGACCCTACCCTCACCCAAAGGCTGCCATTCCTTGCCCACCGACGTGCCGTTGGTGACCTCTCTCTCTTTTATAGATATCTGCACGGGCACTGCTCAGAGGAGCTTTCTTCCATAGTTCCTCCACCTGCTGCCCCCAACAGATCTACCAGGGGAACAGAGCGAATGCACCCTTGTAATGTCCAGGTCACCAGACATAGAACACCTTGTTATGCCCGCTCTTTTGTCCGGAGGACTTCCAAGTTGTGGAATTCCTTGCCGGCACATGTTTTTCCTTCTCCCCCGAACCTCCAAAACTTCAAGTCCAGAATTAACAAGTTGCCTCTTTCCTCCTTGTCGACACCCATGGTACGATAGTAGTTAGGATGTAAGCCCTCGTGGTGTGTTGTATATAAAATAATTTAAAAAAAAGCCTATATGTAATACGGCTATGCCATCCTGCACTGTATGTGGAAGAACAAGAGGAGGTGCTACACCAACAAGCGGATCCTCATAGCCACAGACAGCCCTTAAGGCCCTAAATGTGAGTGCCGAGACGAGACGAGCGACTTGGCTGGGCACCCTCATCTGGGTGCTGGGTCACTTGGGGGTCAAAGGCAATGAAGAAGCTGACAGCCTCGCGAAAAGAGGGTCAGCCGAACCATTTAAGGGACCAGAACCGGTTCTGGGCGTGACAAAAAGCACTGCCAGGGGATCCATTAAGTCCTGGGTCAGAAATGAACACAAGGTGTACTGGGCTGACTGCCCAGGGCTCAGACATGAGAAGTCAGTAATTGACAAACCCAGAACCATAACAGATCTCTTGACAGGACAGATGGCTGTCACGAAACACCTGCTAAAAATGGGGCGGTTCGAGGGGGACCTGGTATGCAGACTCTGCGGCGAGGGGGAGGAATCAGCCCAGCACATCTTGTGCAAGTGTAAAGTTCTGGACTGTAAAAGACAACTGATCTATGGACAGCCTAGACCGCAGGCAGAGCAGTATAAAACTTCACCCTACTGATTGTGGTGCAGATGGAGCGTGGAATAGAAAAGACAAAGGGCATGCACAATAAGCTAAAGGCTGAGATGCTATCGGGGCGGGAAAGGCGTGGACGAGCCCTGAGAAAAAAAAGGCCTATACGACTCATTAAACAATCTACAATACTCGTGAGACATCTGTATACTATTGGCATAATTCTCCTTAATACTCAGTCCGTAAAATTAAAAAACTCAAATGAAAAAATTTACATTTATTCATAATTATAACAACATTAGTATGCTAAACGAAACTAGAGAAAGATTACATCGTTTTGGGAAATTATTCAGTATCATCTGGTCTAAAATGGTTTAGGAGATTAATAGACCAATCAGTTTCGGCACCTTTAGTAAATTCTCTTACAAATCTATAATTACAAACACATAATTTCCCCCGATATTCTGGCAACAGTCCCATATTTATCGGAGGCTCTTCACCTTGAGATCTCATCATGCCCAAACCTTTCAAGGCATGATACACCATTGTGACTTCAACAAAACGTTTCTGTTCTTTTCCATTCTCATCATCATTGAAGATTATTCCAATCTGAAAAATTAATAACAATGGTTAATCTGAGGGACGTGTTTGCTCGAAAGTAATGAGTTGTGTAAAAAATTGTTATCTTATTTTTAGCAAATTTTCCTAGAAAAAGTAACATAGAGTTTAAGCATTTAATGAAAATTCGCTACCATAACGCACTTGCTGCGCCCCGAAATTTTTGTACATAATTTACTCAAAAATGTAGAGAAACTGAATGAAAATGCACTTGATATGCAAATGTAAAATTTAACCAACACGAATTTGCATAAGCGTCTCGTGACAGTAATTAACGTGGCTCGCAACAGTAACTAACATAACTGCAACTGATGAGATTTTGCTGTTTTAACAAAACAAAAGACCTCCGTGAGGTGCTGATTACATACAATCCTGCCAACTGATCTTCCTGACCTGCCCCTACATCAGTCTGCCGAATTGAAAAGCTAAAAGAAGGGAAAAGAGGAAGGGAAAACCAACCCTGCCATATATCAAGGTCGTGTGAGCATAATGTATATTTTCCTTGCCATTTTTCCTTCTTTTAGCTTTTAATTAGGCAAACTGAGGTCAGGGCAGGTCAGTGAGGTCAGTTAGCAGGATTGTGTGTAAACAGAACCTTAGAAAGGTCTTTTATTTTGTCAAAACAGCAATAAACTCATTAGTCTCAGTTATGTCAATTACTGTCTTGAGCCATGTTGGTTTTACTTTCCTATTTTGGCTTCTATTAGCTTTTCAATTCGGCAGACTGATGTCGGGGCAGGTCAGGAAGATCAGTTGGCAGGATTGTATGTAATCAGCACCTCACGGAGGTCTCTTGTTGTTAAAACAGCAAAATCTCGTCAGTTGCAGTTATGTTAGTTACTGTTGCGAGCCATGTTAATTACTGTCGCGAGACGCTTATGCAAATTCGTGTTGGTTAAATTTTACATTTGCATATTAAGTGCATATCATTTAGTTTCTCTACATTTTTGAGTAAATTATATACAAAAATTTCGGGGCGCAGCAAGTGCGTTATGGTAGCGAATTTACGTTAAATGTTTAAAATCTATGTTACTCAATTTTCTATGAACCTAGAAAGTTGAATTTTAGTGTCTAGTAAGATATTTACAAGGGAAACATCATCCAAATTTCATCAAAATAAGTTCGTTATTTTTTGAGATACGAATTTTTTTCTCGCAAAATCTTTTTTTTTTTTTTAAAGAAAAAACAACAATGTCGTTAATGTTGATAGAATTTATTTTTGACTGTCAATGAAATAATTTGATTTTTGTTTAATTGTTGTAATGAACATTTAATGAACAGAAGTGGTGTTAGCAATTGCAACAAAAACCAGAAGTATTGGTAGCAACACTAAATCGACCTATTTCTCAATGTTTCGCTGGAACAGAAAAGAAATTTGAATCGGTGAGAACTGATTCAGCCGTTCTAAAACAAGCAAAAACTATTGTGAAGAATACATTTTTCACGTAAAATGAAAAAAAAAATCGGGGCGCAGCAAGTGCGTTATGGTTTAAACCTGGGCGTCCAACAGACCAGGCAAAGTCCCTGAGGTCAATAAGTATCATGTCCTTCTTGCTAAAAACAATGGAAAAACTGCTCGACCGGTACATTAGGGGCGGTGTACTGGAAGCATATCCTCTACACTGCCGAAAATATGCACACAGAGCAGGAGTCTCAACAGAAACAACACTGTACCAACTGGTGCTGAAACTGGAGAATACGCTGGAGAACAGGGAGGTGGCGTTGGGGGCCTTCCTACGCATAGAGCAACACCTCATTCGGATCAGTACTGGCAGCTGTCAGGTAGCGTGGAATAGAGGAGATCTGCAGATGGATCGGTTCCATGCTCAGGGACAGGGCGGTGTTCACCTCACTCGCGGGAGTGACTCTGCTGGCAGGGGTCGCGGCGGGGTGTGCGCAGGGGCTCGCGTTCTGACTCCCCTGTTTTGGTGCCTAGTCGTGGATGGCTTCCTAAGGAGGCTCTCAGGAGGGGGGTACGAGGTACAGGGCTAGGCGGACGACATCATCATAGTCCAAGGAAAGGGTACACAGTCAGTGTGGGAGCGCATGCAGACAGCACTGAAAGTGGTGGAAAGGTGGACGGTTGGCCAAGGGCTTGGGGTGAGCCCAGAGAAAGCAACCGTCATACCGTTTACAAAGAGGAGGAAGTGGGGGAGCCACAGACTTCTCACTCTATATGGTAGAAATATTCCAATGGCCAGGGAGGTAAAATATCTTGGGGTCGTATTGGACTCTAAAGTAACCTGGACTGGTCACGTTGAAAAAATACTGCGTAAGGCAGTTATGACTCTAGCCGTCAGTAGGCGGCTATATAAAAAAACGTGGGGACTAAGACCTAGTATGGCACACTGGCTGTACACAAGGGTGGTCAGACCATCGTTAACATACGCGGCACTGGTCTGGTGGCCTAAGGTGACACAATCCAGTGCCAAACAAAAACTAGGCAAGATCCAAAGGATGGCTTGCCTGATCATCACAGGGGCCATGACTTCAACCCCAACAGCCGCCATGGAGGTGTTGCTGGATCTGTCCCCACTAAAGTGTGAGAACCACAGAACTCTCACTCTATATGGTAGAAACATCCCAATGGCCAGGGAGGTAAAATATCTTGGGGTCGTATTAGTTATCATGGGGGAGGCCAGGCTAGGACTATACAGACTAGCCTGCAATGATAAGACTGAAAATCAACCCAGGCTGCAGTGGCCCCTGCAAAATTCAGGAAATCGTAAAGGAGCCCATGCTTGAAATGAGGTCAGACTTCGCGAGCCCGCGAATCTGCAGGGGAAACAATATTACAGTGAAAATCCCCGACAGCGAGGCATGGCGGGGAGAGACGCCGGGCTTACCACGGGACGTCCTCGTCTGGTTCACGGACGGTATTGGCGGGGGCGTGGGACAGGGGCAGGTGTTTATTCGGAAGGACCGAGGGTAACTCATAGTATTTCTCTCAGAGCTCATGCAAAGGTCTTTCAGGCCGAAATGTACGCCATCTTGCACTGTGTGCGAGAGAACAAGAGGGGAGGCTACAACAACAAGGGGATCCTCATAGCCACAGACAGTCCTTAAGGCCCTAAGTAGCCCACATGTAAATTTCAGGCTGGTAAGTGAATGCCGAGACAAGAGAGACCTGGCTGGACAGAATGAGGTCACCCTCATTTGGGTGCCGGGTCACTCTGGGGTCAAAGGCAATGAAGAAGCTGACAATCTCGCGAAGAGAGGGTCAGCAAAAAGATTTATGGGACCAGAACCGGTCCTGGGCGTGACGAAGAACACTGCCAGGGGATCCATTAAATCCTGGGTCAAAATCGAAGATAAGATGTACTGGGCAGACTGTCCAGGAACCCAGTTCAAAGAGAGCTCTGGAGCTGCTAAATCTTAGCAGAGGACAGCTCAGAAACATAACAGGACTCTTGATGGGACACATGGCCGTCAAGAAACACCTGCATAAAATGGGGAGATTCGAGGGGGAACTGGCATGCAGACTCTGTGGAGAGGGGGAGGAATCAGCACAGCACATCTTGTGCGAGTGTACAGCTCGACAACTGATCTATGGACAGCCTAGACCGGAGACAGAGCAATGTCAAAAATGTTAGCTGCAAGTAGACTTTTGTAAAAATGCTATCTAGACCCCTCGTGATTCGAGGTTCAAATGGTAAGCAAACAAAGTTTTTTTCGGATTTCTCTCTTCTAAACGTCATTGATTCCGTCAACATTTTCTTTGTTTTTTGTTTGTTGAATAGTTTTTCCACTAGGCAAGCAGTGCATCCGTTATATTCGGCCACGTTCTTAATATAGTTTAATTCTTTGGTATATCTACTTTTGTTTACAGGAAAATTAACAAACTGATTTATTAAAAAAAATTCAGACTGGCCATTTTTTGTGCGTACGTATGATGTGAGTCGTTCGGAATGTAGCTTAGAGTGGTGGTTTCCTTTCTATAGACATCTAATTCGAAAGTGTCTTTATTCTTGATAACTAGTACATCTAGAAAGGCTAATTTATTATTAATTTCTAAATCGTGGGTAAATTCTATGGACTAGTTCAAGGCACAGTGATTTTGGAATGTGTGGAGTAGAAAAGACAAAGGGCATGCACAATAAGCCAAAGGCTGTGGTGCTATCGGGGCGGCAAAGACGCGGACGAGCCCCAAGGAAAAAAAAAATTTCATTAAATGCTTGAAATTTGTATAATTCTTTTTCTATAAACTTAGTTGAATTTTGATATGCAGTAATGTATTTACGGGGCCAATATATCAACCAAATTTCATCAAAATAAATCAATTTTTTTTTTAGAAAAATTAGTCTGATAGGGTTGGCTAACGAACTCATCCAAGCTATTAATAACAGAAAGATCCTTGCAGAGTTTCATTAAAATCGGTTAATAACTTTTTAAGTTATTGGTTGGATGAATATATATATATATATATATATATATATATATATATATATATATATATATATATATATATATATATATATATATATATATATGCTGAAAATGGAAGATATCAAATAGGTATGTTACAATTGGCTGATATACTTTGTTGAGAGTGATAATGAGCGATGAATATGATGATGAATATGATGAAATATCTCGGAAAATAAGTGGATGCCCTAATTTTCTTCACCGTTTTCGTCATTTATGCAAAAATTACGTGGTTATGCAAAATTTCATCAAAACCACTTATATGTCAAGGTACTAGACAATACCCGAAAAACTGAAACTGAATTTCCATTGATGACGCCATTAAAGGCAAAACCAGAGAAGAAAGCAAGCAAAACTGACCCAGAGAAAGTCTCTACATCTGTATTTATTATTGAACAGTTTCACTAAGTAATCGCAAGAACAATCAATGTAGTACAAATGTTTAAGATATTTCAATAATCCACAGGTAAAGGATAAAAACAATTAACAAAATACAGTGCAAAATCTAGTAAGTAGTCCAGATTATATTGATATTTTTACATCTACCTACATTTTAAATGTAACTTGTTTGATAAAATGTGGATTTAAATCCTTTAAAAAGCATATCTGTTATTGCCTTCACTTTTTTGACAGCAAAACATCAGCTAAATCCAAGTGTATAAATGAACTGTCAAAAGATATTCTTTTAACAAAACTTAAAATGTGGTGGGCAACTGAAAATTGTGTTATGTTATATTTAATAGTCTTTTTGGTGATTTTAATTCTAATAATGGTAAAACAGTTTTATGAATATTTCATCGCTGCTCATCCAAATAGAAGATTCCTGCGTGAGTTAGAATATTCCCTGTCTAGAGACACATTGAATTAATAATGACTACTACTTGTATCTTAACTGTTCATTTCTTGCATCTACATTAGTTGAATTTATAGTTAAGTGACACATATTTGACATAACTAAGCTTTCTATAAGAATACTGACATTAAAATATAAATTTTTCAAATCAAATGTTTTTCTCTAATTAAGTCAAATTTTCTTGAAAACCAACATTATAAAAATACATTAAGATTGCTTGAAACACTCCTCCCAACAGGAGTACTAGATGAAATCAATCTTGCTTAAGACAAAAATTATGGGATTTTACAAGCATAATTATAATACGTTAAGGGACTAATAATGTGGTGGCTTAATTCTAAGAAGGTAATAATGTTAACAGCATAATATTGAATAGGCAAATAAACTGTTGATTCTTACACTTAAAATTGAAGACAAAGGTAATAAAGGAGTGTGGATTGGTAAGGAAATCAAAAAACTAATATTACCTGTACCTGGTACGGAAATGAGAAGTAAATATCATCCACATTAATGGCTATTTGCTCACGTTGTGCCAAAGACATCAATGCTATAGACCGTTGCAAACTTGGGATGATATCACTTGTAACTAGTCCATCTAAGGCTTTAATATTTCCTTCAGATATCAAATGAGAAACTACCTACAAAATACACATAAGTCCAACGAAATAACTTAAAGTTTGATACGAACCTCTACGGCTTTTCTAGAACCTGAAACGAACTCCTTTAAACTAAATTCGCGATCAAGATAAGGTTTGATAATGAATGTAGTTAAAAAGAAATTTCTTATGGATTTATATAATGAAGGCCATACGATCTTCGGAAAGGTCATAAGAGGTGGTAATTTCTTAGCTGGTGGTGGTGATGGTTCATTCTGAGAACAAAATGAGCGATAATTTGATTTTTTTGATAAACTTTTTTGCAAGGCATTTTGTAAAGCTAAACTGTTTGAAAAACTTGAAAATGAACAATTATTGCATAAAACACTTATAGCAGCACATTTTCGATAAATATTATTTGATGAACTCTGTAAAATATACATAGAATTTTCCACTGAACATTTTGCTAAAAGACTAATAATCATTTTTTTAACAAACAAAAAGCAAGGTTAAAAACCATCATATAATTTAATTTTGTTGACATGTGAAAGCTTAATTGACGTCAAAAGACAAGTGACAGTTTTGTCTGATAAGCTAAAGAGAAACCCATTTGTCTATGGATAATAGAGTTTTTAATAATAGATTACTTGATTGATGTATCCATAAGCAGTTTCTTTGAAAACTGTAATACTTTAAGTAAAGTTGCTTTAATAACACTACCATCGTGGCAATTTAATAATTTAAATTTTTTACCTTTTTTTACCTAGTTTGTTACAACGAAATGAAGAGAGTTGCTGGAGACATGGTTGTACGTCAGGACAACATCGCCTTGAGATTGTGATGATGACGATAACTCATTTTTAAAGCCACTTTTGGTCATAACATTTTACTGCTTTACAACACCAAAACTATTCGAGTGATTAATGGTTATGACAGATCTCTACGTCTGCATTTTGTTATCACAGATGGCAAAAAAAAGGAAAGGTCTAACGCAGCAAATGCGTTATGGTAGTGAATCATCATAGAAATGATCTGGCACCAAACATTTTTTTAATTAAATGCCTATAACTTTTCTCTCTTTTAACATAGTGATCTATTTTTTGGGATACAGTTTGATTTTTATAACGTGAAGCTACGTACCAAATTTGGTCACATTAGCTTCGTTAACTACGGGAGGAAAACCCAAAATTTTCCCGGAAAACCTGGTCAGATTTTCTTGGCTGACGAACTTATCAAAGCCATTAACAAAAGCACGCTACCTGCCTAATTTCATCAAAATCAGCCTATTATTTTTTGAATTATCGGTGTGATTATATATATATATATATATATATATATATATATATATATATATATATATATATATATATATATATATATATATATATATATATAAATTGAAACTAACCCCGGATATGGTTTCTATGGGTCGTAGTTCGCGCTCATTAAAAAAAATTCAAAATTCACAAGTTGGGATCTCCCCATTTGTGAATTTTTCCTACGAAAATTAACTAATATATCGTATAGTAAAGCAATTAAGAGTGATTTATTAATAATTACATTTTAATTACACAATTAGATCCCAATAGTTTAATTTTATAATATATATTTAATTTAGAAGGAAAGCAATTAAATGATAGCAACCTCAGTGGTAAAAACGAGTGCTTCTGCAGCCAAGTGTTGCTAATTCGATTCATTTCACTTTTTGAGTACATATTTTAAAATTAACATTGTCCGACGTTGTGGCATTTTGTGTTCAAGCAAGTCGAATGTCTGCAGGTTCTGTTCTTTGGATGGGACTTAAAGCCGTCGGTCCCGTACACAGTACAATGTTGGACACATTAAAGATCCATACTCCCTTTACAGAAGGGAAGTTTTTCGGCAAAATTTTCAGTATGGTGAGGTGAAACTGCCTTCCGGTCCCATATTTGACTACCATTGTCGCGAAAATAGACCGACGTTAAAAAATCAAATATGATATACATACAATCAGTACATATTGTAAAATTAATATGATCCGACATTGTGGCATTGTGCTCGAGCAAGTCGAATGTCTGCAGGTTCCGTTTTTCGGACAGGACGTAAAGTCGACGGTCCCGTACATGATATGGCATAGAAGAGCATAATTTTCAGTATGATGGGGTGAAACTGCCTTATGGTCCCGGTATTTGGCTATTGACGCGTAAAAAAACAAAAGAAACCAAATATATTATAGGTAACTTTGCAGTTTAGTTCATGGAGGGTGTTTAGGAAACTTTTTCAGAAATATGCTTGGAGAACCCCCGCCCAAACCCTGGATCCACAAACTACAAGAGAAGTTTCTTCCAAATAATCCCCAAGAATGTTACGGGACCAGGAGTGCATGGTGGTGTTGGGCAGTGAAAAATAAAAAGGAAATATTTGCGGAAAATGCGAAAAAAAAGCTCAGTCAGACCTTGAAGAGCTGCCTTTTTCACATTTTGCAGCCATATCTCCTTTCTCTACCCTCTATTCCCGCAGGTCCCGTAACTTTCTTGGGGGTTATTCCCAAGAAAGTTTTCTTATGGTTTATGCATTTAGGGTGGTTTTAGGGACGCAAGAGGGTAAGGAAAACCTCCATGACGACGTAGAGGAAGTCCCCCACTCCAACCCATCAGTCAAAAGACGGACGAGTGTAATCTGAGGATTAGATAGTGGCAGGTGACCGCAGGGGAAAGGGGTATATCGGGAAAGGAGCCTATGTAACATAGGAAGCGAAAAAATAGGGAAATTGGGAGAAAACATCATTTTTAACTTACCGCACCACAGGCCAGCGAAGAAGCTTTAATGTAAATAACTCATGAAAGACAAGGGAGCAAACGGTAAGAAGAGTGTAAACGTGCATGTAAGATGCCAAACTTTATCTACGGCAGTCGGTCTATCTAAAACTGTCCGTGGACCAAACTGCAAATTCACCACATTAACATGCAATTTTTTTTATTTTTTTTAACACACCACGAAGGCATACAGCCTAAATACTAAGGGTGCATTCGCTCTGTTCCCCTGGTAGATCTGTTGGGGGCAGCAGATAAAAGAACTATGGAAGAAAGCTCCTCTGAGCAGTGCGCGTGCAGATATCTATAAAAGAGAGAGAAAGAGAGAGAGAGAGAGAGAGATAGAGAGAGAGAGAGAGAGAGAGAGAGAGAGAGAGAGAGAGAGAGAGAGAGAGAGAGAGAGAGAGAGAGAGAGAGAGAGAGAGAGAGGTTACAAACGGCACGTCGGTGGGCAAGGGAGGGCCGCCTTTGGGTAAGGGTAGGGTAACCGATGAGACGTATAGCTCTCTTCTGAATGGAGTCCAGGATAGCGAGTGTAGAAGCGGCAGCAGCACCCCAGATGTGGGAGCAGTATTCGAGGTTTGGTCTTATTTGTGAAGTATATAAGGTATAGATATTAGCTGGTGAAAAGTATTTGCGAGCCCGGAAGAGGAAACCTAATTTCTTAGCAGTCGCTTCTGCAATTGATGTGACATGTTAGTGCCAATTGATATTTCGATCCACAGAAATGCCAACAAGTGAAACGGACTCATTACTTTGAATAACTTGGTTGTTTATTGTGATGGGGACTAGGGCTGGTGTATCTCTTATGAGAAAGAAAGCAAGACTGTGATTTGGTAGGGTTGAATTGTACAAGATTTCTACTTCCCCAGTCTAATATTTTTTGGAGATTCACGGAGATAGAGCCCTCCATCAGTCTGCGATCATCATCTAATTGGGCTAAAGAGACAGGCAGAATATTGCATATTTGAGTGGAGGAGGTAGTCGTCCGCGTAACTGTGCACTGGGTTGGATGTGCTAGAGAGGGGGTCATTGATGTGGAGAAGAAACAAAGTAGGGGCTAAAGCTGAACCTTGAGGAACTCCTGCATTAATTGGATACAGTTTAGAGGAATGGCCATCCACAACAACAGAAATGCTCCTGTTGGAGAGGAAATTTGCTGTCCACGTACAGAGTTGTGGTGGTAGGCCATAGGCCGGTAAGTTATTAAGCAGCGCTGCGTGCCAAACCTGGTCGAATCCTTTGGATATATCTAGAGCGACAATCTGGGATTCACCGTGTAGTTCCATAGATTTGTTCCAAGAATGGGTGACAAGGGAAAGGAGGTCGGCAGTTGATCTGCGCTGACGGAATCCATACTGCCTGTTGTGGATTAAAAATTTGAGTAATTCGGTGTTTATATACTTTTTTACAAGCATACAATAGTTTAAAAAGAGCCTCGGTGGTTAAGTGGTAAGAACGAGTGCCTCTGAACCAAAGGGTACTTGGTTCGATTTCCAGGGTTCCCTTTCACTTTTTCAGTACATACTGTAAAATGAACATCAACCGAGGTTGTGGCATTTGTATCCGCGGACGAGCCCTGAGGGAGAGAGAAAGAGAGAGAGAGAGAGAGAGATAGAGAGAGAGAGAGAGAGAGAGAGAGAGAGAGAGAGAGAGAGAGAGAGAGAGAGAGAGAGAGAGAGAGAGAGAGAGAGAGAGAGAGAGAGAGAGAGAGAGAGAGAGAGAGAGAGAGAGAGAGAGAGAGAGAGAGAGAGAGAGAGAGAGAGAGAGAGAGAGAGAGAGAGAGAGGTTACAAACGGCACGTCGGTGGGCAAGGGAGGGCCGCCTTTGGGTAAGGGTAGGGTAACCGATGAGACGTATAGCTCTCTTCTGAATGGAGTCCAGGATAGCGAGTGTAGAAGCGGCAGCAGCACCCCAGATGTGGGAGCAGTATTCGAGGTTTGGTCTTATTTGTGAAGTATATAAGGTATAGATATTAGCTGGTGAAAAGTATTTGCGAGCCCGGAAGAGGAAACCTAATTTCTTAGCAGTCGCTTCTGCAATTGATGTGACATGTTAGTGCCAATTGATATTTCGATCCACAGAAATGCCAACAAGTGAAACGGACTCATTACTTTGAATAACTTGGTTGTTTATTGTGATGGGGACTAGGGCTGGTGTATCTCTTATGAGAAAGAAAGCAAGACTGTGATTTGGTAGGGTTGAATTGTACAAGATTTCTACTTCCCCAGTCTAATATTTTTTGGAGATTCACGGAGATAGAGCCCTCCATCAGTCTGCGATCATCATCTAATTGGGCTAAAGAGACAGGCAGAATATTGCATATTTGAGTGGAGGAGGTAGTCGTCCGCGTAACTGTGCACTGGGTTGGATGTGCTAGAGAGGGGGTCATTGATGTGGAGAAGAAACAAAGTAGGGGCTAAAGCTGAACCTTGAGGAACTCCTGCATTAATTGGATACAGTTTAGAGGAATGGCCATCCACAACAACAGAAATGCTCCTGTTGGAGAGGAAATTTGCTGTCCACGTACAGAGTTGTGGTGGTAGGCCATAGGCCGGTAAGTTATTAAGCAGCGCTGCGTGCCAAACCTGGTCGAATCCTTTGGATATATCTAGAGCGACAATCTGGGATTCACCGTGTAGTTCCATAGATTTGTTCCAAGAATGGGTGACAAGGGAAAGGAGGTCGGCAGTTGATCTGCGCTGACGGAATCCATACTGCCTGTTGTGGATTAAAAATTTGAGTAATTCGGTGTTTATATACTTTTTTACAAGCATACAATAGTTTAAAAAGAGCCTCGGTGGTTAAGTGGTAAGAACGAGTGCCTCTGAACCAAAGGGTACTTGGTTCGATTTCCAGGGTTCCCTTTCACTTTTTCAGTACATACTGTAAAATGAACATCAACCGAGGTTGTGGCATTTGTATCCGCGGACGAGCCCTGAGGGAGAAAAAAAAGTTGAATATCTGCACGGTCTGCCCTTCGATGGGGGTGCAAAGCCGCCGATGCCGTGTCCATGCGATGTTGGGCACGTTAAAGATCCATACCCTCCTTACAGAAAGGCAACTGCTTCCTGGCGTCGGTGATTTGCCATAGTCGCGGAAATATACCGACGTTAAAGAAACAAAAACATACACACAATAGTTTGAAATTGATAATTGTTGTTGCCCTCATTTGATGAAACCGTTCCATACAAAATATACATGTAGAGACTTTTACCCTAGTTTTAAAAGTGCTTATTTTCTTCTCTGTAACCAGTTTCGCCTTTTTCGGCATCGTCATGAATGCGCATAAATAAATCCAATTTTCTCCTGCCTGATGATGCCGTACAGTGTGAAGCCGGTTGTAGAGAAGAAAACAAGCTTTTGTGAAGCCAGAAAAGAAGTCTCTACATCTGTACTCAGTTCTATTAAATTAATTCTGATTTATTATTGTCACTGGGCAATCAGTGCCATCTACAGAGTTTGAACTTTTACTAATTACTGCGCATGAGTCGTTTAGATCGACCATCTTCCTACAGCTGTTTTGCCATTTCAGTTTCAGTTGGTGGATTTTTACAACAGTGAGTGAAGGTGACGAGGAGGTGGAAGTGTGGTTTTGAAGGTCCTTCCTTTGTTATTGCCTTCACACGGCAGGCTCAAATAATTCCAATTCAGTTGATTTTCATTTAGTTTTGTGTGTATACGTATCGAGCAGAATACTGACAAAGAAAATTGTCCAGTATTGGCTGTATACCGAAAACACAGTACTTAGAATTATTGTCCCTAGTGACAAAATTGACGTTTGAGGTTTATTTTGGTTTCGGGAATGGCGTCTTAACTAACAAAATTTATATAAGACAGCTTAGAAAAATTCACAGGTATTTAATTTAGTGGACAATCTTGTGTGATTGTGAAAGAACAATGGCAAATACGAAAGCTACTAGTAGTGCACTGCGTGCTTTAGCTGTAGAATATAAAAGTCTTTTAGAAGAACCAGTAGAAGGTTTTTGTGTCAAACTTGTGAATGAGGACAATCTTTTTGAATGGGAAGTTGCTATTTTCGGACCCCCGGACACTTTATATATGGGTGGTTGCTTCAAGGTAAGTTTGTAATAACCTGACAATGATTTTGATACCTATTTTTGTTTTTGATATAACAGGTAATTAATTGATTCAGGTATACTATAATCTTCTTGGTTTAGTAATGATGTTTTGAATGCCAGAATCCTGTTATTTTTTCTTTATCTTCTTATACAAAGAAATCGTAATTGACATGTTGATGTTTTTCTACGAACTCCTCTTAATACGTACGTATTTGTTTTGATGACCTTGTTTAATGTTTGTAACAAGTCGCAGAATTTTAGACAATAAATTATTAGCTGCTCTTATTTTTAACATCATTTTCGTAATTCATTGAGAATGTATAGGTCACCAGTTTTCTTTAAAAAATGAATGGCATTTTTTTTTGATAAGTCACATCCAAATGATTCTCATTGTTTTTTTTTTCAGAAAATGTAGTATTAATGTGTGATTTAATAAAATTAATTCACTATGAATGAATACAATGAGGATGTTGACCTCTTGCTTTTGAAAAAAATAGAACTACTAGTAGGTACTTGCATAGGTACCTACTTGCCTTATATGTGATAACTTCCTGCTGATTTTTTCTTTGAAAATAGATAAGTAATTACTGTATATTAGATAAAGTAAATAATAATAATCACATTAATGCAGTTACTTGTAACATAAAAGCCCCCCCCTCTCCCCGCCCCATTTACTTCTATTCTTTTATATTGTAGCAATAAAATAAAGCCCTTTTAAAAGAGAATGCAACCTGCCAGCTGTAATAGGTTAGGCCTATCTTTTAAATACCAATTCAAGCCAGTGATGAAGGATTGTCAATTTTTTAATGAGTTACGCCATATTTGATTTTTCATATTTATTTGAGATCTGTTATGTTTGTTGAAGACGATTTGACATTTGCCTTATTCTTTTGTTGGATGTGACTACCAATTTTTTTAAAAATTTTATTCCAAAACTCAAGTTTGTTAGTATCTAAAACAAAAAAAAACCATTCTGCTGACAGAACCATGGTTAAAGACAGTGACAGTTTAACAGCATTTTTAGCGAATTTTCTTTAAAAAAAATTCACTAATTGGGAGATCGCCACTAGAATTTTGAAAAAATTTCTACAAATGAGCGCTATTTAGGACCAGCCGATGACGATCAAATTTGGTGAATACCTTCCTCTTGGAAGTAGTGGCTTGGATAAGTTCGTTAGGCAGGAAAATCTGCTCAGTTCAGATAAATTAAACAATGCTTTGTTTTAATTAGATAGTCGGATTTCCCGGTCCGTGCCAGTTCTGAGCTGACCTTTAATGTATCGAATTTCGACCACGTAATTATAATGCATGTTTGTAAGAAAAGAAATTCGGGACGCAACAAGTGCGTTATGGTAGCGAATTTTTATTAAATGGTTCAAATTTGAATAGCTCAATTTGCTATTAACCTATGAGGTTCGTTGGCCAGGAAACTACTTTTTTCGGGAACATTTCAAGTTTATCTTCGAAACATTTCTGTACATTTTCAAGCAATAAAGTTATTTAATGATATATGGTTTATTGTTTCTACTATATAGGTCAGACTGGTAACCAAATTTGATGCCTGATTTCCTTAAAAAAACACATATTTGCTATTTAAAACATTTTTATGAAAATTCACTACCATAACGCACTTGCTGCGTGCAGACTTTTTAAATTGTAGAGGTCTTTTCCTTCTAAAAATTGAGTGAGCCATAATTTGAAATACAAGAGCAGAATCTGCAATTTTCCATACATTAAAAATGTAATTATGATTTGATATACTTATTAGTTGCATTTTTAGCGAATTTTCATTAAGAAAAATTCGCTACTAGAGAGGTCACAATGAAAAGCTTTCGGAAAAATTTCTTCAGATGAGCGCGAATTTGGGTCCCTGGCAAGGGCGTACCCAGGATCAAAACTAGAGGGGGAGGCAAGCCATGGTCGTTCAGGTTGTAACATCTTATCGCGAAAAAGGTGAATGAAACCAAAATTTTAAGAAAATTATGTATAATTATAGCAGTGCTTTATCAGCTAAGTTATTACAATTATTTGCTTGAAAAAAAATTATTCTAGTTACATGTCTTATAGTAGTATAATTTTTCTTGGATTTGTACAAAACTTGTTTAAAACTCTCGTTTCAATCCAGTCCTGATTTTCCTTGAAGAATTTCCGATGGACGCTCATCAAACACAACCCAGCCAGTCTGTCTTCTCCCATTGTACTTCTCAGCCAGGTCTTTACCCTTCGAAGGGTACTGAAAGATCGTTCAACGGTAGCCGTAGTTGATGGGAAAGCACTTAAAATGAGGAATGCATGCCTTGTTGCAGGAAAAAAAAATTAGCCTCCTCTAAAAGTGCAGCCACTTCAATATCCTTTAATTTGTCTCCTGCTAAATCCTTCTTTTTCCACAGATTATACCACAAATCTAATTATGCAGAGATATCACCCAACTCATAAAACTCAATGAAATATTTTGCATCTTTCTCCAAATCTTTTGAAGTCATTTTTAGCATGTATGAAGGATGAAGATGGGATAAGGCAAAATCAGGTGTATTTTCGTGTGAGAATCTAACATTCAATGATAAAGTTAAAAGTCAAGATAAGGGATGATCAACGATCGTCTCCAATATTCAGTCGCAGTTTCAGATGGCGGATTACTTCTTTGTATTTGCTTTTGAACAATTCGTGGGACTGTTAACTCAACGCCGACTTTCTCCGCGATATCATGTGATTTTTCAAGTAATTCATCAGAAACATGTTCAATTTTTTGTCGATCCTTCTTGATGACATCAAGGATTGCACCAATATATTTCCTCACCATAATCAAATCCATATTTTTACTTTGTAGAACGTTCACAACGGGTTCCAAAATCGCAGAGTACTTTGCAATCATGACTAAACCTACGATGAAAATTGGTGCGCGTACCAGGATCTCTAAAATCGATCGTCAAGGCCTGTGTAAATTTCAAGTATTAACTTTACTAATATGCCGTCTAATAATAGTGTACAACTCTTAAGAAAATTCGCTACTATAACGCACTTGCTGCGTCCCGGAATGTTTTGTATTTAGTTAGGTGCGTGCTACATTAATCAATTTCTCTACGGTTTGTCACTTGGTAAACGAGTGGTAATGTAATAAGTGTTATTTCTTTTATTGTTTGGTTGTGATTTGACTAAAAAGCAGCTGATAACAAAAAATTAACAGATGCTGTTGAAGGTTTACTTCTATATTTGCGAGTTTTGTTACACCCTTCCCGGTTCGCTCAATTAAAAAGCTAGAGCAAGGCAAAACAACATCACAATGCACCCTTGCAGATGTTAAGGGGAGGGAGAAACTGCCTAACAACCGCCCACACTCCCTACCAACCACTTTATCCACCTCCGAGAAATAGCCACACCGTAAAAATAGTATCAACATGCATGGGGATGGTAAGCTTTATCTATCAGCAGTCTGTTTATCTAAAAGTTACCCTGGAATAATCTGCAAAATAGCTATTATTATTATTAATAATAATATTATTAATATTAGTAGTAGGAAAACCCTACTATTTTACTTATTATCAAAGTCAGATTAATGGGGTGGAGAAAAATGATTAAGTTCTTCCAAGAAAGGAGAATTTCTTGGGTTGATTTCAAAAAACAGATTATTCTCAATATTTATTAATGGTACGCCAATTTATATAAGGTAAAAAATAAAATTGGGCTAACTTGCTCTGAAAATGTATCACATTTTTTTTGATTATTGTGCATAGTTAGAAGCTTTTAATTGACATACTATCCACCATATGCCACTGATTTGATTCTCATTGGCTACTGTGATTATTGTGCATAGTTGTAGAAAGCTTGTAATTGGCATACTGTCCACTATCTGCCCCTGATTTCATTCCTATTGGCTACTTTGTAATTGACATCCACAATATGCCCTTGATTTGATTCTCATTGGCTACTTTTTCTTCAGATTTTGAAAGAGATTATGGAAGATGTGGTTTGAAATTTATATGGGCAAGGGTGGGGGTCATTTTGTTTCTCAGTCGTTATTTTTTTTTAGTTACGCCGGATCTCTAAAAATGTACACCAAGCTTTAAATAAAACAACACTGATGTCATAATTATAAACACTAGTTAGTGAGGTATATACGACGACGCGTAATAATAAATATGTTTGCTGGTTTTATGTGATCTGGTCATGTAGCTTTCGCTTCGATATGACGCAAACCATTAACTCAAATACACACATTTCACATAATTCGTCTATTTGAATTACAAGCATGACTGTATTGTAAGTTATACCTAATAATCTATAACACAATTGAAAATTTATGTTCTAAGGTAACAGATTTTTTAAATTTTTATTTCAACAACACACCACGAGGGCTTACAGCCTAAATACTATCGTACCGTGGGTGTCGACAAGGAGGAAAGAGGCAACTTGTTAATTCTGGACTTTAAGGTTTGGAGGTTCGGAGGAGAAGGAATAACATGTGCCGGCAAGGAATTCCACAACTTGGAAGTCCTCAGGACAAAAGAGCGGGCATAACATGTTCTATGTCTGGTGACCTGTGCAGTAAAAGGGTGCATTCGCTCTGTTACCCTGGTAGATCCCTTGGGGGCAGCAAGTGAAGGAACTATGGAAGAAAGCTCCTCATATCTATAAAAGATAGAGTGAGGTCACCAACGGCACGTCGGTGGGCAAGGGATGGCAGCCTTTGGGTGAGGGTAGGGTCACCGATAAGACGTATAGCTCTCTTCTGAATGGAGTCCAGTATAGCGAGTAAATAAGCGGCAGCGGCACCCCAGATGTGGGAGCAGTATTCGAGGTTTGACCTTATTTGTGAAGTATATAAGGTATAGAGATTAGCTGGTGAAAAGTATTTGCGAGTCCAGAAGAGGAAACCTAATTTTGTAGCAGCCGCTTCTGCAATTGATGTCACATGTTGGTGCCAATTGAGATTTCGATCCACAGAAATGCCAACAAGTGAAAAGGACTCATTACTTTGAATAACTTGGTTGTTCATTGTGATGGGTCTAGGACTGGTGTATCTCTTATGAGACAGAAAGTAAGACTGAGATTTGCTGGAGTTGAATTGTACAAGATTTCTACTTCCCCAGTCTAATATTTTTTGGAGATCCACAGAGACAGAACCCTCCATGAGTCCGCGATCCTCATCTAATTGGGCTAAAGATACAGGCTTAGAATATTGTATATTGGAGTGGAGGGTGCTGTCGTCCGCGTAACTGTGATGTGCTAGAGAGGAGGTCATTGATGTGGAGAAGAAACAAAGTAGGGGCTAAAGCTGTACCTTGAGGGGCTCCTGCATTAATTGGATACCGTTTAGAGGAATGGCCATCCACGACAACAGAAGTGTTCCGGTTGGAGATGAAATTTGCAGTCCAGGTACAGAGTTTTGGTGGTAGGCCATAGGCCGGAAGTTTATTAATCAGGGCTGCGTGCCAGACCTGGTCGAATGCTTTGGATATGTCTAGAGCGACAATCTGGGATACACCGTGTAGTTCCATAGACTTGTTCCAAGAATGTGTGACAAAGGAAAGAAGGTCGGCAGTTTATCTGCGCTGACGGAATCCATACTGCCTGTCGTAGATTAGACTGTGTTTTTCAAGAAATTTTAGTAATTCGGTGTTTATATACTTTTCCATAACTTTAGAGACGACTGAAAGGAGATAAATAGGTCTGTAGTTAGTTACTAGAAAGCGCTTTGGATCCTTGCTTGGGGACGGGTTGTACTCTAGCAGTTTTCCAGTTACTAGGGAATATGCCTCTATTGTAAGATGCCTGAAACAGACAAGTCAGGACAGGAGCAAGTTCTGGTGCGCATTTTTTGAGAACAATTGCTGGGAACTCGTCAAGGCCAGAGGCTTTCCTGGTATTAAGAGAAGAGAGCATTTTTCGTACCTTTTTAGTTTTGAAAATGATATCAGTCATTTTATGCGCGACATGGGGACTGTTGGTGGTTGAACATTTGGAGGTGGGTTGAGAGTAAAATTGCCGGCAAACAACGAGGCAAAAAGTTCAGCGTTGCCAATGGTGGTAGAAACAATTTCATCCCCTGAAACAAGGGGTGGGAACGTGCTCTTGCAGAAATTATTCCCAATAGATTTAGCAAGAGTCCAGAAGGGTTTGCTGCCGTTGGTGCTAGAGAGGACTTTGTTTTTGATGTGGTTATTAAAGGAGTTTTTTGCCTCAGAAAGAATGCGGACATAGCGGTTTCTTGCGTCGTTAAATGCTTGACGGTTTTCTTGACTGGGATTGTATAGAAGCGTTTTGTGAGCTTTGACCTTTTCAAGTCTGGCCTTGTCACAGGATTTATAGAACCAGGTCTTTTGAGTGGCTGAAGAGGTTTTCTGTGTACGTAAAATAAATAATTCCATCCCAGCTTGGATAATTTCGGTGACGTTTTGTCGACACCCATGCTACGATAGTATTTAGGCTCTAAGCCCTCGTGGTGTTGTTGAAATATTTCTAAAAAAATCATCGTAATAATATTCCCAAGGTACGTGAATATTTACTTGTTCTACTGAAGATTTTTTTGAACGTATGCTTAAGATACTAAGTTTTACATACAGATTTGTTTAAATATTTTGAAACGCAAAACTAGCCCTAAGACGTGTGACTCCGAGCGAAAGCGGTTTACCAGTAACACACAAATAGATGTCGATAAAAGAAAGTTATTTATAGTGCAGGTCTCGTTAAAAATTAAAACGCAAATCCAACCGCACTAAAGAGCAAAAGCAACTGACCCAATTTTCTATGTGGCATAACAATCATTTGAACCGTACATAAGAAACCGTGAGGAAACGTATCGAGCCATTCATTATTTATTGAATAAAACTGTGTAAAATGCTTGCTTAACCTCCATAAATGAAAGTAGGAAAGTGTTGGGTTATTGCGCGAAGAAACGCGCGTTAATAAACCATTAGAAATTAAGAAATGATAGTTTTGTTCTGTTGAGCGCACGTAAGTCTGTTCTGCGTTGCCAATAGGTGGGTAAATGTGTGTAAAGAGGTTGTTTATACAACTGGCACTTCATTAACGATGTGAAACATTACGTAAGGATGAACGAGTTAACAATAGTTTTGAAATTTCTGCGTAAAGGTTATAGCTACGAAATAAAGACATCCAAAGCTGTGCATAGATAACTACCTACGTAGCATAAAAAAAAGTATGGACGCAACAAGTGCGTTCTGGTAGTGAATTATCATAGAAATGATTTGGCAGCAAACATTTTTTTATTAAATCCTTCTAACTTTTTTTTGTAACAGAGATCTGAATTTTGGTATATAGTTTACTTTTTACAACATACACCGACTTACCAAATTTGGTTGCCATAGATTAGTTATTTTCAGAGATAAAAAAATCCCGAAAAACCTGGTCCGATTTTCCTGGCTAACGAACTCAGTGTACCCAGCGACCTGGAAAACCGGGAAACCTGGAAAAATCAGGGAATTTGAAATAACCCCTAAAATGTCAGGGAAATGCCAGGGAAATTCGTGATTTTGCTTAAGTGTCATGGAAATCGTTCAGTAGACCTAGAAATTATATATTTGTAAAATTGTGTCATTAGCAGATTTATTTTTATTTTCATTTCATATATATTATATTATATGATTTTTTTTACATAAATATTTTCTCCTAGGGCTGCTGTTTGGTACTTTAATTGAAACCGCCGATGAACGCGCGACATGTACAGCAATATAATATAGTGTCTTCTTTATCTATCTCAAACATGTCTCATTCGTTTATCTCACTTGGCATGCTCTTCCTTGAATGAATAAAATGCAAAATCCGTTTTAGCTATTGGCGGCGTGAAGCTGCGTGAATGTGTTTATTATATTTTAACCTTTATGATCATGTAACATAGAGGTGAAGTTGGAGTGTAAATATTTGGCATTTGTATAAGGACATTTGTATTGTAATCCAGAAGAGAAAAGTTTATCATTGCAACGCATTCTATATGATAGTGTAAAGAAATTATGAGAAGTGGGAAATATAGAAATCAACGATAAGCTGACGGAACTTTCAATAATTCATATTATGATTTTCTTAAGTAGTTACTGAAAAAACGAGTAGTAATTTAGTAATGTGACAGGTAGAAATTTATGACGTTTCTGTATTAGTTAACAGAATTAACCATATTTATGTTTTTGATAATGATTTAAAATAATCTGATTGTTTTTTAAGAAAAAGTATTCAGAGATGTGTGTTGTTCAAATAGCTTTCTTGTTTCAAAAAGTACAAAAATTTCCCCAAAATAAACTTGAAAAGTTCCAGAAAAACAGGTCCGATTTTCCTGGCCAACGAACCTCTTTTAAGCTATTTACACACCTGCCAAGATATAATTATTCACAAACAGCTTTAGGATCAAAATTGAAGAATTTTGGAATTTTTGGCCCGTTATTTTTTGAAGAAAATGGATCGGCTGTTACTGTTGGATCACAACGTTATCAACATATATTGCAAAATTTTAAACAATTTCGTAATGTTGGTCTAGATATCCAGAGAATATGGTTTGAGCAGGACGGAGTTACTTCTCACACTGCTAGGGAGTCTATGGCAATTCTGCGTAGTATGTTTCCTGCTCCTGTCATTATAAAATTTGGGGATCTCACTTGCCGGCACGGTCACCGGATGTCAGCTTGTGACTTTTATGGGACTATCTAAAGACAAAAATAAAAAAGTTCTGGACGCAGCAAGTGCGTATGGTAGTGAATTTTCAGTAAATGCTTCAAATTTGAATAACTCAAATTTTCTATAAATTTAGAAAGTTGAATTTTGGTATGTAGTAAGGTCTTTCCCAAGGCAACATATGCACCAAATTTCATTAAAATGCCTATGTAACTTTCGGAGAAAACTTTTTTTTCGAAAGAAAACTCAAAATTTTCCCAGAAAATCTTGTCCGATTTTCGCGGCTAACCAACTCGTCCAAGCCAACAAAAGAAAGGTACTTGCCGACTTTTATCCAAATCGGTTAATATTGTTTGAGTTATCGGTTGGGTACATATACAGTGTGAAACATACTTATGGAATAAAATTCATTATTCAGCAAAAAATAGTTTTTGTGGAAAACCCTGAGACGCGTGATTCTTAATTTGTCGAACATTATCTTATAATCATAGTTAAAAAAATTAAACTCCCACCATTTTAATAGCAACCCTACATTTTTTTATCACAATTCGATGGATCACATTTTTCTGAATGCGGAGATACCCCATATGAATGGTATAATATTACAGTTTCCAATACAGGGTGAAAATTGAATACCGGAATATTAAAACTGAACAGTTTACCCTGAAATTCAAATTTCGTAAATAAACTTAATAAAAACGTCTTTTATAATAAATATTTAAAATTGTCTCAATTCACTTGCAGACAACCGAATAATCTGCTCTGGAATTCTTCACTGGCTCTTATCTTAAAGTTTTTATCTTGTCTTTTATCTAAATCTAAAACGTACTTGTATCATTAATCGTTTCTTATTAACTACCAATTTTTGCAGTATGAAAGGTGAAATTTAACAGTTCTGTTATATTTTGTGGTGTATTGTGTTGAATGCACGGTCTCCTAATAAATCAGTCGTAATTTTGTTCCGATAATTTCAATTAATTTTTGTTCTAATAATGCGATACTTAACTGAAACTCTGCGAACAGAACTATTAATGATGATTAGGTATGGTGATATGTGTAGAACACAGGCACAAATTGTTAACCTATTTAATGAAAAACATCCAAATTTGCCCCCATTAACCCAGTTAACTGTCTAAGATACATTCACAGTTTCGTGATTATGTACACGTTAAACCACTGCCTAGGAGACGCGAGTTGGTTGAAGAAAATGTAAAACTCAATAGTTTATTGGCTTTTCAAGAATAACTAACAACTTCTACCTGCCAAGTTGCACGTGAAAATGATGTTAGTCAATCAACAGTTTTAAGGTGTCTCAAAAACGCAGAAATGCATCCCTTAAACTACAACACGTTCAAGAGTTGATTGACGGTGATTCTGATAGAAGACTGCAATTTTGTGAACAACTGCTGGACATGTTACATAGAAATTTTATTTCTTCTGCTGACGTTCTGTTTTCCGATGAAGCAACATTTATTTTGAATGGCGATGTAAACAGGCAAAATTGCAGATACTGGGCTGCCAAGAACCCCCACTAGATGCGACAAACACACACTCAGCGTCCTCAGATGTTGAACGTTTAGGCTGGTATTATTGTTGATCACGTAGTTGGACCTGTTTTTATAGAAAATCTAAACGATCCAAGATATTTAGAAATGCTAAGAGGACAGTTTGTCCCAATGTTAGTAGAATTGTATACAAATATAATGGAACCTAATATTCCCCATGAAAGGATATGGTTTCAGCAAGACGGTGCACCGCCCCACTTTGATCTTCAAGTACAGGAGTATTTACACGAAGTCTTTCCACAAAGATGGATTGGACGAAGAGGTTTCGTAGAATGGCCCTCTAGGTCACCAGATCTTACACCTCTTGATTTCTTTTAATGGGGATACCTTAAGAACAGAGTGTGTAAATCGCAACCTGCTGATTTAGATGATTTGAAAATGAAAATAGCAAGAGAAATTAGTATAATACGTAACGCCTGACGTGTTGAACAGAGTTAGGGAAGAATTCCAGGGCAGATTATTTCGTTGTGTGCAAGTGAATGTAGACTATTTTGAACATTTATTATAAGAAAGGGGCGTTTTTATTAAGCTTATTTTGGAAATTTGAATTTCAGGGTAAACTGTTTAGCTTTATTATTCCGGTATTACATTTCCACCCTGTATTGAAAACTGTAATATTAGATCATACATATGGGGTATCTCCGCATTCAGAAAAATGTGATCCATTAAATTATGATGAAAAAATGTAGGGTTGCTTTAAAAAAAAAAGGATAAAGCGGTGGGGGTAAAATGGTGGAAGTTTAATTTTTTCAACTATGATTATAAGATAATGTTCGACAAATTAAACTTCACGTGTCTCTGCGTTTTCCACAAAAACTATTTTTTGCACTTTATTCCATAAGTGTGCTTCACACTGTATATATATATATATATATATATATATATATATATATATATATATATATATATATATATATATATATATATATTGCTATAGATAGCAAATGATAGGAAAGATTACGAAATTTTAATGGGAAAACGGGAAATTTATGCATACTAGTATATATATAAAATAAATGTATACACCCTAATGTAGCAATGAAAGAGTTTTGGCAGGAGATGTCAACGCCCGACATGAATGTCAGTGACCCATGTAGCAACCCTCGATGTTAAGTTACATTCGAGTAATAAAAAATTATATTATATACTAGAAATATCCGTAAAGAAACCAAGAACAATGCTTCAGTTTTGTAGGGAGAATGAGATTGTAGATAATAAATGTAGTTCTGTTGATTTTATTGTATGTAAAAAATAGATATAACTAAAGACTAATGTAGTAAAAGAGCGGAGGTCATTTGTAAAAAACAAAAGCTTGTAGAATATTAAGGTAATGTGCGCGTAAGAAAAAAACGTAAAAAGACACTAAAGGTTTGACGGAAAACTTAAACACAGGTGGTGTGACGAACAATAGCGTTTTTTCACCTGTAAGAGAGTTAATAAAAGCAACGGTCCGAGAGGGTCCGGCGTCTGTCTTTTCCATCCAGTGAATTCATCAGCATCACTTTACCAGACCAGGTGATCATCGTCATAATTATGTAAGTTGACATAAGAGATTCCAGAGTGCATCGAAGGGAGAGTATAAAACACCTCCAGAGTGCTACGACTATGGTATAAATATATCAATATGTTAACGAAGTAAATCCGTTAATAACCAATAAATGGACAGTAAATTATGGCATGGACAAATTAGAAAGATAATAATAATTAATCAAGGGCCGCATTGATGGAAGAACAATAAATAATCCAATGGAAAATATGTCAGTAAGTGTTACCTTTTCCTAAATTGACCAGTGCGGGTTGAATTTCACCATTTTAACAGCACCAATCAAATATTTTTGTGCTAATAAATTTCAAAAACAAAAATTTTGTTTGAAATTAACGGAAAGAGACCGTGATCTCTGTAGAATTGTCGATGTATATTGATTATGTAGTATCCATGTTTAATTAATTGTGTAATTAGTTATAATGTTACCCGAATGTTTTAATAGGATTTTTCAAGTTATATTTATGTAAAGAATGTTTTAAAATATCTCTTTGTATTTAACGAGTGTCATATCGGCACAGTTAAATGTTTTAATAGGATTTTTCAATTTATGTTTATGTAATGAATGCTTTAAACGTTTCTGTTTGTATTTAATGTGTGTCAAATAGACACCGTAAAATTTGTGTAATGAATTAAATGGAATGTATAACAGATTATAATTAACGGAAGTATTGTTTTTGGTTGATAATTAATCAGCAAAATTGTTGTATAGCCATCTGTGCAGAGCGAAATTAATTTTTGATCAAGTGAAAATCAATAAATGAATTTAAATAACACATATTAGTGAATTTTAATTAGTAGAAGCTAGCTGTAATTATAAGGAACCCAACCTGATGATTAAGACATATGTTCTCAGCTCTAAAATAAATGTTTGCAGGTATATACTACCCGTAAAGTAAAGTAGAATACCATAGCAATATATATATATATATATATATATATATATATATATATATATATATATATATATATATATATATATATATATAAAATTAAAACTGAAGCCGGGTATGGGTTCTAGGGGTCCTAGTTCGCGCTCATTTGAAAAAACTTTGCAAAGACTCACCATCGATGAATTTTTTTTAATAAAAATTAGCTTATCGAGCTTAAATTAAAACTGAAGCATAATATTCGCATCGACATTAAGGCAATCCCAATTGAAATGTTGCAGCGTGTGATGCAAAAATTTCGTGCTCGACTTCAGGAATGTCAGCAGCGAGGTGGAGATCATTTGATTGATATAATATTAGAAAATAAAATAGCTATATTTAATCGAGAACCTTTTGTTTCATTTTTTCATTAAAGTGTAGCCAATAATGAATACGACTAGATAGAAAATATATACTTCATTCTGTCTAGCCCTGTATTATTAATGAAAGTTAAGGCATGTGTTTAAAGTTAAGGCATGTGTTTCATTCTGTTTATTTTTCATTTTCAGGCTCGGATGAAGTTTCCTCTAGATTATCCATATTCCCCACCATCAATTAGGTTTCTTACTAAAGTCTGGCACCCAAATGTATATGAGGTAAGTTTTTTGAAATGTTATATTTTAATGAAGGTATTTATAATATTTGTTCTGTCCGCCTAATTCCACATCCCGGTTTCGCTGTGATAAGAGCGCCTCAGTCTGCCATATGCATGATCACCAAAACGCTTGTAGAATTGACTAAATATACTATATGAAAACTGAAACCTGTGATGAGCACTAATAAGTACACTTTGAGAACACCCAAATCACCACAACACTTATTTCAGAGACCTTACGATCGTTTCGTTGACAAAATCAACATCTTCAGAGGAAGATAAATTCTAACTTAAACAACTAGCTACATGTACTTATATCGCATCAAGGTAAACGAACTAGTCCGAAGTAAAGTTGTCCAGGAACGATCGTTTGTTTGTTGGGTGGTGAAAGTACGAGAGAAAGGTCGAAGACCTGCTTTTTAATCTTCTGGTCGACATATTTATGAGCCCTTATCTAATATACGGATAATAGCTTTAAAGGAACCGAGGTATTTAAAGAATCTGCACGTTCCTTTCGATCTAGAAATGTACTGTGTGGATAGTGGATCACGCCGGCAAACATATGGCTAGATAAACAACATCAACTCCGCTCATCTTTTTTAAATAGAAAAACTAATACCGGGTGTTTGGCTCAACATGTTAACACTCTAACAAAAAATAAATAATTCAACTAAAATACTACATACAAACTGTATTTATATTGATGCTAATTCTTCGTGATAGTATTTATATTAAATTCATAGATACAAACAAAACAAACAGATCTTTAAGTCGAGACAAACGTATAGATTAGTATATGTATAAACCGGCCGAGTTATTGACATAATTTATTATTCTACAGACAAATTCAGAGTGTTTAAGCGGTCAAATGCAAAGTGAAAATAAAGTACTAGAAATTAAAGGTGCCGCACGATTCAATGAAGTTTTGTTCTTAATAGACCTTAATATAAAAATACTTTCTAACGAATCAAGCATAGTTTGATGTCTAACGTTTTTGACAAGTTTCAAATTTTCTTTGTCAATGTGGTGATTATTATCCCATATATGTTGTGCCACACATTCTTTGTCCACCGTACCATATCGTAACTGTGCGAGATGTTCGCGAAATCTGGTGGCTATGTTTCTCCTAGTTTGGCCCACGTATTTAAGATCACAATCTTTGCAACTAATCTCATAAATACCGGACATTTCAGTGACTTTGTCTTTGTCTTTCGTATCACCCAACAAATTTTTTAAATTACTTTTCGTCGAAAAAGTCAAATGTAAATCGGCTTTCTTAAAAATACTTTCCAAATCCTTTGTGATTCGTGGTTCATAGGGTAAACACACAAATTTTTTCTCTATTTTATCTTTCTTAAATGTCGTACATCAGATATTTTTAAGAAAGCCGATTTACATTTGACTTTTTCGACGAAAAGTAATTTAAAAAATTTGTTGGGTAATACGAAAGACAAAGACAAAGTCACTGAAATGTCCGGTATTTATGAGATTAGTTGCAAAGATTGCAATCTTAAATACGTGGGTCAAACTAGGAGAAACATAGCCACCAGATTTCGTGAACATCTCGCACAGTTACGATATGGTACGGTGGACAAAGAATGTGTGGCACAACATATATGGGATAATAATCACCACATTGACAAAGAAAATTTGAAACTTGTCAAAAACGTTAGACATCAAACTATGCTTGATTCGTTAGAAAGTATTTTTATATTAAGGTATATTAGGAACAAAACTTCATTGAATCGTGCGGCACCTTTAATTTCTAGTCCTTTATTTTCACTTTGCATTTGACCGCTCAAACACTCCTAATTTGTGTGTAGAATAATACATTATGTCAATAACTCGGCCGGTTTATACATATACTAATCTATACGTTTGTCTCGATTTAAAGATCTGTTTGTTTTGTTTGTATCTATGAATTTAATATAAATACTATCACGAAGAATTAGCATCAATATAAATACAGTTTGTATGTAGTATTTTAGTTGAATTATTTATTTTTTGTTAGAGTGTTAACATGTTGAGCCAAACACCCGGTATTAGTTTTTCTATTTAAAAAAGATGAGCGGAGTTGATGTTGTTTATCTAACCATATGTTTGTCGGCATGATCCAATATCCACATAGTAAATTTCTAGATCGAAAGGAACGTGCAGATTCTTTAAATACCTCGGTTCCTTTAAAGCTATTATCCGTATATTAGATAAGGGCTCATAAATATGTCGACCAGAAGATTAAAAAGCAGGTCTTCGACCTTTCTCTCGTACTTTCACCACCCAACAAACAAACGATCGTTCCTGGACGACAACTTTACTTCGGACTAGTTTGTTTACCTTGACGGGATATAAATACATGTAGCTAGTTGTTTAAGTTAGAATTTATCTTCCTCTGAAGATGTTGACTTTGTCAACGAAACGATCGTAAGGTCTTTGAAATAAGTGTTGCGGTGATTTGGGTTTTCTCAAAGTGTACTTATTATGACTAAATATAGTCAAGACTTCAGGAAACTCAGTGGGATGAATCGCAAGTAGTGACATATATCTCTCTCTCTCTTTCTCCGACTAGGTATTAGGTTCCCACCACAGACACGATGAACACAAAGTGCAAATCATACAGACTGGTGTCAGTAATGCTTGGAGTTAGGCATTAAATTTTGTGCACCTGTAATAAATTCAGATACCATTCTGAGTATTTGTAGTAACAACTAGCTGCCCTGGAAAAATCATTCCTTTAACTTTGTTGTTATCGAAGGCAGCAAATTTTGGATGATGCAATGCAATTTTTAGCGAATTTTCATTGAGAAAAATTCGCTTTTAGCGACAACTGGAAGAGATAGGAAGCGGTGGAAATATATCACCGAGCTATGGGATTAATGGCCTGTGAATGATTATATCTAAAAAATATTACCACGGCAAGTATCGGAAATCTAGACATTATTCCATATTTATTGGACACCTGTATTTATTGACCACACAGCACCAAGTTTTTCGTAGGCTGTAAGCTGGTTTAAGAAATGTTTATGTAAGTGTGGTTTAACTAGAATTAATATTTCTTAATATGTGGGAATCATTATCAAAAATTGACAACGTCGCTTGTAGGGTTTGCCAGAGAAATAATCCCGATGACAAAGATAAGATGATACCTAATCGTGGACTGGCGACGGAATATCTTCCTGGCTGGCACTTCCTAGTTAATACGGACTTCAAGAAGTACTTTTTTGTTTAGTTGGGGTTAACGAACCTCTTCATAGACGATAAGTTGCTGCTAGCTTACCTGTGAACTGTGAATGATTCACAAGAAGTATATCGTATATGACCAGTTAAGCTGACCTGGTAACGTTTTCTACCGTTATAGCTCGAGTGTTTGTTACAAAGTCGATGACTGGACGTTAACATTTTGTAGAAAAAAAGATTTGGACGCAGCAAGTGCGTTATGGTAGTTTACATAAAAATATTTCAAGTCACGAAAAGTGACAACACTAATTATTAGTTTCGGGAATACAAATTTGTCTTGAGAAGACAAATAATTCGGACAAACTGGTTTGCTTGTGTTTGCTAACGATTTGCCAAGCGATTAGCGAAGGAAGTATTATAAATTTGGCAGGTTATTTTATTTTATGAATAGCTTTGATAAGTTCGTTAGCCAGCCCAATCGATCCATCGTTTCTTGGCAAATTTTATATTTTCGAACGGAATTTTTTGTACCTATATTCGGAAATAACAAAGTTATTTTAGTAAAATTTTGAACAGAAGTTACGTTTATAGAGACTAGTACACCTACCAAATATAAAGTTTATAGCTTTGCAGAAAATTGAGTTATAGGCATTAATTTTTTCCTTGAGAAGACCAAAAGAGAGACTAAGATTAAAAAGTTTTTGTATGAGAAAAACACACTAATTAACTTCACTCACTTAAAACAATTATCTATGAAAACCCGCTAAATAATTTTTTTTTCAGCTGAAATGTTTTTCCTTGAAAACTCCCAAAAACATTTTTCACTGAAATAAAAACAAATTACAAAAAATGGTAAAACAATTTACTCAAGAGTTTATTAAAATTCGGTAAAACATTGTTGACTTGAAAATTCGCTAGAATAGTTTTTTCATGAAGTCATTACAAAATATTTGTTTATGAAAATTCGCCTAAAAATGTTTTCTGCGAAAATTCACTAAAAAAAACCCAGATCAGAACGAGACCAAGAACCGGTCACGCATTCAAGAAATGACCGTGTCCGGCGTTGCTTAACTCCAATTAAGGAACGTTCATAACTCAAACTCGACGACATTTATTGATCTCACTAGAATAATATACAGGAATGTACATGAAATGGTTCTATAGATTATTTACAAAGTTCCAGCTTAATAGAGCTATACCATTGTCTTTGGAGTTATTACAAATATTATATAGAAAATATATATATATATATATATACATATATATATATATATATATATATATATATATATATATATATATATATATATATATATATATATATATATATATATATATATATATATATATATATATATATATATATATATACATATAATAATCTAACCGTCAAGCATTTAATGACGCAAGAAACCGCTATGTCCGCATTCTTTCTGAGGCAAGAAACTCGTTTAATAACCACATCAAAACAAAGTCCTCTCAAGCTCCAACAGGAGCAAACCCTTCTGGACTCTTGCTAAATCTATTGGGAATAATTTCTGCAAGAGCACGTTCCAACCTCTTGTTTCAGGGGATGAAATTGTTTTTACCGCCCTGGGCAAGGCTGAACTTTTTGCCTCGTTGTTCGCCAGTAATTCTACTCTCAACCCACCTCCAAATGTTCAACCACCAACAGTCCCCAATGTCGCGCATAAAATGACGGATATCATTTTCAAAACTAAAAAGGTACGAAAGATGTTCTCTTCTCTTAATACCAGGAAAGCCTTTGGCCTTGTTGAGATCCCAGCAATTGTTCTCAAAAAATGCGCACCAAAACTTGCTCCTGTCTTCACTCGTCTGTTTCAGAAATCTTACAATAGAGGCATATTCCCTAGTAACTGGAAAACTGCTCGAGTGCAACCCGTCCTCAAGAAAGGATCCAAAGCGCTTCCTAGCAACTACATGCCTATTTCTCTCCATTCAGTCCTCTCTAAAGTGACGGAAAAGTATATAACCACCGAATTACTAAAATTTCTTGAAAAACACAGTCTAATCCACGACAGGCAGTATGGATTCCGTCAGCGCAGATCAACCACCGACCCCCTTTCCTTTATCACCCATTCTTGGAACAAGTCTATGGAACTACACGGTGAATCCCAGATTGTCGCTCTAGACATATCCAAAGCATTCGACCAGGTCTGGCACGCTGCTTAATAAACTTCCGGCCTATCGCCTACCACCAAAACTCTGTACCTGGACAGCAAATTTCCTCTCCAACCGGAGCATTTCTGTTGTCGTGGATGGCCATTCTTCTAAACTGTATCCAATTAATGCAGGGGTCCTTCAAGGTTCAACTTTAGCGCCTACTTTGTTTCTTCTCCACATCAATGACCTCCTCTCTAGCACATCCAACCCAGTTCACAGTTACGCAGATGTCAGCACCCTCCACTCAAATATACAATATTCTAAGCCTGTTTCTTTAGCCCAATTAGATGAGGATCGCAGACTTATGGAGGGTTCTCTCTCTGTGGATCTACAAAAAATATTAGACTGGGGAAGTGGAAATCTTGTACAATTCAACTCCACCAGATCTTAATCTTGCTTTCTATCTCATAAGAGATACACCAGCCCTAGACCCATCACAGTGAACAACCAAGTTAGTCAAATACTGCTACCAAATCTGGGTTGCCGCTGCCGCTTCTACACTCGCTATCCTGAACTCCATTCAGAAGAGAGCTATACGTCTCATCGGTGACCCTACCCTCACCCAAAGGTTGCCATCCCTTGCCCACCGACGTGCCGTTGGTGACCTCTCTCTATTTTATAGATATCTGCACGGGCACTGCTTAGAGGAGCTTTTTTCCATAGTTCCTCCACCTGCAGCCCACAACAGATCTACCAGGGGAACAGAGGGAATGCACCCTTTTACTGTCCAGGTCACCAGACATAGAACATCTTGTTATGCCCGCTCTTTTGTCCCGACGACTTTCAAGTTGTGGAATTCCTTGCCGGCGCATGTTTTTCATTCTCCTCCGAACCTCCAAACCTTCAACTCCAGAATTAAGTTGCCCCTTTCCTCCTTGTCGACACCCACGGTACGATAGTATTTAGGATATAAGCCCTCGTGGTGTGTTGTTAAATGTAAAGTAAAGTTAAGGGGAATTCTGTTGAAAAATTAAATCCTTTCGAACATAGGAATTCGTCCTCCTAGCTTAGCAATATTTGTTTGTGTGGAGTCGCTTAATTATCTTACAAATTCGTTCGTTTGTCAATTGTTTCTTTACAACCAATACACATTAACTCTATTAATAAAAACAGCAGAACGGCCAATAACCAAAGCTCTCCCTGTTTGACAACAGGTTATGATTAAAATAAAAGCAGAAATTATCAAAAGTTCAGTGATATTACTTAGCGAAACTCCCGAAATAGATTCCCTGATACACAAGAGTCTAAATTCACGTAGTTCCGTGAACTAAGTATTCTGAAGGTTTTCTTCGAAAGCAAGTTAATTAATGGTATTTTACAGGTACTAATCGGTCTTTGCTCTTATTGTAGGACCACCCACAATCAATGTGGGTGTATGTATTGTTAGAACATCGGTGTCAATATCGATAATACATTAATAGACGTCGTTCGTATATAAAGCGTGTCCCGAGATCTTAGTGTTATTGCAGTGTCATGTTTTAAACTAATCGATGCAGAGGCAATTGAAGTGTTGGTAAAAATATTTTAATAATTCGACTGTACATTTATCACTCCTGCTTTTTGGTTCGTTTTTTTTTTTTCAAATGAGTTCAAATTAGAACCGCCAGAACATATCTCTCTCTCCATATATATATATATATATATATATATATATATATATATATATATATATATATATATATATATATATATATATATATAGTGGACCTCGGTGGTTCAGAGGTGAGAACGTGTGCCTTTGAACCGAAGGGTACTGGGTTCGATCCCGGCGTACTCCTTTCACTTTTTCAGTACAAACTGTAAAATTAACATCAACCGAGGTTCTGGCATTGTATTTGAGCAAGTTGAATGTCTGCACGTTCCGCCCTTCGGAGGGGGCGTAAAGCCGTCGGTCCCGTGTCCATGCGATGTTGGGCACGTTAAAGATCCCTACCCTCCTTACAGAAAGGCAGGGGTTCGGCAAAATTTCCAGGATAGTGAGGTGAAACTGCTCCCTGGCGTCGGTGATTGGCCATAGTCGCGGAAATAGGCCGACGTTAAAGAAACAAAACACACACACACACACACATATATATATATATATATATATATATATATATATATATATATATATATATATATATATATATATATATATATATATATATATATATATATTGCTATGGTATTTATTTTAGTATACCTGCAAATATTTATTTTAGAGCTGAGAAGAAATTGACATTATAGTTAATAGGCATATAATTATAGATTCCTTTTGTCTGTCCCTGTGTCTAACCCATCTTTACCGTGGTCCAGTCTAGTTTGTCTCAAATAAAGTCGCCTTGGTGGACCCCTAGGCGTGAAGTTTGTGATCCCATGTCTTTTTTCCTTATTTTTAATCCTAGTTTATAAGACTTAAATACATACACCTTACCCACAAAAACAAAATGTAAAGTATGATGGGCATAGTCTATCTTCGTAAATTATTATTGGTTTACATGAAGTAAGGGAAATTTAGGTGTTTGTTTGCTGAGCTTGGTAGACGATAGCATAGAGAATCCTTTTTGTTTTTTATTATAATGTAAACATCATATTATAATAGGGCGCTGTAGCACTAGTTGTTGACCTGGAGTGACCGTGGCTAAAAGAGCTTTGCTCGAGGCCAAAACAAGTTTAAAAAAAAAAAAGAGCTGAGAACATATATCTTAATCATCAGGTTGGGTTCATTATAATTACAGCTAGCTTCTACTAATTAAAATTCATTAATAGGTGCTATTTAAATTCATTTATTGATTTTTTTACTTGATCAAAAATTAATTTCGCTTTGCACAGATGGCTATACAACAATTTTACTGATTAATTATTAACGAAAAACAATACTTCTGGGTAATTACAATCTGTTATACATTCCATTTAATTCATTACACAAATTTTACGGTGTCTAGGTGACACACATTAAATACAAACAGAAACATTTAAAGCATTCATTACATAAACATAAATTGAAAAATCCTATTAAAACATTCAGGTAACATTATAAATAATTACACAATTACCGGTTAAACATTGATACATAAGCAATATACATCGACAATTCTACAGAGATCACAGTCTCTTTCTGTTCATTTCAAGCAAATTTTTGCTTATTGAAATTTATTGGCACTCAATCTTTAATTGGTGCTGTTAGAATGGTGAAATTCAAACCGCACTGATCAATTTAGAAAAAGAAAACACTTACTGAAACATTTTCCATTGGATTATATATTGTTTTTCCATTATTACTGTCCATTATTAATTATTATTATTTTTCTAATTTGTCCATGCCATATTTGACTGCCCATTTATTGATTATTAATGGATTTAATTTATTAACATGTTGATATATTCCATATTCGTAGCACTCTGGAGGTTTTTTTTATAATCTCCCTTCGATGCACTCTGGAATCTCTTATGTCAACTTACATAATGATGACGATGATCACATGATCTGGTGAAATGATGCCGATGAATTCACTTGATGAAAAGACCCGGGACACTCCCGGACTGTTGCTTTTATTAACTTTCTTACAGGTGAAAAAACGCTATTGTTCATCAAACCACCTGTGTTTGAGCTTTCCGTCAAACCTTTAGTGTCTTTTTACGTTTTTTTCTTGCGCGCACATATACCTTAATACTACATACAGTTTTGTTTTTACAAATGACCTCTGCTCTTTTAATACATCGAGCCTTTAGGTAGCTTGGTCATACCTATTTTTACACACAATAAATCAACAGAATTGCATTTATTAGCTACAATCTCATTCTCCCTACAAAAACTGAAGCATTGTTCTTGGTTTCTTTATGGATATTTCGAGAATATAATTTTTTTTTATTACTCGAATGAAACTTAACATCGAGGGTTGCTACATGGGTCACTGACATTCATGTCGGGCGTTGACATCTCATGCTACACTCTTTCGTTGCTACATTAGGGTGTATACATTTATTTTATATATACTAGGATGTATAAATTTCCCGTTTTCCCATTAAAATTTCGTAATCTTTCCTATTATTTGCTATCTATAGCAATATATATATATATATATATATATATATATATATATATATATATATATATATATATATATATATATATATATATATATATAGGCTGTGGCGCCAAGACCTTTAGTTAGCGGTTTATCAATAACTACTCCGATTTGAAATATGAAAATTTACACACATACGATTGAGACAAATTACAGTTCAGTGGAAATAGTTTGATTTATGCCCAACTTCCGGTTTAACCGGAAGTGACCATCGACTTGCTTATTTTAAATGCAATATGGTAATTTTCATTATATTTTCGAATTCTACATTGAATTTGAGATAAATTATTATTAATGTCAAAAATCAACAGTTTTCGAAATTTTTCGATTTTTTTTAAAATTCTCGCGAAAACCAAGGTGAACGTTGCACGCTCTCTTTCTGTGGAAATACAACTGAGAAGACTCAGTTTTTGTACAGATTACCCTCAGATTGGCACCTAAACGACACGTTTGATAGCGTTTCTTTTAGTATACAGAGTAATGAGAATTAGCCGTGCCATTTGGTAAAATTAAAATCACAATTCCTCGCTTATTTCCAATGGAACATCCTATATTTTATGAGCTATTTCGGTTCGCATCCGGTTTCCCTTTCAACGTGTATTAGCATTCCCTATACCTAAATTCCACCGTTTCCCGAATATTTCAATTTTATTGGATTCACTTAATTCAAATTGCCACAATAGATTTAGGTCAGGCTTTGGAACTTAATAATATGCTTGTTGACGTCTACGTGTCAAAAGAACGTCAAGCGGAGCTTATTGTCATAAAAATCGAGATACTATCAGTCAACGCGGTGCAAAAATGGCAAATTTGCAGTATACAAACGACGATTTTTTGGAGCTTCTAATTATTTATGGTGAGTGTCAACGAATTGTGGGCCGAACATGTCCTGCATTTGCAGAAAAGTACCCGAATAAACCAAAACCCAGTCATAACATGATAAAGAGGTTGCTGCAAAATTGTTCACAGCATGGAAGTTTTCGCCCAAAAGTAGAGAAGCGTAAGTCACTCGTCGATAACGAGGTAAACGAAGTGAACGTATTGGCATTTTTCGTTGCTGATCCCAAGGCATCTATCAGGGATTGCGAAAAAGGATTACGCTTGGCAGCGAGAACGATTCACATAATTTTGAAAAAGCATCATTGGAGACCCTTTTCTTACCACCCGATGCATGGTTTGCAACTAAACGATCTTCCTAGACGTGCTGAGTTGTGTGAATGGTTCCTATTAAAAACACAAGTAGATGAGAATTTCTGCAAGAGAATTATTTGGTGCGATGAGGCGAAGTTCTCACGATCGCCACAATAGTCACTTCTGGTCAGATGAGAATCCCCATCTTACCAGGATCAACTATTTCCAAGACAGGTGGTCATTTAATGTGTTTTGTGCAATTAAGAACGATTAAATTTTTGGGATTAAAATATACGATGAAAATCTCACTGGTATCAGTTATAATGATATTTTGCACGAAGTGATTCTAGTTTCTCTCAACACATTAAATTTAGAAGAAGCTAGAACAAGCTGGTATCAGCAAGACGGAGCACCGCCCCACAGTTTCCATTTGGCTCATGATTTTTTGCAACAAAATTTTGAAGAAGTGGATTCCCAATAACGGCCCACATAGATGGCCACCACGGTCCCCTGACTGAACCCTCTGGGTGTAAGCATCTGGGGCTACATAAAAAATAAAGTTTACCACTAACCTGCCTCCACAAAAGAAGACATGGTAGGTAGAGTTTTACGTGCCTTCAATTCACTGAATTCGAGACAAATCAGAAAGGCTACTAACCAAAAGATTATAAGACGAATAACAAAATGCCTCCATGTCAGTGGGAGTAATTTTGAGCATTTGTTATAAGTTCCACAATTTTTTTATTTGTTTTTGTGTTTTGGTTTTCCACTAGCTATTAGTTAAGTTCTGTACTCATTTATAATAAATAACTACCTATATTGTTGAGTTGTATTTTGGTTTTACAAGTAATTAACAACACATTGATTTTACAGAACTAAAACAAGGGAAATGCAGCGATTTGGATGCAAATACAAAGTGTTCTCTTTTTTACGCGAGAAGGTCCAACAAATGTGATGTTCTCATTTGTAAGGGGTGGGACTTGAGATGTAGACGTCAACAAGCATATTAGCAAGCTCCAAAGCCTGCTTTAAATCTATTGTGACAATTTGAATCAAGTGAATCCAATAAAATTGAAATATTTGGGAAACGATGGAATTTAGATATAGGGAATGCTAATATACGTTGAAAGGGAAACCGGATGCGAACCGAAATAGTTCATAAAATATAGGGTGTTCCATTTGAAATAAGCGAGTAATTGTGATTTCAATTTTACCAAATGGCACGGCTAGTTCTCATTACCCTGTATACTTAAAAGAAACGCTATCAAATGTGTCGTTTAGGTCCCAATCTGAGGGTAATCTGTACAAAAACTGAGTCTTCTCAGTTGTATTTCCACAGAAAGGGAGCGTGCAACGTTCACCTTGGTTTCGCGCCATGTTAATTATACAGACATTCGTTCAAGTTAATAGATAATGGATTGATAGCCTACAAAAACTTGTATTTCTTTTAAATTGTCCAGCTTTGTACGCACCCAACGAGGTTTCAGTTTGGCCGGAGATTTTCTAGCCGGCCTGTATATGTAACTTCATTTTGTAACAATACTTCCTTCCATATCGATTAAACCGACATTCATTCAAGTCTATAGATATAGATTGATAGCCTAGAAAAAAACTTTTTATACCTTTTAAATTGTCCAGCTTTGTACGCACGCAATAGACGTAAAAAAACAACACGAATCATTACACGTGATTATGGACATGCCACCTCATAATCAATACGTTTGTATTCACTGATAAGGAGGTCCAAGAGTAGAAACGTGGGCGCAGAGAGGATAAAAATACGTATGAAAATAGCAAGCTTACTTCTAAATTAATTAGAAAATTTTGTTCAGCGAATTCACCACCGTCGATAAGTAAACGTGGCCATATTTTGTACACCTTATAAAACGGGATTCCACATTTTAGGTTGTATTAGAAAAAAATGAAAAAAACTGCTTGAAAACGCAATATCTTTTTAATTACTAGAAATATTAAACTAAAACTTGACAAGCGCGTACACATTGTGCAAGTGGTCCTAACCACCAAATTTGGACTCAATTGGTTCAGTAGATCTTGAGTTATAACTAAATAAAAAATCAGTCATCTACGATATGAACTGAAATTACCTCTAAATGAATGCCTATAATGACAAGGCCAGACAGATAACAGGATTCCGTTGCCATTTCAAACAAAATCTCTAAATTAAGTCTTAACGGACAGGCTACGAAAATATGTCGCAATAAACAATCGGCGGGGTTGCCATGTAAGAAAACTCTCATCTAACTCTGTCGATATCAGAAAAATGTAAATAAACAGAAATTTTGATGAAAGTGATTCAGTTTGTTTAAAAGCAATCTATAACTGCGTTTTATTATGTATAAATATTGAGCTTCCTATTTTCACGGTATTTAAAAACCATCTCCATCTCTCTAGTTTAACACCACTACTTGTCATTTGTTAGCTGTCAGAAGTCATGAGAGAAACGTGTACGTTCTGCGCATAACCTCGAAATCGACTCCGCTCATACCTTAAAATCTCAGAATTTAAAACAACTACCTATATTCTAAGGTTAATACAAATATTAGGTAAATAATAGCCCAACTTTTAATTTGAACATAACTTTAACAAATGCCTTCGGCGGTCTGCTGTGGCTGTAGTATATTATGAGTCTAACATCCAATCAAACAAACAAGAAAGTGGTTGTGTACAGCAGATTCAGGTTCTTAATCAATGCATGTAGGTACTGTACCAAAGTGAAACAAAACTATTTCAAGAAGAAATATATCTACCACAAACTAATATAAGTATAATACATAGGGTACCTAGGTGTATTGTTTATATTTATTTGATTTTCAAAAAGTATGGATACAGTAATAGTAAATAAGTATTGAAAAGAGTTTAGGTGCAGCAAGTGCGTTATGGTAGCGAATTTTTGTAAAAATGTTTCAAATAGTGATAACTCAATTTCCCATGAAACTAGAATCTTGAGTTTTGATACATAGTAAAACCCATATAAAGGCAGCGTGGCTACTACTGAAAAATAACTACAAATTTCTTTTAAAAAACCTTTTTTGTTATTTTGTTTGTAGAAACTGGTTTGATTGAGTTGACTAAAATGGATCATCCAACCGATTAATAAGGAAAAATACCTGCCACGTTTATAATTTAGCAGGTACATTCCTTTTGGAAATAAGAATTAAATTTTCGGTAAATTTGCAGTTTAACACACGGGGGGTCTTTTAGAAAAAAAATATCAGAAACATGCTTAGAACCCTTTCTGATTGCCACGAGAAAATGATTTGTCCACTGTACCATATCGTAACTGTGCGAGATGTTCACGAAATCTGGTGGCTATGTTTCTCCTAGTTTGACCCACGTATTTAAGAATACAAATCATGTGTGGCACAACATATATGAGATAATAATCACCACATTGACAAAGAAAATTTGAAACTTGTCAAAAATGTCAGACATCAAACTATACTTGATTCATTAGAAAGTATTTTTATATTAAGGTCTATTAAGAACAAAACTTCATTGAATCGTGCGGCACCTTTAATTTCTAGTCCTTTATTTTCACTTTGCATTTGACCGCTTAAACACTCCGAATTTGTCGGTAGAATAATAATAATAAAAACAATAACTCGGCCGGTTTATACATATACTAATCTATACGTTTGTCTCGACTTAAAGATCTGTTTGTTTTGTTTGTATCTATGAATTTAATATAAATACTATCACGAAGAATTAGCATCAATATAAATACAGTTTGTATGTAAAATTTTAGTTGAATTATTTATCTTTTGTTAGAGTGTTAACATGTTGAGCCAAACACCCGGTATTAGTTTTCTATTTAAAAAAGATGAGCGGAGTTGATGTTGTTTATCTCTCCAGATGGTTGTCGGCTTGATGCAATATCCACATAGTAAATTTCTAGATCGTAAGGGAACGTGCAGATTCCTCAAATAACTCGGTTCCTTTAAACCTATTATCCGTATATTAGATAAGGGCTCATAAATATGTCGACCAGAAGATTAAAAGCAGGTCTTCGACCTCGTACTTTCACCACACAATAAACAAACGATCGTTCCTGGACGACAATTTTACTTCGGACTAGTTCGTTTACCTTGACGCGATATAAATACATGTAGGTAGTTGTTTAGGTGAGAATTTATCTTCCTCTGAAGATGTTGACTTTGTCAACGAAACGATCGTAAGGTCTCTGAAATAAGTGTTGTGGTGATTTGGGTTTCTCAAAGTGTACTTATTAGTGCTCATCACAGGTTCCAGTTTTCACATAGGGTCCCTAAGAAAGTTACAGGACCAGGAGTGAATAGGGGTGCTGGGGAAGAAGATAAAAAGGAAATGTGAGCGGAAAGTTCGGAAAAAAAAACAGCTTAGTTGGACCTCTATAAGCTACCTTTTACCCATTTTGCAGCTATATTTCCTTAAAATCCTATTTACTTCACTCAGAACCCTTATTCACCGCAGGTCCCGTAACTTTCCTGGGGGTCGTTCCCAAGACAGTTTTCTTGTTTATATTGCTTTTGTTTATGCATTGAGGGTCGTTGTATGCATGTAGAAGGGGGAGGAGAACCCCCATGACGAAGCCGCTAACCAAGATTTTCAATTTATGTTTAAATTGTTACGTCATTTCATTTGTTACAAATATTTTTCCAAAAATGAATTTGGGGTTGCCTTGTTTGTCCGTCTCACATAGAGAGCTACAATATTTTATCATTTAAAAAGTATGGATACAGCAACAGTAAATAAGCGATGAAGAGAGTCTGGGTGCGGCAAGTACGTTCTGGTAGAGAATTTTCGTAAAAAGATTTAAAATGTGATAACTCAATTTCCTATTAAGCTATAATCTTCAATCTTAAAAAACTTATGTAAAATACCTTTTTGGTTGTTTTGTTTGCAAAAACTAGTTTGATTGGGTTGACTAAAACAAAACCATCCAAGCAATTAAGAAGGAAAAATATCTACCATATTGATAATTTGGCATGTACATTCTGTTTGTAAATAATTATATTTTTTTTCGGAAAACTTTTGTAACTTTAATGAAATTTGTAACAAATTTTTTTTTAAGCGACTTGCAGTATTTACATATATGTACCAAATTTTAATTTTCCAGCTCCATATAAAATAGAAATTTCTTTAAGTAATCGCTTACTGGGACCTCTAAAACCAATCTCCAAGATCCATTTAAATTTAAGGAATTAGTTTTAATAATATACGTTACTAATAGTGTACAATTCTTACGAAAATTTACTATAATGCACTTGCTGCGTCCCGAACTTTTTTAACGTCGGTCCATCTCCGCGACTCTGGCCTATCAACAACGCCAGGGAGCAGTTTCACCTCACTATCCTGGAAGTTTTGCCCAACCCCCGACTTTCCGGAAGGATGGTGGGGATCTTTAACGTGCCCAACATCACATTGTACACGGGACCGACGGCTTAACCTCCCCTCCGAAGGGAGGAACGTGCAGACATTCAACTGGGCTCAAGCACAGTGCCACAACCTAGGTTGGTGTTAATTTGACAGTATTTACTGAAAAAGCGAAAGGGGAAGCCTGGGAATCGAACCCAGTAGTATCATTGGGTCCAGAGGCACACGTTTTTACCACTGGACCACCATGGCTCTAAACGCTTTTATCTAATTTAATATCATACTTTAGACGCGCGCGCGTGTGCTGTATGATGGCTTTTCAGTGTCACATAGTGTATGTTGATAAATATAGGAAATAAACTCTAGGAAGTGCACATTCTGTACAATTAACAATTGTTAAAAAAGTTCCAGCGACTTAAAAGGGAAAAGGAGAAAACCTTCGTGGGACAAATACAGTGAAACAAGGTCGTATTAACAATTGGAAAAAGTGCACACGACCTGTAAATCATGTTAACATTTCCTCTTATGTGTAAAGTTCGTTGTACAATCGATACATACTTGACCAATGCGATAATGCAAATATTTTCTTTTGTTGTCTTCTGCACTATCAATAATTTTATGTAGCATACATTAGAGCGCTATTAATAGTACTTTAATCGCGATCAAGTACGCTTTGTGCAACGCAAAATTAATATTAATCTTTTGTTTTGATGTTAAAGATAATTAAAAGGACATTGACATGGACGTATTGTTTGTATATTTCGACATAACATTTATAAAAGGCCGACGTTTGACACTGGATAGAACCTGAAACAGAAAGCAAAATTACCCTAAAAATAATAACAGACAGTTATGGCGTTAGATACGTATTTCGTCGACGAAGTTGTCTTCATCGGTAGCTCTCGATAACTGGTATTAGGAATTTTCTTTAAAAAAAATAGTGGAGGAATGAGGAAACAATATCAACATTTTAATGGAGTAGTAGGAGAGCAAGTAGAAAGTGGTGTGGCTGGAAAATGTGTATCAGGAGAAACGAATGAAAGACGATAGAGGCACCTCGATTTATGTAAAGAAAATGGAACATAGAATCAACAGAACAACTTTTAAAAATTCTGATGAAAAATGAAAGCAAGAAGAAAAAATTCTCGACGCAGCAAGTGCGTTATGGTAGTGAATTTTCATAAAAATGTTTTTAATAACAAATATGTGTTTTTTTAAGAAAGCAGGTGTCAAATTTGGTTACCAGTATAACCTATATAGTAAAAACAATGTGCCATGTTTCATCAAAATAACTTTATTGTGTGAAAATGTACAAAAATTTCCAAAAGTAAACTTAAAGTGTTTCCGAAAAAACACGTTTCTTGGTCAACCTTATAGGTTAATAGCAAATTGAGCTGTTCAAATATGAAACATTTGATCAAAATTCGCTACCATAACGCACTTGCTGCGTCCAGAATTTATTTTCTTACAAACATGCATTATATTTCGATGGAAAATGCAAAAATGCAATAACATAAGGCGTGTTTGATTAAAAAAAAAACTCTGGACGCAGCAAGTGCGTTATGGAAGTGAATTTTCATAAAAATGTTTTTAATTACAAATATATCGCTCTAATGCGAGCAGGCATCAATTTGGTTACCGGTATAACATATATAGTAGGAACAGTGTATCATATTTTATCAAAATAATTATTTGAAAATGTACAAAACTTTTCGGAAAATAAACTTTAAATGTTTCTGAGAAAACTGGTCTTCTAGCCAATGAACCTAAGGTTAATAGCAAATTGAGTTATTGAAATTTGAAACATTTAATGAAAATTCGCAACCAAAACGCCCTTGCTGCGTTCATACAAAAAATTTCCGAAAATACAGTTAAATGTTGGTTTCCTAACCAACAAAACTTACGTTAATAGCAAATGAGTTATTGAAATTTGGAGGACTTAATGAAAATTTGCTACCAAAACGCACTTACTGTGTCCAAATTTTTTCTTACAAACATGCATCATATTTCGATAAAATATGCTAAAATGCAGTAACGAATTTGTTCTACGAAAATTAGCTAAAAATTATAGACCGTTAAACCATAAACTTCACTAAACCTACAGCGAAAGCATCAACTTAACTAAACCGACAGGCAAAACATCAGAGAAAGGGTCTATTTGAAATGAATTTTCTGGGAATATTTTAGTAAAATGAAGGACAATGACGATTGAAACTAAGACTTCAGGCTTTGTAAAACATTATTCTTGAGACATTTTCCTTCCGTAGCTCATATTAGTGTCAGGTTCATTGCCTAAATATTACCAATTTTGACGTTTAAAATCGCGATTTTGAGGTTTTGAGGAAAAGCCAAATGTATTTTTCTTTGAATACCTGTAACTTTTTTGTCCTTTAACCTACGGAGCTAAATTTTGGTAGGTAACTTGCCTATAATGATATAAACCCGCGTATGAAATTTGGTTGCCCTTACTTTGTTAATTTTAGAGATATAATTTTTTTTCGAAAGAAAACATAAAATTTTCCGGGAAAACCTCGGCGGATTTTCCTGGCTAACCAACTTATCCAAGCCACTTGTGAAAGGAAGGTATTCACCAAGTTTTATCAAAATCGGTTCATTATTTTTTTAGTTATAGGTGTGACACATAAATATATATATATATATATATATATATATATATATATATATATATATATATATATATATATATATATATATATATATATATATATATATATATATATATATATAAACATATAAAGTCTGAAACCGACCTCGGATTTGGGTTCCAGGGGTCCTAATTAGCGCTCATTTGAAGAAATTTTTTCAAAATTCGAAAGTCGGGATCTCCTCATTAGTGAATTTTTTTTAAGAAAATTCACTAAAAGGAAATTTGTATCACCAACGACTTATGGGCCATCCTGTGATTGTAGAAATATTATTTTAAGATGTAACTCAAGACACCCTATAATTAATATATACAATTTTTTTTCATATCCTATATAATAACGGATATATTGAGCTTTATTGATTTTTTACGAAAATTCGACAAAAATTATATACCATTAAACGATAAACTCTAAAGCTAAGACTACTGCCAAGCATCAGAGAAAGGGTCTATTTGAAATGAATTTTCTGCAAATATTTTAGTAAAATGAAGGACAATGACGGTTGAAACTAAGACTTCAGAGTTTGTAAAACATCCTTCTTGAGACATTTTATTTCTACAGCCTGTATTATATTCAAGTTATTTGCCTAAATGTTGCCAATTTTGACATTTTAAATCGCCACTTTGACGTTTTGAGGAAAACCCAAATTTATGTTTCTTTAAATGCCTATAACTTTTTTGTCTTTTGACCTACATAGCTAAATTTTGGTAGGTTACTTACTTATAAGGATATAAACCTGCGTACCAAATTTCGTTGCCCTTACTTTGTTAATTCCGGAGATATAAATTTTTTTCGAAAGAAAACACAAAATTTTCCGGGAAAACCTGGACAGATTTTCCTGGCTAACGAACTTATCCAAGTCATTTGCAAAAGGAATTTTTTCACCAAATTTAAACAAAATCGGCCTATTATTTTTTGAGTTATCGGTGTGATACATACATACATATATATATATATATATATATATATATATATATATATATATATATATATATATATATATATATATATATATATATATATATATAAATAAACATATAAAAATTGAAACTGACCCTGGATATGTTTTCTGGGGGGCCTAATTAGCGCTCATTTAAAGAAATTTTTTCAAAATTCAAAAGTCGGGATCTCCTCATTAGTGATTTTTTTTTAAGAAAATTCACTAAAAAGGTATTACAATTTTGAAAATGGCAAACGCGCGAAAATACAACCAGCACAGGACGTGTATAGAGTCACGTGGCGACACAGTGCTGGTGTTCCTTTCATCAACTAACACTTTTTTTCTGCACATGGTTTAATAACGCTGTTACGCCATTTATTAACGCCATTTGTTATCTAGGTTAATTATTAAATGATGGTCAGCCATTGCAAAATAAGACTGTAATAATTAATGAAACTAAAAAGTTGATTATTAGAGTAACTAGCAACTAGACTTTTTCTAACAGATTTTATTATTGCGTTGTATAATTGTCCGGACTTTTTATTGCTTGTAGATTAATACGGAAAGAATTGTTTCACCAAAAACTAAGAAATATTCTTTTTCGTCTGTTGCTATTATGCGAAGAATGTTTTTAGCAACCAGTATGTCTACTATCATATGTCAAACTTTATTTTATTATTAAATGAGAGTTACAAAATTTATAGTAAATATATGAATTTCCAACCTGTAGAAAGCAGCCAGAGGGATCAAATGACCACCAAATACAGCAGTTCGTAAAGTAAAGTATGCGAACGAATAAGAAAACTTTTGGAAAGGTAGATGGATCTTGCGTCAAAATAGCGCGTCGTCTTACAGTGTTTTATCAGTAAAACAATTTCTGACACGTTACTGTGCCACACTACTCATTTAGGTTTGTTCCGTACTATCTATCTCTTTCAATAAATGAAATCTGCATTAAAGTGAACTCATTTTGCATCGACTGCTCTCTTCTCTTAATACCAGGAAAGCCTCTGGCCTTGACGAGATCCCAGCAATTCAAAAAATGCGCACCAGAACTGGCTCCTGTCTTGACTCGTCTGTTTCAGACGTCTTACAATAGAGGCATATTCCCTAGTAACTGGAAAACTGCTCGAGTACAACCCGTCCCCAAGAAAGGATCCAAAGCGCTTCCTAGCAACTACAGGCCTATTTCTCTCCTTTTAGTCGTCTCTAAAGTGATGGAAAAGTATATAAACATCGAATTACTAAAATTTCTTGAAAAACACAGTTTAATCCACGACAGGCAGTATGGATTCCGTCAGCGCAGACCAACTGCCGACCTCCTTTCCTTTGTCACCCATTCGTGGAACAAGTCTATGGAACTACACGGTGAATCCCAGATTGTCGCTCTAGACATATCCAAAGCATTCGAACAGGTCTGGCACGCAGCGCTGCTTAATAAACTTCCGGCCTATGGCCTACTACCAAAACTCTGTACCTGGACAGCCAATTTCCTCTCCAACCGGATCATTTATGTTGTGGATGGCCATTCCTCTAAACTGTATCCAGTTAATGCAGGAGTCCCTCAAGGTTCAGCTTTAGCCCCTACTTTGTTTCTCCTCCACATAAATGACCTCCTCTCTAGCACATCCAACCTAGTTCACAGTTACGCGGACGACAGCACCCTCCACTCAAATATACAATATTATACGCCTGTCTCTTTAACCCAATTAGATGAGGATCGCAGACTCATGGAGGGTTCTGTCTGTGTGGATCTCCAAAAAATATTAGCCTGGGGAAGTAAAAACATTGTACAATTTAACTCCACCAAATCTCAGTCTTGCTTTCTATGTCATAAGAGATACACCAGCCCTAGACCCATCACAATGATCAACCAAGTTATTCAAAGTAATGAGTCCTTTTCACTTGTTAGCATTTCTGTGGATCGAAATCTCAATTGGCACCAACATGTCACATCAATTGCAGAAGCGGCAGCTAAGATATTAGGTTTCATTTTCCGGGCTCGCAAACACTTTTCACCAGCTAATCTCTATACCTTATATACTTCACAAATAAGGCCAAACCGTGAATACTGCTCCCACAGCTGGGGTGCCGCTGCCGCTTCTACATTCGCTATCCTGGACTCCATTCAGAAGAGAGCTATACGTCTCATTGGTGACCCTATCCTCGCCCAAAGGCTGCCATCTCTTGGCCATCGACGTACCATTGGTAACCTCTCTCTCTCTTTTATAGTTATCTGCACGGACACTGCTCAGAGGAGATTTCCTCCATCTGCTGCCCCCAACAGATCTACCAAGGGAACAGAGCGAATGCACCCTTTTACTGTCCAGGTTACCAGACATAGAACTTCTTGTTATGCCCGCTCTTTTGTCTCGAGGACTTCCAAGTTGTGGAATTCCTTGCCGGCACATGTTTTTCCTTCTCCTCCGAACCTCCAAACCTTCAAGTGCAAAATTAACAAGTTGCCTCTTTCCTCCTTGTCGACACCCACGGTACGATAGTATTTAGGCTGTAAGTCCTCGTGGTGTGTTGTTGAAATATAAAAGAAGAGGTGCAAGCAAAATAACAGAGCTGCTAAAGGGACTTTTAAGAGAATGACCTGAGATACTGTTATTACCGTTACGAATATTGGCAACACGGAGCAGCGTGTAGATTCTAAGGCGACATACACTGAAGGAACCATCGTTAGTTTTGTGTATTACATGAAATTTAAAACTGCCATTATTGGTCTCGTTTTTTAGTGTCTCACCTCGTAGATGTACTAAATACAGATGTAGACATTAGACTCCTCAAGAAACATTTCTGCACTTAAAAATAACTGTTGATTACCTAAAAAAAGGTTACCGTGAAGAAAACAAACATTTGTGAAGTTATAAAAGAAGTCCCTACACATATGGATTTAGTATGAATCGGTTTCACCAAGGGCAACAACAATTATTTATGGATTACCTCGTATACTTCATGAACTTAATTAAACGTAACAGTTTATTTATCGTAGTTTGGACATAATAGTGAGCTGGCCCGCTAACAGATTTTGGCAAGATTTTCCTAAATAAATTGATCATTTTGAAATTGATGATTTTGAATTTGATGAGATCTTTTATCTTTTGTGAATAAACAATATTCTGTTCGTTTTGATATATTTAGATGAAGACTGCTGGCAGGAAACCAAACATTTTCAAATCATTTATTCCGATCCATAATCTGGTTGAAAAGTTTGTAATTGGCGAAGTGCTTTCAGGTTTTGTAAATACTGTTGTCATCAACATACACAACTGGCTTACCCTTTAAAACTGTGCATGCCAATATTATTATTTGTTAATTGGTTATAGTTGCCTTTACTACATAAAACTGTTTCGTAATATATACTATACTTTATTTTGTTGTATATTGTACAATATGTATATTTTACAATAAACCTAGTAAGACTTGTGTTGTTTATTCATCTAAAAGTGATTGAGATACTTTCCAAACGAGATTATTTTTTCTGCATTCTTCTTTGCATCAGATACTTCAGTCACTGTCTTTATTTACGGTGATTCTTTACTTTTCCCCGATAGTCTTTCAAGCCCAGCTCTTCTTTTACAATCCATATTTACATACAGACATAGAGATATACAGACTCTTTCTTGATTTACAAATATGTATACAGAAAAAAATAATACGTCACAGTTCCTTAGTTTACTCAACTACTCACTGCTGCCTGTCTCTTATCAACTCTTCAGCTTCTCTGCAACCGGTTTGTCCATTAAGGCGACGTCTGCTATATTACTACTATGTTTGTATTTAAGAACATTTATATTTCTAAGTGATTTGTAAGACTCGAAGCAAGTGCCGCCACCTCGTTGCGGAACCAAGTAGTATGTTGTCACGGTAGCTTCAAATAACACAGAATGTTAAAAAATAGAGACTCTATACAACTAACTAACAATTTAGTAAATTGTTAGCCCTGGCCCATTTCTACGCTAATATAGGGACAAAGTATGTAAGGCTAGATGTATTCTCACCACAATTAGAACCGTAGACCGGTTTCGCTCTAATTAGAGCTCGTCAGTACGGCATACTAATTGCAGCGAAAATACCCCTATAAAGTAATACGGCTATGGTAGCCAGCCTTCCAACACCAAGTGAGATGTAAGACACGAAGCAGGTGCCGCCACCTCGTTGCGGTACCAAGTAGTAGGTTTAGGATATAAATGGGCCAGGACTAACAATTTACTAAATTGTTAGTTGGTTGTCCACAGTATCTATTTTTTAACATTCTGTGTTATTTGGGGGTGGCGTGACAACATACTACTTGGTTCCGCAACTAGGTGGCGGCACTTGCTTCGTGTCTTACATCTCACTTCGTGTTGGAAAGCTGGCTACCATAGCCGTATTACTTTATAGATGTATTTTCGCTGCAATTAGTATGCCGTACTGACGAGCTCTAATTAGAGCGAAACCGGTCTACGTTCTAATTGTGGTGAGAATGCATCTAGCCTTATATCATTTCTATTTGTTATGAAGACAGAACCTAGCAGGTAACCTAGATTCATGCCATTATGTTAACGACTTATAAAGTTATACCGCCGATAAGAACATACTTATTAAGTATTTGACCAGGAGTGCATACAACGAAAGCTCAGAAATATAGAAATCTACATCCTATCAGACAGTCGGGCAGTACTAAAGAGTCTGAAATCTTTCAAAACCTAGTCTAAACTGAACTGGGGCTGAAAAAATCCTTGAAGCATCAGGCTAAGAGCAACAAAGCAACATTGAAGTGGGTACCAGGGCATCAAGGCATTGAAGCAAATGAGGAAGCAGATAGCCTTGCAAAAATTGTAGCAACAACACCATTATATGGTCCAGAGCCCTATTGTGGATTAACAAAAAGCCATGCAAGAAAAGAACTTGATATTTGGGAGAAGGACCAAATGCTGTCAAACTGGAGAAAAACGCCAGGCTTAAGGCAGGCAAAACGGTTCATCACCATATCAACAGAGAAGTCTGAACCGTTTCTTGAATTGAACACAAACGACATTGAATTTTTCACAGGACACTCCCCAGTAAAGTATCACCTTATGAAGATGGGTAAGGTGGACAGTGAAAACTGCAGATACTACAGTGAAATAACAGAAACACCAGAACACTTACTATGCGACTGCATGGCGCGGTGCTGCAAAAGACTGAAATAACTTGGAGAGGTGACTTTAACAGCCCAGTAAATAGGTGAAATACCCCCAAAAAGGTAGTAGACTATATGAAAAATCTGAGAATTTTGGGCAACTATTAGAAAATAGTCACGCACAAAAGACTCACTAGCGTTGCAGCGCTGAGAGGCCAAAGGCCTATACGACTCATCAGACAATCTACAACTATTTGACCAGTACACAAATTGAAATTATAAAACTTAAATAAGTTTTCAAACTCTAGACCGAAAGATACCCAGACGAAAATCTTCTGGGGGTCATAATAACTTAATCCAGATTCTTTTTGGGGCACTTAAATTTTACCATATGAGGACGGAAGGCGTTGAAATTTGCAAATTGAGAGAGAGAGAGAGAGAGAGAGACAGAATTATGCCTTTCAGTTATCGAAAACGGTTGATTTTAGCGTCATTAAAAAAAGAAAAACATTTGCGTTAAGAAAATACAATACAATATAATTTTCTAAGGAAAAGTTTCTTAGAGATGCAAACAAAAAGGTCTTGATTTTTTGAAGGCTTGAAGGGTACCGCAAGCAGTGCCATCTATTCGCTGGAGCCAAATTTGGAATTAACTATTTTATATTACTATGAAAAACTGTGGCAATTTTCAACACAATGCGACAAATACTTTTTTAAATATCAAGGAAAATCCAAATCCAATTATCAACTTTAACACCCCTTTTAGCGAATTTTATTAAGAAAAATTGGATAGTGAGGTCACGATGAAAAGCTTTTGAAAAAATGTCTTCAGATGAGCGCGAATTTGGGTCCCTAGAACCCAAAACCAAGGTCCGTTAAATTTTTTATATGTTTATATATATATATATATATATATATATATATATATATATATATATATATATATATATGTGTATGTATGTATGTATGTATGTATCCGAGCGATAACTCGAAAAATACTGAACTGATTTCAATCAAACGTGGCAAAAATCTTGTTTGGGCGAAAACCGAGGTCGAGTTTGTTGGTACACAATATTTAGAGTTTTTTCCAAATTAAAAATAAAATCCCGAAGACATGCGTTGAGACGACTTAGTGGTTAAAGTCCAATACCTGACAGATAGAGTAGTTAACTGCCACGCGTAGATTGATTCATACAACAGGTATAAACTATAAACCATACATCAACGGTAACCAAACTAAATATATACCAGACATAAAACATACTACCCGAACCAACAATCGTGAATCTCGGCCTAAATGATGGAAAATGACAGACCACATGATATTAAGAATTTGCCAAGTGATTGTTATTTAACTGGGGGATTCAATCAATTATTAAAATACAGCCTCAAATACAGTGTTAGCGCAGCGTATATATATATATATATATATATATATATATATATATATATATATATATATATATATATATTATGCTCTCCCATAATATAGCAGAACTATAAACAAAAGCAAGCCAAATCTCTATAAAAATGATTCTTAAATAGTCTTTTATCTTTAAACTTAAACATAGGACGTCATAAGACCGAAACAGTTGTAGGATGTGTTTCAATGGTAATTCTACTAATTCTGTAATTAATTTATACATATACTTTGAATATAATATCCCGGGCATGAGGCCGATCTAAAGTATCACGCAAATGAAATGTTAGTTGACGTGTGGCTAGATGGCGCAGGGGGCATCGCGCTTGCTTCCTAAGCAGAAGGTTACGCGATCGAATCCAGCTTGATGAATGTATGTTTTTTTGTGTTCTATTTTGACATTTGGAGAAACAATAGTGCACATATTTCATACGTTTTGAACAAGATCTCATTTTTGTTTAAAACGCCTGAATAAGTTTGTCACCTTTGAGTCTGAAATTATAATTTTGTTATTGTCGATATTGAAAAAACCGGTTTGATTAGGTTGACTAAAACGAAATCATACTGGTGATTAATAAGGAAAAATAACTGCTGCGTTTATAATTTGGCAGATAGATACTTTACTTTTCTAAATATGAATTAAGTTTCCTTCTGGAAATCGTTTGTATAACTTTAATGAAATTTGTAATACAAGTTTATTTTAAAGAGACTTACACTATCTACAGATAGGGCAAAATTTAATTCTTTAGCTTCATAGAAAATTGAGCTTTGCGCATTTTTCTCAAAAGGAGTTAGAACACATGATTTTTTGATAATAAAGAGATATCGATGGCAACACTTTCGAAAGAATTCTTCAAATGTGGGCGTACTAGAACCTCTAAAATCGATCTTTAAGGGCTGTGTAAGTTTAAAGTATCAACTTTACTAATATGCCCTATGAAAATTCGCTATGAATGTCCTATGAAAATTCGCTGCTATAACGCACTTGCTGCGTCCCGAAATTTTAAAATGTTTACTTTCGGACTGAGGTAAGTATGTCTAAATCGTAATATTTTGATACCGATGATGTACTGCTGCTCTTTGTACCATTATTTTTGGATCAGCCTATATGATAGGCTTTGAACCTTTTCAATGCGCCCTCGTATATCTGAAACTAAGACCAAAGGTTGGGCTAGACGTCAGTGTTACTAGAATTCAAATCTATTTGTAGTTTTGGGGTCGGGATTTGACAATCAGTGAAAATATTTTATAAAATCAATGATTTTCGCCTCTAAGCAATCTATTAATATATACCACCAACACAGACTAATGTATCCTTATCACCGGGAGATAAAGAATGCATATTATAGACGACACCAGATGTGACAAGTCATATTGTGGAAATAAAAAAAACATCGCAGCATGTGGCCACGTATTATTATTACACACTATACTGCGCCTGAACTAGGTATATCTCAAGATTACATACTCAAAATAAAACTGCTAAAAATAACCATGATGATGACTGCAACCTGTCAACGAATCATGTTCGAGATTTAAAAGAAAAATTACTTGAGAGTTAACATTGTTTTAATTTTAACTACAAAATAAATAATGGGACTTTAATTATTGTTTTATTGATATCACTGCGCACACAAAATTGCGCCTTCTAAACATCGTGAAACAATTGTTCCTATACAGGATGAGCATTTGTTTGTTATAATTGGATATCTGAAAACCCCTTTGGTGTATTTTACTGAAAATTGTAAAGTGTTACACGTTTTGAAACTTGCCCATTTTAGTGAATTTTCTTAAAAAAAATTCACTAATGAGGAGATCCCGACTTTCGAATTTTGAAAAAATTTCTTCAAATGAGCGCTATTTAGGACCCCCGGAACCCAAATCCGAGGTCAGTTTCAGACTTTATATGTTTATATATATATATATATATATATATATATATATATATATATATATATATATATATATATATATATATATATATATATATATATATATATATATATATATTTATGTGTCACACCTATAACTTAAAAAATAATGGACCGATTTTAATAACATTTGGCACATACCTTCCTTTCGCAAGTGGCTTGGATAAGTTCGTTAGCCAGGAAAATCCGCCGAGGTTTTCCCTGAAAATTTTGTGTTTTCTTTTGAAAAAAAATCGAAAAAAATTTATATCTCCAAAATTAACAAAGTAAGGGCAACCAAATTTCATACGCGGGTTTATATAACTAGAGGCAAGTTACCTACCAAAATTTAGCTCCGTAGGTTAAAGGACAAAAAAGTTACAGACATTCAAAGAAAAATAAATTTGGGTTCTCCTCAAAACGTCAAATTCGCGATTTTAAACGTCAAAATTGGTGAGTACCTTCCTTTTGCAAGTGGCTTGGATAAGTTCGTTAGCCAGGAAAATCCGACGAGGTTTTCCCGGAAAATTTTGTGTTTTCTTTCGAAAAAAATTTATATCTCCAAAATTAACAAAGTAAGGGCAACCAAATTTTATACGCGGGTTTATATCATTATAGGCAAGTTACATACCAAAATTTAGCTCTGTAGGTCAAAGAACAAAAAAGTTATAGGCATTTAAACAAAAATAAATTGAGGTTTTTCACAAAACGTCAAAGTTGCGATTTAAACGTCAAAATTGGCAACATTTAGGAAAAGAACTTGAATCTAATACGGGCTATGGAAATAAAATGTCTCAAGAAGAATGTTTTACAAACCCTGAAGTCTTAGTGTCAACCGTCATTGTCCTTCATTTTAATAAAATGTTTCCAGAAAATTCATTTCAAATAGACCCTTTCTCTGATGCTTGGCAGTAGCCTTAGCTATATAGTTTATCGTTAATAGTATATAATTTTTGTAGAATTTTCGTAAAAAAAAATCAATACAGCTCAATATATATGTTATTATGTTATTGCATTTTTGCATTTTCCATCGAAATATAATGCATGTTTGTAAGAACAAAAATTCTGGACGCAGTAAGTGCGTTATGGTAGCGAATTTTGATCAAATGCTAAATATTTGAATAGCTCAATTTGCTATTAACCTATAAGGTTGACCAAAAAACGAGTTTTTTTATATAAATAAATGATTAAACATTAATTATGACTAAAATAATTACAACGCCCGCTGGAATACGACATTAAAACAAAGCTCCAACAACTGACTCGTTGGTCTAGAGGTATGATTTCCGCTTAGAGTGCGAGAGCTCCCAGGTTCAAATCCCGGACAAGACCAAATACCTTTTATTTGCTTTTTTTTAACCGACTTCAAACAAGGACGAGGTTCTCAATTCGCCTGTATGTTTTTAGTTAATTTTCTTAAAAAATATTCACTAATGAGGAGATCTCGACTTTTGAATTTTGAAAAAATTTCTTCAAATGAGCGCTATTTAGGACCCCTGGAACCCAAATCCGAGGTCGGTTTCAGACTTTATATGTTTATATATATATATATATATATATATATATATATATATATATATATATATATATATATATATATATATATATATATATGTATGTATGTATATATATGTATGTATGTATGTATGTTTATATATTTATGTGTCACACCTATAACTAAAAAAATAATGGACCGATTTTGATAAAATTTGGTGAGTACCTTCCTTTCGCGAGTTGCTTGGATAAGTTCGTTATCCAGGAAAATCCGCCGAGGTTTTCCCGGAAAATTTTGTGTTTTTTTCGAAAAAAATCGAAAAAAAATTATATCTCCGGAATTAACAAAGGAAGGGCAACGAAATTTGGTACACGGGTTTATATCGTTATATGTAAGCTACCTACCAAAATTTAGCGCTGTCGGTTAAAGGACAAAAAAGTTACAGGCATTTAAAGAAAAATAAATTTGGGTTTTCCTCAAAACGTCAAAGTCGCGATTTTAAACGTCAAAATTGTTAATATTTAGGCAATGAACCTGAAATTAATATGATCTATGGAAGGAAAATGTCTCAAGAATAATGTTTTACGAAGCCTGAGCTCTTAGTTTCAATCGTCATTGTCCTTCATTTTACTAAAATATTCCCAGAAAATTAATTTCAAATAGACCCTTTCTCTGATACTTTAGCAGTAGTGTTAGCTATAGAGTTTATCGTTTAATGGTATATCATTTTTGTCGAATTATCTTAAAAAATCATTAAAGCGCAATATTTCCGTTATTATTCAAGTTACGAAAAAAAGTTGTATACATTAATTGTAGGGTGTCTTAAGCTACATCTTAAAAAATATTTCCACAATTACAGGGTGGCCCATAAGTCGTTGGTGATTCAAATTTTCTTTTTTTTAGTGAATTTTTTTAATCGAACACGCCCTATGTTATTGCATTTTTGTATTTTCCATCGAAATATAATACATCTTTGTAAGAAAAGAAATTCGGGACGCAGCAAGTGCGTTATGGTAGCGAATTTTCATTAAATGCTTCAAATTGTGAATCAATTTTCTATTAACCTATAAGGTTGACCAGAAAACCAGTTTTTTCGGGAAAAATTTAAGTTTACTTTCGGAAATTTTTGTACATTTTCAAACAATAAAGTTATTTTGATGAAATATGGTACATTGTTTCTAATATATAAATTATACTGGTAACCAAATTTGGTGCCTGCTTTCTTAAAAAAACATATTTTCTATTAGAAACATTTTTATGAAAATTCACTACCATAACGCACTTGCTGCGTCCAGAGTTTTAATATTAATCCTTATATTATAATTAATATATAATATATATTATTAAGGACATTTGCCAAAATAAACCGACGTCATCACTTTTGTCCATTATTCCATGTCAGAACCACCTGCATGAAAACATTTTGAAACCGTGACGGTTAGCTATAGCACGTGCTTGTTGATAACAAAGCCTATATAAACACCAGAAATTCATTAATATTCCTCTTTTGCATCACTATGTTAATTAATAAACTTTTCTGGGCACAGCTAGTGCGTTATGGTAGCGAATTTTCATCAAAATTGTACACTCTAATTATACGGCATATTCGTAAAAATAATACTTTAAACTTACACAGACCTTGAGATCGATTTTGAAGAATTCTTTCGAAAGTATTATCATCGATATCTCTCTATTATCAAAAACATCTTGTTTTCTAGCCCCTTTTAAGAAAAATACCCAAAACTCAATTTTCTATGAGGCTGAGGCTAAAGAACTAAATTTAAAGTAAGTAGCAGTTCTTATTAAAGAATGTGCGAATGGTCTGACGACCGCTGCCATAAAACACGACACCACACACACAGTTTTTATTAGCGAATTTTTCATTAAGAAAAATTAGCTAATAGAGAGGTTACGATGAAAAACTTTTGTATATATATATATATATATATATATATATATATATATATATATATATATATATATATATATATATATATATATATATATATATATATATATATATATGTATGTAGGTATGTATGTATGTGTATGTGTGCGCGAACGCGTGTGTGGGTGCGCGCGCGCGCGTGTGTGTCCGAGTCATAACTCAAACAATACTCAACTGATTTGAACGAAACTTGGCACATATCTTCACTGTATTAAGACCGCAGACGAGTTCGTATATCAGCTACAACGGACCTTTTTTTCCTCCACAAATATTTTTGAAAACGCTATATTTTTGTAAGTATCAGAGTAACTGGAATGAAACTTTACATGTGGCTAGAAATACTGCAAATAAACCTATGTAAATTGTAAGTAATTTGGTACACAATATTTAGATTGATTCATACAAGTATAAACCATACATCAACGGTAACCAAACTAAATATATACCAGGCAGAAAACATACTACCCGAACCAACAATCGTGAAATCTCGGCCGCAATTATGGAAAATGACAGACGACATGAATTTAAAATTTTGTCAAGTGATTGTTATTTAACTGGGGGATTCTATCAATTATTAAAATACCCTATATTTGTAGCTTTATTAACGGCCACAAATACAGTTTTAGCACAGCATAGATATATTATACTGTCGCGTATTATAGTAAAATTGTAAACAAAATCAAGCTAAGTCTGTATAAAATGATTCTAAAATCGTTTCTTTTATCTTTAAACCTAGACGTCATATCAGACCGAAGCAGTCGTGAAATGTGTTTCAATGGTAATTCTACGAATTCTGTAATTAATTGTTTATGAGTATCATGTAAACAAAACGTTAGCTAGCGTGTGCTTACATGGCGCAGAGACAGCGTCGTTGTCTTCAAGCAGAAGGTTACGCGATCGAATCCAGCTCGATTAATGTATGTATGTATGTCACACACCGATAACTCAAAAAATAATGGGCCGCTTTTACTTAAATTTGGTGAGTACCCTCCTTTTGTTAGTGGCTTGGATAACTTCGTTAGCCAGGAAAGTCGGCCCAGCTTTTCCCGGAAAATTTTGTGTTTTCTTTCTGAAAAGATGTATATCTCTGGAAATAACAAAGTAAGGGCAACCAAATTTGGTACGCGGGTTTGTATTATAACTAGTGCCAAAATGTAGGTCTGTAAGTTAAAAGACCAAAACGTTATAGGCATTTAAAGGAAAAAAAATGGGTTTTCCTCAAAACGTCAGTCGCGATATGAAACGTCAGAATTCGCAACATTTAGGCAAAGAACCTAAAACAACTACGGATTAGGTAAAGAAAATGTCGCAAAAAGAGTGTTCTGCAAACCCTTAAGTTTTAGCTTCGACCGCCGTTGTCCTTCATTTTACTAAAATGTTTACAGAAAATTCATTTCAAATAGACCCCTTCTCTGATGCTTTGGCTGTAAGTTTTGGTTAAGTTTATGGTTTAACGGTCTATAATATTTAGCTAATTTACGTACAAAAAATTCGTCAAAGAGGAGACCGCAACTTTATAATTTTAAACAGATTTCTTCAAATGAGCTCAAACTAGGCGCCCTATAATCGATATCCGGGTTTACTTTCAGTTTTTGTCTGTTTGCATACATATACAAGGTGACTCATTTTTACGGTAAAGCTCAATGTTATTATACAAGATACGAGAAAAAAATGTATACGTTAATTATATGGTGTCTTAAGATGCATCTTATAGAAATATTTTGACAATCACAGAGTGGTCCATAAGTCGTTGGTGATCCCTACAATTGTTTTTTTTTGAACACCCTTATATTATTGCATCTTTGAATTTTTTGTCGAAATATGATGCATGTCTGTAAGAAAAAATCGGAACGCAGTGAGTGCGTTTTGGTAGCGAATTTTCATTAAATCCTTCAAATTTCAATAAGTCAATTTGCTATTAACCTACGGTTTGTTGACTGGGAAACCAGTTTTCTAGGAAATATTTTAAGTTTATTTAAGAAAATTTTTGTACATTTTCAAACAATAAGTAATTTTGATAGAATATGGTACATTGTTTCTACTATATAGGCTATACTGGTAACCAGATTGATGCCTGCTTGCATTAGAAGGACATATTTGCTATTAACAACATTTTTATGAAAATTCACTTACTGCGTCCAGACTTTTGATTTTTATAAAGGTTGCGAATAATGCAGCTATCCCTTAAATTCAGTCTAGGTCTCTTCATTATATGAAATAATATTCTCCGATCTATTTTATCGAATGCTTTTTACAGGTCTACAAAATAAATAAATGTATCTACTAAGTGAAAATTTGAACCTGTGATGAGCACTGATAAGTACTCTTGGAGAACCCAAATCACCACAACACATCTTTTTAAAGCCCTGGCTATCGTCTCACTAACAAAGTTAGCGTCATCATTCCGAAGAGAGTTTTTCATTCTCTGATAACTTCGTTAGTGAAACGATCGGCAGGCCTTTAAAAGATGTGTTGTGGCGATTTGGGTTCTCAAAGTGTATTTATAAATGTATCAATTTTCTAAGGTCTCCTTCCCTCTATTGTTTTAATTTCTAATATTTCTTGTCTAGTTCCTTGTCCAGGTCTAAATTCTAAACTGGTACGTAGTTATGTAATTTATTTCATGGAATTGTGGAATTTGCAATACATACTTATATTTTAAAATACATGTCGATTTACAAACCTTAAGTTTCCATAACTAATGGTAAATCACTTTAGTTGCTAAATGGATGTTCCAACGTCTCTACTTACATAAAACTCAATTGAAAATCGTTTTTAGCATTTTGTTTCGTAACTCATTGAAATGTTTTCCAATGTCACGCGAATTACCTAATTTTTTTTTAATTCCCTCAGATTCTACTAGATTCCATATTCGTGACCTGGAAAGCCACTGCTGTGTCACAATCACAGACACAGCTCTTTGTTAATATAAAAGACAAGAGCGGAATGGCGATGTTATCAAGGTAACGCGTATTCACTGTCAATAGCATCATAATCTGGCATAGAGACCTATATATTCTAATGGAGACCGCCATGGCATTCAAGTAATGCACAACAGACGCAGATGACATTTCATCGATTATCGATAATTGCCCAACAAGAACGTAACAATGTAATCTAATCATAATTCTGATCGGTATGATATAAACTTTAGAATTTAATATGGCCAGTATTATTTTTATTTTCGGCGTCTGCCCCTGCAACTAAATTTTACCCATTATTCTTAAGATTATATCTGATTCAGCATTAGCCCTACGAGAAACGAGGAATGGTAAAGAGTGGCGATTTTACACCTCTTCGAATGGTAGAGTAAGACAAAAACCTTAGAAGCTTAGGAGAGATAATATTGAATTTCTCGTAGCTAGATTAGATTAGATTTTATTGTGAGTGGGCTATTTCAGTCCCTCCACCGCGACCTTAGGTCTATTGTGGCTCACGTCTAATTATTTAGATTTCACCCATCAATTCCAGCTCCCTGAGGGAGTCGATCTTTTCTGGAGGGTGAGAGTTTGTTTGTGTACTGCCATCTGAGTAAAGTCGCTTGCCCGTTTCGAAGCTCAAAGAGAGATAACCTCTCTCCGAGTTTGTCTGGACCCGACATCCGTCAGTGTTTGCCTCGAGGCGGTATCATGAAGTCCCGCTCTCGAGCAGCATCTAATCTCCAGTTGTAATCCACCCCTAGAGATCTCAGCTCCCCTCAGGCTCTTCCAAACCTGACACCTAATAGTGTTAAGACTCAAGGCAACATCCCATCGAGTCCCGCTCCCGAGCATCACCCCATCGAGGCCGTCCGTTCGTTTCGTAGCACACAGTATGGGCTCCAAACTCCGGGTGTTTACCACTCATCAGAGATCAGAGCCCCCGGGACGTCTGGACACACGACACACGCCAGGGCTCAATCCAGGGCGGTATCATCTGGAACCCCGCTCCCGAGTAACAACCAAGCGAGACCAATTGTCAGTCTCTGAGGCCACAGTGGAGGCGCCAAACTCCGGGTGCATATCAGTCCCCAGAGATGTCTGCCTCCCCCCAGCCTCACCTGTACCAGACCCCAGCCAGTGTTTCATTTACTCGAGGCGGTATCATGAAGTCCCGCCCTCGAGCAGCATCCTGGCGGGGTCGTTAGCCTGTATCGATGCTCACGGAGTAGGCCCAAGTCTCCAGGTGTAATCCACCCCTAGAGACCCCAGCCACCTCCGGGTTCGTCCAGGTCCAACACATGCCAGCGTTAGCTTAAATTTCACCCAACAAATCGAGCTTCCGTCAGGAGACGACACCTGCGAGGTGAAACTTTGTTTGACAGATGTGCTGCCATCTGAGCGAAGTCGCCCGTCTCAAAGCTCAAAGAGAGATAACCTCTCTCCGAGTTCGCCTGGACCAGACATCCGTCAGTGTTTGACTCGGTGCAGTATCATGAAGTCCTACATCCGAGCAGCATCCAAGTGAGGTCGTTTGTCCGTTTCGAAGCTCACAGAAGAGGCCTCAACCCTTAGTTTTATTCCACCCCTAAAGATCTCAGCTCTCCTCCGGGTTCGTCTAGACCCGACACCCACCAGTGCTAGACGCAAGGCGACATCCCATCGAGCCCCGCTCCCGAGCATTGCACAAGCGAAGCCGTCCGTCCGTTCCGAAGCACACAGTGGGGGCACCAAACTCCGGGTGTTTACCACTCATCAGAGTTGTCAACCCCCTCCGGGTCGTCTAGACACACGACACTCGCCAGCACTCAACCCAAGGCGGCACCCATCCGGAACCCCGCTCCCGAGTAACAACCAAGCGCGGGCACCCATCCATTTCTAAGCCCAGAGTGGAGACCTCAAAATCCGGGTGTACATCACTTCCCAGAGATATCCGCCTCACTCCAGGCCCATATGGACAAGACCCCCGCCAGTGTTTGATTCCAGTTAGTCGCCTTTTACGACAGGCAAGAGTTACCTTGGGCCTATTCTTTTAGTTAGTCCCCGGACCCACAGGGGACTTCTCGCAACTAACATTCTAAAGATTTTTTCACCGACAATTCAAATCACCGATAGTTAATTAGGCTAAACCAACGTTAATTATGGCTTATTACGGTGTGTGGTTGGCCTAGAGCCGTTGATTATCTCACATAATTGACGGTTGTGATAGTAGGTGTATATATATATATATATATATATATATATATATATATATATATATATATATATATATATATATATATATATATATATATATATATATATAATTGAAGGGAGGAGTAACAGTAGTTACACGTTAGCGTGCTAATATTTGTATACTTTTAAGGGCAGTTACGACCAAAACTTGAGGGCTATATTTTAAAGAAAGTCAGTCTGTACTAAATACTCGATATATTTCGCTTGAGATCCCAGGCATATTCAGGGGTACTAAAATAATGAATAAAAGTTAACATAACATCTAGATTATGCAACAATGAACATTCACAGCACTGTAATTAATTGAAAAGCAAAGCCAAAAGCATCAAAACATAGAAACTCTGCCACAAGGACATGCAAAAAACAGGAATGTAACAACCATTTTAAAAACTACATGTAACTTTACGCGAACATGAGAACAATTTTTACATTCCAACTTGTAGACTACATCACGTTGTTTATACACTGGAATTTTGAAGTGGTATACCCTCTTTGTGAACTTTCCATATATTATTCCTATTGCGCCCAAGTTGTATGGACTACCGAAAGTTCACAAAGAAGGTATACCACTTCGTCGAATCGTTTCCACAAGAACCAACAACTTCTACTCGTCAAGTTGCACGTGAAAATGATGTTAATCAATCAACAGTTTTAAGGTATCTCAAAAACTAAAAAATGCATCCCCATAAACTACAACACGTTCAAGAGTTGACTGACGGTGATTCTGATAGAAGACTGCAATTTTGTGAACAACTGCTGTACATGTTACATAGAAATGTTATTTCTTCTGCTGGCGTTCTGTTTTCCGATGAAGCAACATTTCTTTTGAATGGCGATGTAAACAGGCAAAATTGCAGATATTGGGCTGCCGAAAACCCCTACTGGATGCGACAAACACACACTCAGCGTCCTCAGAAGTTGAACGTTTGGGCTGGTATCATTGGTGACCACGTAGTTGAACCTGTTTTTATAGAAAATCTAAACGGTCCAAGATATTTAGAAATGCTAAGAGAACAGGTTTTCCCAATGTTAGCAGAATTGCATCCAAATGTAATGGAACCTAATATTCCCCATTAAAGGATATGGTTTCAACAAGACGGTGCACCGTCCCACTTTGTCCTTCAAGTACGAGAGTATTTACACGAAGTCTTACTACAAAGATGGATTGGACGAAGAGGTTTCGTAGAATGGCCTGCTAGATCACCAGATCTTACACCTTTTCATTTCTTTTTATCGGAATACCTTTTTTTCCCTCAGGGCTCGTCCGCCGCCTTGCCGCCCCGATAGCACTGCAACCTTTGGTTGATTGTGCATACCCTTAGTCTTACTCCACCCATTCCAAAATCACTGTGCCTTGAACTAGTCTGCATCGGAATACCTTAAAAAAACAGAGCGTGTAAAATGCAACCTGCTGATTGAGATGATTTGAAAATGAAAATAACAACAGAAATGAGGAACGTAACGCCTGACGTGTTGAGCAGAGTTAGGGAATAATTGCACAGCAGATTATTTCGTTGTGTGCAAGTGAATGGAGAACATTTTGAACATTTATTATAAGAAAGGGACGTTTTTATTAAGTTTATTTTCGAAATTTGAATTTCAGTGTAAACTGTTTAGTTTTAATATTCCGGTATTAAATTTTCACCCTGTACTGAAAACTGTAATATTAGACCATACATATGGGGTATCTCCGCATTCAGAAAAATGTGATGAAAAATGTAGGGTTGCTATTTAAAAAAATGGATAAAGTGGTGGGGGAAAATAGTGGGAGTTTAATTCTTTTAACTATGATTATAAGATAATGTTCGACAAATTAAACTTCACATGTCTCAGAGTTTTCCACAATAACTATTTTTTTGCTGAATAATGAATTTTATTCCATAAGTGTGTTTCACACTGCATATACATATATATATATATATATATATATATATATATATATATATATATATATATATATATATATATATATATATATATATATATATATATATATATATATATATATATATATATCGCAATTTGAACTTACCCTAAATATGGATCTAGGGGCTCTAATTTGTGCTCATTTCAAGACATATTTTGAAGGTTCGAAAGTCGTGACCTCGGTCTTATAATTTGTTTTTATGAGACCTCGTTAAAAATAAACGATTTATATGTTAAGAAACCAAAATGTTCGTTCATTTTTTTCTTGCTGAAATAATTTTTTCTTCAGTCTTCAGAATAGTATTCTCTTGTTTTGATTTTATTCTATTGATACTAGAAATCGCTGATTTTCAAAAACGACTGAAGTAAGCGTAGCCTATTTAGTTTGTCAGCAAAAAGAAGTTCACATACTCACAGCTCCCTATTTCAAAATTTGTGGTAATTGCCCTGATATATTTATAGAATGTATTGTACATTGTAAGATCTTTGTTTATAATTCCTTTGTTTTCAAAACAGGTACTTAATCACCTTACTCATCATTTAAACGTTCACAATGTGATGTTAATTTCATTGTTTACATTGTTGTTGTTATCTCCCGTTTCTTTGACACGATAGGAACGGTTTTAACTGCATTTTTAATGGAAAGAAACTGTATGTACGAGGGAACAATAAAATGAGATCTACCTACGCGTAAAACAAACGCACTGCCATGGCAATTATTTACTATAAAGTTGCTGCAGTTTTCTAACGAATTATAATTTCATGTTCGGCTCTGTTCAAAATTGGTTGCTTTAACAGAACTTGGCATTATTACGAAAAAGCTCCGGACGCAGCAAGTGCGTTATGGTAGCGAATTTTCATTAAATGCTTCAAATTTGAATAACTCAATTTTCTATAAACCTGCAAAGTTGAATTTTGGCGCGTAGGCAACATATCCACCAAATTTCATTAAAATAGTTTTGTAATTTTCGGAGAAAAAATTTTTTTTCGTAAGGAAACTCAAAATTTTCCTGATTTTCGATTGTCCGATTTTCGTGGCTAACGAACATATCCAAGCCATTAATAAGAGAAAGGTATTTGTAGAGTTTCATCCAAATCGGCTAATTATTTTTGAGTTGTTGGTTGGATACATATTTATATATATATATATATATATATATATATATATATATATATATATATATATATATATATATATATATATATATATATATATATATATATACTTTATTTGTTTGCTGTACGTTTGTAATTTCTTATTGGTTTGCGTGGACTGCAGTTTCGAACCGTCCCGGTTCATCATCAGCACGCTACTGACTGTTATCGCTTCTGTGTGGTCTACGTCTGAGATTGTACGTGGCACCTGCACCGTGAGCTTCTATTGGTCGCTTTACTGTTCTCTGATTGGTTGTGCCTTCGGACTGTGTCGTGTGTATCGGTCTTCTGTCTTGATCACTGTGGTTTGATAATTTGTCTATTTGTATGGCCTTTATTAAGTTTTGTTTAAATGTTTCTACTTGTATTTGTTCTGGCATTAATTGTTTCTTATTGTTTGTTTGTTGAATGTAGTATTGTTCCCAGATTTCCATTTTTTTTTGTGGTCTTTAACATGTTTCATTAGTTGTAATTGGGTGATGTCTGGTTTTTGGTGTTGTGAATGTGTGTAGCTACGTTTGATTTGTAGCTAGGTATGTGGATTTTATCTAATGCTGTTATATGTTCCTTGAATCTTGTTTCTATTGATTTTTTTGTCATTCCTATATCTTTTTTATTGCATGTGTTACATTCTATTTGATATATTCCGTTTAATTCATGTGGGTTGTGTTCTTGTTTTTTATTTATTTTGTTTATTATTTTGTTATTGGTTTTGTAGCTCATTTTTAAGTCATATTGTTTGAATGTTTGTGTTATATTTTTTTTGATGTGGTGTTTATAAGTGAATGTTGTGTATTTTGTGTTTGATTCTGGTGTTTTGTTTTCGGTTTTGTTGATTTGTTTGTTTTTGATTTGTTTTATTAGCTTTTCTATTGTTTTCTTGTTGTATCCATTTCTTTCTGCTATTTGTATTATGATGTTGGTACTCCTTTTCTCGTTCATCGTTATGGAGTGGTACCTTTAGCATTCTGTTTATTAAGTATCTGTATGCGGCCATTTTGTGTGTATGTGGGTGTAGTGAGTGTTTAGGTATAGTGATGTTTGTTTGTGTAGGTTTTCTGTATATTTTGTATTCAATCTGGTTTTCTTTTCTGATTAGTGTTAAGTCTAGGAAGTTTATGGTGTTGTTTGATTCTTTTTCTATTGTAAATTTTATGTTTTTGTTGATTTGGTTTATTTTTTCAAGGATATTGTCTATGTTGTTTTTTTTATTGTCGTATATTATTAATATGTCATCTACGTATCTTATCCATTTGATGTTTGGGTCTGTCTCTTTTATGATGGTGTTGATTTTATCTTATTTCTGCCATGATGCTTGATAGTGGAGATCCCATTGGTGGTTCCAAAAGATATATATATATATATATATATATATATATATATATATATATATATATATATATATATATATATATATATATATATATATATATATATAATAATAATAATAATAAAATGCGCACCAGAACTTGCTCCTGTCCTGACTCGTCTGTTTCAGTTATCTTACAATAAAGGCATATTCGCTAGTAACTGGAAAACTGCTCGAGTACAACCCGTCCCCAAGAAAGGATCCAAAGCGCTTCCTAGCAACTACAGGCCTATTTCTCTCCTTTCAGTCATCTCTAAAGTGATGGAAAAGTATATAAACACCGAATTACTAAAATTTCTTGAAAAACAGTCTAATCCACGACAGGCAGTATGGATTCCGTCGGCGCAGATCGACTGCCGACCTCCTTTCCTTTGTCACCTATTCTTGGAACAAGTCTATGGAACTTCACGGTGAATCCCAGATTGTCGCTCTTGACATATCCAAAGCATTCGACCAGGTCTGGCACGCAGCGCTGCTTAATAAACTTCCGGCCTATAGCCTACCACCAAAACTCTGTACCTGGACAGCAAATTTCCTCTCCAACCGGAGCATTTCTGTTGTCGTGGATGGCCATTCCTCTAAACTGTATCCAATTAATGCAGGAGTTCCTTAAGGTTCAGCTTTAGCCCCTACTTTATTTCTTTTTCACATCAATGACCTCCTCTCTAGCACATCCAACCCAGTTCACAGTTACGCGGACCACAGCACCCGCCACTCAAATATACAATATTGTCAGCCTGTCTCTTTAGCCCAATTAGATGTGGATCGCAGACTCGTGGAGGGTTCTGTCCCCGTGGATCTCCAAAAAATATTAGAGTGAGGCAGTAGAAATCTTGTACAATTCAACCCCACCAAATCTCAGTCTTGCTTTCTATCTCATAAGAGATAGACCAGCCCTAGACCCATCGCAATGAACAACCAAGTTATTCAAAGTAATGAGTCCTTTTCTCTTGTTGGCATTTCTGTGGATCGAAATCTCAATTGGCACCAACACATCACATCAATTGCAGAAGCGGCTGCTAAGAAATTAGGTTTCCTCTTCCGGGCTCGCAAATACTTTTCACCAGCTAATCTCTATACCTTATATACTTCACAAATAAGGCCAAACCTCGAATACTGCTCCCACATCTTGGGTGCCGCTGCCGCTTATACACTCGCTATCCTGGACTCCATTCAGAAGAGACCTATACGTCTCATCGGTGACCCTACTCTCACCCAAAGGCTGCCATCCCTTGCCCACCGACGTGCCGTTGGTGACCTCTCTCTCTTTTATAGATATCTACACGGGTACTGCTCAGAGGAGCTTTCTTCCATAGTTCCTCCACCTGCTGCCCCCAACAGATCTATCCGGGGAACAGAGCGAATGCACCATTTTACTGCCCAGGTCACCAGACACAGAACATCTTGTTACGCCCGCTCTTTTGTACCGAGGACTTCCAAGTTGTGGAATTCTTTGCCGGCACATGTTTTTCCTTCTCCTCCGAACCTCCAAACCTTCAAGTCCAGAATTAACCTCTTTCCTCCTTGTCGACACCCACGGTACGATAGTATTTAGGCTGTAAGCCCTCGTGGTGTGTTGTTGAAATTAAAAAAAAAATCTCTACCAAATTATAATTTTCTAGCTCTATAGAAAATAGAAACTTCTTCAAATAATCGCTAACTGGGACCTCTAAAACCGGTCTCTGAGGTTCATTAAAATTTAAAGAATTCGTTTTAATAATATATCTTACTATAAAGCACTTGCTGCGTCCAGAACATATTTACTCGTTGGTCAGGTAGATTTAATTTTAATGTTCCCTTGTATAGGCAAACATCATGTTTGATTCGGAGTGTGTCCTAAAATTCGTACCTAGGACCAAAATATTGGGTGACATTGACAAGCAACTCTGTTGTGTAATTGTAATTTGCATAAAACGACAAAATTGTGTACATCTCAGTCTATACAGTTTATTTACATAAGATTGCGTTGTATTAATAACACTCAAATATAGACACACTCTTATCTGTATTGTTGTTTAGCTTTTCAAATAACATCAAGAGAAATGCTGGAACTTAATTAATCAAGATAACGAATCCGTTGTGTTGTTTATTTTGCAAATGGAATTTCCTTCTGATCATACGGGTAAAGGTTAGACGTGTGCCAACAATTTGACTTCAAAATGGCCTACTTTATCCGCTAGGCTGCCAGGCTGATACTAGCGCTTAGACACGGGTATCGAACCCACAGCCGTCCAAATCAGAGTCGCCGTCAAATCAATTACTTTCCCCGGGTACGAAAATTGGGTCTACAATGAACATAGTGTCATATAAGTAACTGTAAAATAAAAACATTTCATAGAACATGCGAGAGCAACAGAGTTAAAATTAACAAGAATTTTTTTTCAAATAACAGTCTGTCCACCTGTCTGGAAAACTGAAAAAGGTCAGGGAATTTCAATCATGTTTAAAAGTTATCAGCGAAGTCAGGGAGATTTCGCATAATGTTAACCAAAATCAGCAAATTTTTATGTTGGTCAGGGAAAAATTACTAGTACTATTACTATTGTGTTAGGTAGCTGATTACCCAACTGATTGTGATGTCAAAAAAAACAATTGAGAATTAAGAAAAATGTCATTTAATTCTAGAAAAAGTCTGAACGCAGCAAGTGCGTTATGGAAGTGAATTTTCATAAAAATGATTTTAATAGCAAATATGTTTTTAATGCAAGCATGCGTCAATTTGGTTACCGGTATAAACCTATATATTAGAAACAATGTACATTATTTTATCAAAATAACTTATTGTTTGAAAATCTACAAAAAATTTCCGAAAATAAACTTAAGCTGTTTCCGAGAAAACTGTTTTCCTAGCCAACGAACATTAGGTTAATAGCAAAGTGGGTTATTGAAATCTGAAACATTTAATGCAAATTCGCTACCAAAACGCAATTACTGCGTCTCGATTTTTTTTTCACAAAGATGCATCATATTTCGATGAAAAATGCAAAAATGTAATAATATAAGGAATGTTCGAGAAAAAAAAATTATAGCTATCAGCAACGACTTATAGGCCAGCCTGTGATTATGAAAATAATTTTATAAGATGTAGCTCAAGACACCCTAGAATTAACGTATACAATTTTTCCGGTATCTTTTTTTATATATTTCAACAAATTTGAAGCATTTAATAAAAAATCACTACCATAACGCACTTGCTGCGTCCCGAATTTTTTAAAATTTGGAAACCACCCATTGCTGGCACAGAACTCTGCATGTCCCAAGTCTACTGCAAACTGCTAAGCCTTTTCCTGAAGGATAGGGCCTCCGATTACCACATTTTTGTCCTGGCACTGTTTTAACCATTTCAAACGACATTCCTCTAGATCCGTGTATTCACATGATTTTAATCTTCTACTTTCTTCAGTAAATTTATTTTTAAACTTTAAAATTGTAGCCAATGTACTTCTGGGGTTTTCGACCTTTTTAGCAATGTCTATTTTTTCTTTGTAAGATCCTCGTCTGAATACTTTTTTTATTTATTTTTATTTCAACTATACACCACGAGGGCTTACAGCCTAAATACTATCGTACCGTGGACAAGGAGGAAAGAGGCAACTTGTTAATTCTGGACTTGAAGGTTTGTAGGTTCGGAGGAGAAGGAAAAACATATGCCGGCAAGGAATTCCACACCTTGGCAGTCCTCGGGACAAAAGTGCGGGCATAACAAGATGTTCTATGTCTGGTGACCTGGACAGTAAAAGGGTGCATTTGCTCAATTCCCCTGGTAGATCTGTTGGGGGCAGCAGGTGGAGGAACTATCGAAGAAAGCTCCTCTGAGCAGTGCCCGTGCAGGTATCTATAAAAGAGAGAGAGGTCACCAACGGCACGTCGGTGGGCAAGAGATGGCAGCCTTCACTAGAGCTACAGCCAAAGCATCAACTTGACTATACCTATAGCCAAAGTATCAGAGAAAGGGTCTATTTGAAATGAACTTTCTGTAAATATTTTAGTAAAATGAAGGACAATGACGGTTGAAGCTGAAACCTAAGGGTTTGCAGAACACTTTTCTTTCTTGCCACAGTTTCTTTAAATAATGAGTATTTGTTTCTGGTTCTTTAAGGCTAGATGCATTCTCACAACAATTATAACCGTAGACCGGTTTCGCTCTAATTAGAGCTCGTCAGTACGGCATACTAATTGTAACGAGAATACACCTATAAAGTAATACGGCTATGGTAGCCAGCCTTCCAACAATAAGTGAGTGGTAAGACACATACTTTGTCCCTATATTAGGGTAGAAATGGGGCAGGGCTGACAATTTACTAAATTGTTAGTTGGTTGTATACAGTCTCTATTTTTTAACACTTTGTGTTATTTGGAGCTGGCGTGACAACATGCTACTTGGTTCCGCAACTAGGTGGCGGCACGTTGCTTCGTGTGTTACCACTCACTTAGTGTTGGAAGGCTGACTACCATAGCTGTATTACTTTATAGGCTAATTAGCGCTCATTTGAAGAAATTTTTTGAAAATTCAAAAGTCGGGATCTCCTCATTAGTGAATTTTTTTAAAGAAAATTCACTAAAAATGCGGAAATATGATTTCCTACAGGGATATATTGAAAGATAAGCGTATATTTTTTAATAAAATGCAAATGTTTGTGATCACAACACTTGAAAACTTTTTAGAAAGAAGTCCACACACAACATAGTGAGGTTAAACTGCCCCTTGACGTCGATGATTGTTCACAATCGCGAAAATAGACCGACGTTAAGAAAAAAAAGTCCATTCAAGTATCAAATCCTAAAGGTTTATCTAGTATTAACCCCAGTGGAATATGTAAGGGTACATCTTAGCCTAATACACATTATTGCAACTACTATAAAAAAATCAATCTGCATATTATATCGTTTATAAAATTTTGAAGAAATGTCTGCAAAGTCTCACCAGCGGTACCCCTATTATTGAATGATTTTAATGAAAATTCGCTAAAAACACCTTTAAAACATTTGATGAGCTTATGTACGTCATATTTATCAAGTGGTCAACCCCTCATTGAATTTGACGATGTTCTCTCACACACTCACACTCACTCACACTCACTCGCTCACCCACCCACTCACTCACTCACTCACTCTCTTTTAGCACACGTGGACTATGTCTTGTATATTTTTATTTGTCGGTGTAAAACGAAAAAATCTCGGGACGCAGCAAGTGCGTTATGGTAGTGAATTTTCATAAAAATGTTTTTATTGTAAATATGTGTGTTTTCTTTTTAAGAAAGCAGACATCAATTTTGGTTACCAGTATAACCTATATAGAAAAAGCAGGCATCAAATTTGATTACCAGTATAACATATATAGTAAAAACAATGTGCCATGTTTCATCAAAATAACTTGATTGTTTGAAAACGTACAGAAATTTCCAAAAGTAAACCAAAAGTGTTACTGAAAAAATCCGTTTCCTGGTCAACCTTATAGGTTAATAGCAAATTGAGCTTTTCAAATATGAAGCATTTAATCAAAATTCGCAACCACAACGCACTTGCTGCCTCCAGAATTTCTTAACTTACAAACATGCATTATATTTCGATGGAAAATGCAAAAAAATAAGGCGTTTTCGACAAAAAAAATATTATTTGTATCACCAACGACTTATGGGCCACCCTGTGATTGTCGCAATAATTTTTTAAGATGTAGCTCAAAACACCGTATAATTAATGTATACAATATTTTTTCATATCTTGTATAATAACGAATATATTGAGCTTTATTGATTTTTTACGAAAATTCGACAAAAATTATATACCATTAAACAATAAACTCTATAGCTAAGGCTACTGCCAAGCATCAGAGAAAGGGTCTATTTGAAATGAATTTTCTGGAAATATTTTAGTAAAATGAAGGACAATGACGGTTGAAACTAAGAGTTCGGTGTATGTAAAACATTCTTCTTGAGACATTTTCTTTCCATAGATCGTATTAGATTCCAGTTATTTGCCTAAATGTTGCGAATTTTGACGTTTTCAATTGTCACTTTGACGTTTTGAGGAAACCCCCAATTTATTTTTCTTTGAATGCCCATAACTTTTTTGTCTTTTGACCTACAGAGCTAAATTTTGGTAGGTGGTACACCTATAACGATATAAACCAGCTTACCAAATTTGGTTGCCCTTACTTTGTTAATTTTGGAGATATAAATATTTTGCGAAAGAAAACACAAATTTTTCCGGGAAAACCTCGGCGGATTTTCCTGGCTAACAAAATTATTCAAGCGACTTGCGAAAGGAATGTACTCACCAATTTTGACGTTTAAAATCGCAATTTTGACGTTTTGAGGAAAATCAAAATTTATTTTTCTTTGAATGCCTCTAACTTTTTTATCCTTTAATCTACGGAGCTAAATTTTGGTAGGTAACTTGCCTATAATGAAATAAATCCGCATATGAAATTTGGTTGCCCTTACTTTGTTAATTCCGGAGATATAAATTTTTTTCGAAAGAAAACACAAAATTTTCCGGGAAAACCTAGACCGATTTTCCTGGCTAACGAACTTATCCAAGCCATTTGCAAAAGGAACTTATTCACCAAATTTAATCAAAATCGGCCCATTATTTTTTGAGTTATCGGTGTGACACACACATATATATATATATATATATATATATATATATATATATATATATATATATATATATATATATATATATATATATATATATATATATATATATATAAACATATAAAAATTTAAACCGACCCCGGATATGTGTTCTGGGGGGCCTAATTAGCGCTCATTTGAAGAAATTTTTTCAAAATTCAAAAGTCGGGATCTCCTCATTAGTGAATTTTTTTTAAGAAAATTCACTAATACGATCGTTTTATTGTTTTGTAAAAATTGAAAATCTGGAATCCAAATGGCTGCCCGGCTGTTATGTCGTGGTCGAACTTACTGGGTTGATTGCTGTTCCAGTTCAGTTACTGAATAAGCCAGCAGCAGCTATGGTTGTATGGTGGGCGAAACGTCCAGCAATCCACCAAGTGAGTAAAACATCCCGGAAGCCATTTAGCATTCCAAACTATACCGGAGGTGAAAATCTTAATATCATCATCGAAAGCGTGCATAATTACAAAGTTTATCGAAACCAGCTTAATTTATTTTATTACTCCGTTATGTTACTTGCTTTGTAAAGCCTTTTTAATTTGTTTGGTTTAATTTTTCTCTCTCTTGTTTTCAGAATGGCGACCTCTGTATTAGTATTCTGCACCCCCCAGTAGACGATCCACAGTCCGGCGAGCTGCCATGCGAACGTTGGAACCCCACACAGAGCGTGCGCACGATCCTCCTTAGCGTTATCTCACTGTTAAATGAACCCAATACCTACAGCCCCGCCAATGTCGACGCCTCTGTAATGTACCGTCGCTGGAGGGACTCCAAGGGCAGGGATAAAGAATACGAAAATATTATTAGGTCAGTATTTACTATTTTATAAATTCTTAGATTGAGAGTATCATCATTTTTCAAGAAATCCAGGTAAACCTCTACAATTCTATATTGCTATATGGGTGTCAAAATTTAAAAATTTTATTATTTAAAAATTTATACAATTGATTTACGTTAACTTCTATAGAGGTTTGGCATAATTGTACAGAAAATGATAAATAAAGTAACTAATTGAATAATCCGGTTTCCTGGTAACTTATTTACAGGTAAAATTATTTTTGTATGAATTTTTATTTCTTTAACGCTAGCTTATTTCCGCGACTATGGCCAATCACCGTGGCCTGGGCGACCGGGGAGGAATCTTTGGTCAACCACTGTGTTCTGAACAGGGTAGTGATCTTCTACGCATTGTAAACCGGAGAGACTGCTTCACATCCCCCTCTGAAGAGCAAAACGTACAGACATGTTATTCAGACACAATGTGATGGCCTCAGTAGTTATTTTTTTGGGTATACCAAATTATTTATTAAGTTGCCTCTTTCCTCCTTGTCGATGCCCACGGGTACGATAGTATTTAGGCTGTAAGCCCTCGTGGTGTGTTGTTGTAATAAAAAATAATGTTAGATTAAAAGATTTTAGATTTATTAGCGGGATTCTTGGCCTTTGTCACCGCAACCTTTATAATCTATTATGACGCTCCCATGTAAACCTTTAATAAAACACTCCGTCCAGCTTTATCTACAGTTCACAGTATACACAGAGGTGCTTTCGTGTAGCTTACAGTCTTTGGACGAGGGAAATCATTGTGTTTTTTCCAGTACCTCCATGGAGAAAGTCCATTATTCCATGTCAACACGAGCTTTTCCTACAGCAATTGTTCTCAAAAAATGCGCACCAAGACTTGCTCCTGTCCTGACTTGTCTGCTTCAGACATCTTACAATAGAGGTATATTCCCTAGTAACTGGAAACTGCTCGAGTACAACCCGCCCACAAGAAAGGATCCAAAGCGCTTCCTAGCAACTACAGGCCTATTTCTCTCCTATATAAACACCTAATTATTAAAATTTCTTGAAAAAACGCAGTCTAATCCAGGACAGGCAGTATGGATTCCGTCAGCGCAGATCAACTGCCGACCTCCTTTCCTTTGTCACCCATTCTTGGAGCAAGTCTATGGAACTACACAGTGAATCCCAGATTGTCGCTCTAGACATATCCAAAGTATTCGAGCAGGTCTGGCACGCAGCGCTGCTTAATAAACTTCCGGCCTATAACCTACCACCAAAACTCTGTACCTGGACAGCAAATTTCCTCTCCAACCGGAGCATTTCTGTTGCCGTGGATGGCCATTCCTCTAAACTGTATCCAATTAACGCAGGAGTTCCTCAGAGTTCAGCTTTAGCCTCTACTTTGTTCCTTCTCCACATCAATCACCTCCTCTCTAGCACATCCAACCTAGTTCACAGTTACGCGGACGACAGCACCGTCCACTCAAATATGCAATATTGTCAGCCTGTCTCTTTAGCCCAATTAGATGAGGATCGCGGACTCATGGAGGGTTCTGTCTCTGTAGATCTCCAAAAAATATTAGACTGGGGAAGTAGAAATCTTGTACAATTCAACTCCACCAAATCTCAGTCTTGCTTTCTATCTTATAAGAGATACACCAGCCCTAGACCCATCACAATGAACAACCAAGTTATTCAAAGTGATGAGTCCTTTTGACCTGTTGCCATTTCAGTGGATCCAAATCTCAATTGGCACCAACATGTCACATCAATTGCAGAAGCGGCTACTAAGAAATTAGGTTTCCTCTTCCGGGCTCGCAAATACTTTTCACCAGCTAATCTATATACCGTATATACTTCACAAATAAGGCCAAACCTCGAATACTGCTCCCACATCTGGAGTGCTCTGTCGCGTCTACACTCGCTATCGTGGACTCCATTCAGAAGAGAGCTATACGTCTCATCGGTGACCATACCCTCACCCAAAGGCTGTCATCCCTTGCCCACCGACATGCCGTTGGTGACCTCTCTCTCTTTTATAGATATCTGCACGGGCACTGCTCAGATGAGCTCTCTTACATAGTTCCTCCACCTGCTGCCCCCAACAGATCTACCACGGGAACAGACCGAATGCACCCTTTTACTGTCCAGGTCATCAGACATAGAACATCTTGTTATGCCCGCTCTTTTGTCCCGAGGACTTCCAAGTTATGGAATTCCTTGCCGGCACATGTTTTTCCTTCTCCCCCGAACCTCCAAACCTTCAAGTCCAGGATTAACAAGTTGCCTCTTTCCTCCTTGGACATCCACGGTACGATAGTATTTAGGCTGTAAGCCCTCGTGGTGTGTGGTTGAAAAAAAAATGTATATACATATATATATATATATATATATATATATATATATATATATATATATATATATATATATATATATATATATATATATATATATATATATATATATATATATATATATATATATATATATATATATATATAGAAATCGAAACGAACTCCGGGCATGTGTTCTAGGGGGCCTAGCTCGCACTAGTTTGAAGAATTTTTTTCAAAACTCGTGTTCTCATTAGCGAATTTTTAAAGAAAATTCACTAAAAATTTTGTTTAGGATCGAATCCTAGAGTGGTTTTACTGATAGAAAATAAGTTATATTTCGTGTGTAAAATTAAAAGTTTGTCAGATTTTGGATGTAAACGTCCAGTTACTTTGAACCAAACGATGTCAAAATTATACAGAAATTAAACACAAGCTAAACTTGCTGTAGAGCATATTGTAAAATTTAATTTAATAAGAAATAAGGTCAATAATAATTATAAATTATTTCTAGCTGCATTTATTTAAAAAAGTTCGGGACGCACCAAGTGCGTTATGGTAGTGAATTTTTATTAAATCCTTCAAATTTGAATAACTCAATTTTATATAAACTTAGATAGTTGAATTTTGGCAAGTGGCAAGGTCTTTCTGAAGGACACATGTCCACCAAATTTCGTTAAAATAGCTTTGTAATTTTTGGAGAAAAAATTGTTTTCGAAAGAAAACTTAAAATTTGAATAACTCAATTTCCTATAAACTTAGAAAGTTGAGTTTTAGTACGTAGTAAGGTCTTTTCCAAGGCTATATATGTACCAAATTTCATTAAAATAGATTCGTAATTTTCGAAGAAAAAAAATTTTTCGCAAGAAAACTCAAAATTTTCCCGGAAAACCTTTTTAGCCATTAATAAAAGAAAGGCACTTGCCAATTTTCATCGAAATCGGTTAGGTATTTTTTGAGTTAGCGGTGAAAAACTGAAACTGACCCTGGATTTGGGTTCTAGGGGTCGTAGTTCGCGTTCATTTGAAAAAAAAAATTTGCAAAGTCTCACCATCGATACCTCTCTATTAGTGAATTTTTTAAAATAAAAATTCACTAAAAGAGAATGTGTACTGTTAAAAGATTAGAGCTTTTTTTAACTGCAAGGTAGATGGTAATTGGTGTATTTAACTGGTAGATTACTTTTTGAATTTCTACTTTTCTCTTTTATTTTTTTTTAATCGCTTCGCTGTGAGATACGTATAGTCAATATCCTGGCCTCGATTCCAGACTAACGAGCACATTTGTATGTATTTGAATTCATCAATCCCAGCATGCCCCTGTTTATGTTTAATCAGTCCGTAGTCTGTTGCCGTGCAGAGGGTAGTAGAAGCTTCAGGGTTGAAATCGGAATAGTCGAGGAGGGTGATATCAACGTTAGATATGGGGGTCGTTATTAAATGTTCTTCTTTTACTTTGGAAATTAATCACCTTCAAGTATATGATAAACATACTTTCCTAAGTCGAACACTTTTATGAAAACTGGTGTCTAGTTGCTTTTGAGGTTAATAGAAAATAATGACATGTAACGATGTAGTCTTTCGAAAATTAAAAAAATGATAATACATTGGAGAAAAATTGGCTATTGCAATAACGAAATATGTACAGAGTCTTTACCTTTACAGAACGGTTTTTAGTCATTAGCAAAATTCGCCACTATACAGGAAATTTGGTATACAGTATACGTATTACCTTCATAAACTATATTATATACCAAAATTTATAATTCTAGGTTAATAGTAAGTAAATTAAAGTATTAAAATTTGAAAGATTTTATAAAAATTCGTTACCATAACGCACTTGCTGCGTTCAGACTTCTGTTAACTTTTAATTAATCACAGATCATTTTTATGAAAATTTACTACCATAACGCACTTACTGCGTCCAGACTTTTTATGAATCTTTTTTATATACTACCTGACGTTGGAAATCAGTTTGTTAATTATATAATTTAAAATGTTAGGGTACGTGGCTTTTAAATGCATATTTAGTTATTCCATAACATGTTAATTTGCGTTAATATTTATATGTCATTCAGACTAATAAATATTTAATAGGTTTCGATAATTGATTAAATAAATCTACAACAATTAGAATGACTTAATGATGGTTATGTAATGTAAGCTTATATGATACAGTTCCTTTTTTTGTGTGCTAAAAATTCCAGCATTTTAATTGAACACTATGTCACAAAATGCATGATATAATTGAATCCGTTAAAATGCGTTAAAAATATATGGAAAGGGCATCTTCTAATTTGATTGTGGCTATATATATATATATATATATATATATATATATATATATATATATATATATATATATATATATATATATATATATATATATATATATATATGTATGTATGTATGTATATAAACATATAAAAACTGAAATCGACCCTGGATATGGGTTTTAGGGGTCCTGCGCTCATTTGAAGAATTTTTTTCAAAATTCAAAAGTCGGTATCTCATTAGTGAATTTTTATTAAAGAAAAATCACTTATATATATATATATATATATATATATATATATATATATATATATATATATATATATATATATATATATATATATATATATACATAGAGCCTCGGTGGTCAGGGGTAAGAACGTGTGCCTCTGAACCGAAGGGTACTGGGTTCGATCCCAGGGTTCTCCTTTCACTTTTTCAGTACAAACTGTAACATTAACATCAACCGAGGTTCTGGCATTGTATTTGAGCAAGTGGAATGTCTGCTCGTTCCGCCCTTCGGAGGGGGCGTAAAGCCCCATGCGATGTTGGGCACGTTAAATATCCCTATCCTTACAGAAAGGCTGGGGTTCGGCAAAATTTCCAGGATAGTGAGGTGAAACTGCACCCTGGCGTCGGTGATTGGCCATAGTCGCGGAAATAGGCCATAGTTAAGTTCGTTAGTCAAGAAAATCGGCTCAGGTTTTCCCGGAAAATTTTGTGTTTTCTAGGGGCAACCAAATTTCGTGCGCTGGTTTCTGTCATAAAGAGTATCCTATGTACCAAAATTCAGGTATCTATGTTAAAAGACAAAAAAGTTAGAGGTTAATTAGTTTTTAATTAATTAAATTTGATTCAAGAAAGTTAAAATGTCAAAATTGATAATTATGATGGTAGCAGTACGAATGTGAGTGAAAAATACGACAAGAAATGAGTAACGAGCTCCTAAGTCGTTAATTTCCTTTATTTTGTTAAAATATGAGCACAAAACCCATTGTGACTCAAAATTGTTTTGTGTAAATATTAAAGATGTTGGACAATTAACATGTATTTCGGGATATACCTGCTAGTACATACATGTCGAGCGTATGGCGTGTACATCGGATAATGGACTCCTACATGACGAGTTCTAATCCTAGTGAGTTACTTTACTTTTTATCATTTTTAAAAAATCTCATTTCACTTTACCGTTATCTAATCAGATTGTTGTTACTCCGATGAATTTTTTAGCGAGTTTTTGTTTAAAAAATAATCTGTTAAAGAGGAGAGGAAAGTTTTAAGGCTTAATCCAATTTGAACAGCATATCTGGTTGTTTGTTGTTGTCCTAACTTATTGAAACTGTTCCATATTTAATACAGTTGTAGACTTTTCCCGTCGGTTCACAAGTGATTGTTTTAGTGAATTTTCTTTTAAAAAATCACTAATTAGGAGATCCCGACTGTGGACTTGGATGGATGGATGAGATAGATAGATAGATAAACATATAAAGTCTGAAACCGACCTCGGATTTTCGTTCCAGGGGTCCTTAGTAAAAAAAAAATTCAAAATTCAAAAGTCGTGATCTCATTAGTGAATTTTTTAAAGAAAATTCACTTTAAACGATTACAAAAACACAGTACACCGATAGAAAAACGAATTAAAGTGTGCTTGAAGAGGCGAGAGAAGAAAAATGCTTGCTGAAAGAAATTGAGAGGAGGAAGGAAAATTTTGTTGGCCATATTATGAGACGTAATAACTTTCTGACAACATTGTTTGGAGAGAAGGTAGGAGGTAGACCAAGAGGAAAATTTCTGGTGAACTTGACCTAACTGATAGATAGAGAATGTAAGCTACAATGGAGTGTAAAGAGCTGTGGTGGTTGCGACGACAGTGCAACGTCGACTTTAGACTGTTAAGATGATGAGTTAAAATTAAGTTTTCTTATTACGATTTTCTTAAAGAGGGTGTCCACTTTCTAATGATTTTATATTTCAGCATTTCTAAGCTTAGATGTATATAGATAGTGTATATAGATGTATATAGATATATCCTTTGAAGATAAATTCATGTCTACAAATGGATGTTGAGAACTAATTTATCATTTTCATAGTAAGTTTATTAACCTCACTGAATCCATTCTTATTTCAGCGTTGTCCCCATTCATCCACTCTTTTTCTGTGCTTATAATATTATGCCCCTTCCTTATAGATTCTTTGATGATGCATGATGTATGTAATATCTGAGCTCTATTTGCATTACGCTTCCACAGACATCTATGATTCATATCGCCTTCATCATTATTCACATAAATAAAGCGGATGATGTTGGCGGGAAATCAAAACAGACGAACTTTCCATGGTATTTTATATTACCTATCAGAATAAATTATGTGAGTCATGCATTGTGCGAACAGGTCAAAAAGTGGGCAAGAAAGTACGGTTTCTTGATAATGATATCTCATAATTTGTGTTTCCGTTCAGCCCTGATAATAGTACAAATTTAAATGCTGTAAATATGAATAATATATCAATCTGCCACTAACCTAGAATCTTTAATTTTGGTATGTGGTAAAATCTATATCGGGGCAACATGTCTCCCGAATTTAATTAAAACAACTTTGTTGTCTTTCGAAATACAATTTTTTTCTGTTGTTTAAAACTGTTCCGTTTGGGCTGGCTAACCAACTCACGCAAGCATTAACAAAAGGAAGACACATACTGTATATAGTTTCTAGAGGGGGAAATTGATATCGTTAATCGTTTTTGAGTTATTTCAACCGTTTTGCAACCTTTTGCGTTTTTGGCACATATCAAAAATTGTGATACAGCGTCTTTACCAATAGACAGCGGAGTCCCATGAAAACGAGGCATTCAGAAATGCTTTCGCTGATATTATTAGTCTTATACAGTGTGAGTGAAACACACTTATGGAATAAAATTCATTATTCAGCAAAAAATAGTTTTTGTGGAAAACGCTGAGACCCGTTAATTTGTCGAACATTATCTTATAATCATAGTTAAAAAAATTAAACTCTCACCATTTCACCCCCACCACTTTATCGTTGTGTTTTTTAAATAGCAGTCCTAGATTTTTTCATCACAATTCGATGGATCACATTTTTCTGAATGGGGGGTTACCCCATAGGTATGGTCTAATATTATACTTTTCAATAAAGGGTGGAAATTTAATACCGGAATATTAAAACTGAACAGTTTACTCTAAAATTCAAATTTCGAAAATAAACTTAATCAAACCGTCCCTTTCTTATAATAAATGTTCAAAATGTTATCCATTCATTTGCACACAACCAAATAATCTGCTTTGGTATTAACTGTTCAACACGTCAGGCATTACGTTCCTAATTTCCGTTGTTATTTTCATTTTCAAATCATCTCAATCAGCAGGTTGCGTTTTATTCAATCTGTTTTTAAGATATCCCCATAAAAAGCAATCAAGAGGTTTAAGATCTGGTGATATAGCGGGCCATTCTACGAAACCTCTTCGTGCAATCCATCTTTGTGGAAATATTTCGTGTAAATACTCCCGTACTTGAAGAGAAAGTGAGGCGGTACACCGTCTTGTCGAAACCATATCCTTTAATGGGGAATAGTAGGTTCCATTACATTTGGATACAATTATGCTAAGATTGGGACAACCTGTTCTCTTAGCATTTCTATTTCTATATTTTGGACCGTTTATATTTTCTATAAAAACAGGTCCATCTACGTGATCACCAATGATACCAGCCCAAACGTTCAACTTCTGAGGACGCTCAGTTTGTGTTTGTCGCATCCAGTGGGGGTTTTCGGCAGGCCAGTATCTGCAATTTAGCCTGTTTACATCGGCATTCAAAAGAAATGTTTCTTCATCGAAAAACAGAACGTGAGCAGAAGAAATATGTACCATGTTTAGCAGTTGTTCACAAAATTGCAGTCTTCTATCAGAATCACCGTCAGTCAACTCTTGAACGTGTTGTAGTTTATAGGGATGCATTTTTTCGTTTTTGAGATACCTTAAAATTGTTGATTGACTAACATCATTTTCACGTGCAACTTGACGAGTAGAAGTTATTGGCTCTTCTTGAAAAGCCAATAAAATATTGAGTTTTACATCTCCTTCAACAAACTTGGGTCTCCTAGGCAGTGGTTTAACGTGTCCATAATCACGAAACTGTGAATGTGTATCTTAGACACAGATCCCTTGGTTAGTGGGGGCAAATCTGGATGTTTTTCATTAAATCGGTTAAGAACTTGTGCCTGTGTTCTACACATATCACCATACCTAATCATCATTAATATTTTCGTTCGCAGAGTTTCAGTAAAGTATCGCATTATTAGACCCAAAATTAATTGAAATTATCGGAACAAAATTACGACCAATTTATTACGAGACCGTGCATTCAACACAATACACCACAAAATAAAACAGAACGGTTAAATTTAGAAAGATTAATAAGATACCAAGTACGTTTTAGATAAAAGACAAGATAAAAAATTTAAGATAAGAGTCAGTGCAGAATTCCAGAGCAGATTATTTCGTTTTCTGCAAGCGAATGGAGAACATTTTGAACATTTATTATAAAAAACGGACGTTTTTATTAAGTTTATTTTCGAAATTTGAATTTCAGGGTAAACTGTTTAGTTTTAATATTCCGGTATTAAATTTCCACCCTGTATTGAAAACTGTAATATTAGACCATACATATGGGGTATCTCCGCATTCAGAAACATGTGATCCATCGAATTGTGATGAAAAAATGTAGGGTTGCTATTTTTTTAATGGATAAAGTGGTGGGGGTAAAATGGTGGGAGTTTAATTTTTTAACTATGATTATAAGATAATGTGCGACAAATTAAACTTCACGTGTCTCAGCTATTTCCACAAAAACTATTTTTTGCTGAATAATGAATTTTATTCCACAAGTGTGTTTCACACTGTATACTGTCAATTTTTTCAAATGGAACTACCTATATTTTGTGTTTAAGAAGTGAAGAGAATGCCCTCTGCTTCAATTTTTGTATAACACTCCTAAAGACTAGGTTTGGAAATATTTTTTTAATTTATAATCGCATACCTTGGGCCAGTTCACCAACATTTCATTCACATCAACATTTCAATTATTTGTCAAGGTATGCGCTCACCAGTCCCGCTGTTGTTCAACTGTTGCCCATTTGTCAAAGCGTAATGACAGCGTAATCTGTTTTCGCCCAAACAAGATAAGATTTTTGCCAAGTTTGATTGAAATCAGTTTAGTATTTTTTGTGTTATGATAATTTGGGTTCTCCAAGTGTGCTTATCAGTGCTCATCACAGCTTCCAATCTTCACTTAATGTCCTAAATATGTTTTACTTACAATTAGGAATGCCACTTTTCTTTTAGTGAATTTTCGTAGAAAAAATTCACTAACGGGGAGAACCCGACTTTTGAATTTTGAAAAAAAATTGCGAATGAGCGCGAACTAGGACCCCTAGAACCCATATCCGGGGTCAGTTTCAATTTTTCCAGGTTTTCCGGGATAATTTTGAGTTTTGATTCTAAACAAATTTTTATCTCAAAGAATAAAAAGGCTATGATAACCAAATTTGGTAGGTAGGTTTACGATATAAAAAGTAAACTATACACCAAAATTTATATTTCTTTGTTACAAGAAAAAAAGGTATAATAAAATATTTGGTGCCACATCATTTCTATGAAAATTCACTACTATAACGCATTTTCTGCATTCAGGCTTTTTTCGTGTGGTTTCCTAAAATTCATTAACCAGTTTGTTCGCCATTTAAGCCTAAATATTTAATTGGAGTTTCTTTGGAAATGCAATTCCAGGGAAATAAAATCGATTCCCGGTTTCATGTATAAGTGTACAGAAATAAGAATAGGTACTCGACACTCGATCGTTTTCAGCGAAACAACGGCTTTTCCAAGAAACCTTGATCGTTTGTGATGTCAGGTAAATTACGTTTGTTTGTATAATGAGGTCTTCTTGGATGTTTATTCGAATGTTGTGATTAGAGCTTCGATAACTTAATGAGTAAAAGTAATCATTCCAAGTTATGGATGTCCTGGGTTTTATTTTTCTATTAAAATGAAAATCCATTATGGAGCATACACACCTACGAACAATATTGAATAGTCAACAAATATGCAGTTCATTTCACAACTTATCATGAAATTGTAAGGTCTTATAGCTTTAAAAATCGAAAATGCGTTAGTGAGTTTGCTTGGTTTAAAGGAAAATTTTAAAGGTATATGAAGGTACAAATAGTTACTATAGGCCTGCTTACTACTTAAAATGATGATGAAAAAAATTGGTACCTCACATAACAATTTTTTGTTGTTGAAAAAATAGCATTATTATTACATGGAAACGTAAATTTAATCGAAAAAATTATTGAATCAAGGAAAACAAACAAAATTTAGCAAAAGTTTTCAAATTGTTCTCCACCTACCATTTGACATTGACCAATTGAATATTGCTTATATTTTTGGTATCTGTATCACAATTAGCGGTCTCAGTAGCCTAGCAGCTAGACCATTCGCTTTTGCGTCAGATGTTCTGGATCCGCATCCTACCACAGCTTCTCATAATTTATAAATAATTATTAATTTGGTACTTATTAATACATAACAACTGCCGTGACAATGGCATTGTAGTTGAGAAAGTTGAATGCCAGCACCCGCTCTTCAGAAAGGCCGCTAAGATGTCGGTCTCGTGTACCACGCGATGTTAGGCATGTCAAACCTCCCTACCCTGCGTACAAACCCCGGGGGTTCGGTTAAATATAGAGTAAGGCGAAACATATGTCTGGCGTCGGTGACTGGACATAGTCGCTGAAATAAGCAGACGGTAAAGAAACCAAATACAATAATACTTTTTTTAGGATTATTTTGAAAAACACATTATCTCCAAAGCAGTACCCGTTTTTTAAGAAAGTGACAGAAAAATATTAATGTCCGGACACAGCCAGTGCCCTACGGTAGTCAATTTTCATTAATGTTCATTTTTATAACTCAATTTTCCATTAACCTAGAAACTTAAATTTTGGTACACAAAAAAGGCAACAAATAAACGAAGCTTTACCAAAATACATTTAAAGGTTGCGGTGCTGTCGGGGTGGCGAGGCCGCGGACGAGCCCTGAGGGCAGGAAAAAAATACATTTACTTTTTTCAGCAATATTTTTTTAATTGGTCCAATTGAGCCGGCTAATGTGTCGAAGATTAATCAACATTAATTTACGTTCATTTGAAGAAATGTTTTGAGAGTTTAAAAGCCTGATCTCAATAATTAATTTTTTTATGAAAATTTGCTGGAATACAGTTATTCTGTAAAAGATTAGATTACTTTAAAATTCATAACGTTACTTTATTCTCCGGTGTAATAAATGCCGAATAGACGCCCCGCTCATTGGACCGCTTAGAAAGGTTACAAATATTGTCTCTCCCAAGCTCATCTAAAGGCATAAGTACAATAGAATCCGTATCTTCTCCGTCCTCCGCTTTTCACCCTCCTGCTTCATAACTTGGAATGTAAACAAAAGAGTAGACAAATGACAACGTCGCTTTGCTAAGGAAGTACAACTATTGCAAGCCTTATACAAAACACAAGGCGAATGAGACGCCACTTGCTGAGAAGTAGTTCAACTTAGTAAGACTTTCGATAGGATCATACAGTTTTCAAGGAAATCCGAAGTTCAAGATCTTCGGCAGCACTTGTCATGATAATATTTTCTATCTCTGTCGGAGGTACTTCTTCGTCTAGAATATCGCAGCCTTAAATCATTACTGGGATCTGCATTTTTAGGTGTTTATATATCAGTTATAATCAGAAAGATCTGACAAGACTTTAGAGATTCAGAGGCTAAATTTTGTAGCGTAAAGTGCGTTTTTGGGTCTCAAGTTAGTGAAGAACGTTTTTTTGTTTTTTGTTACCGGTGTGCTTAAAATAACGAAATTTAGTGTATTGTTGCGTTTTCTCCGGGTTCTGGATAAGTAAGACTTTTAATTTTAACAAAACAACTTTATTTACTCTCTAAATATGGATAAAATAAAAGTTCTAGAATATCTCTCTCACAAAATACTTAATTTACTGTCTAAATATGGATACAATAAAGGTCTAGAATGTCTCTCTCACAAAACACTTATTTTATCTGGCCTTACAATCACTAATCTGCACACTACACTGGTTACTGCTTCTTCAAGTCACTTCAACATTCTCTTACTGAACTGAACTGTCTGGCTAGCTTGCTTTCGCGTTTATATACTCGCCGTACCTTCCACCTCCTTTCTGGAGCGTTCCATTCCAGAATGTTCCAGGACTTTCTTTTACTAGAAGGTTTTGTGAATACAGATCGGCCCCGTGTGTATACAGGGGGATGTATATACAGGTGATCCAAATGTGGTCATCACTCCTATGTTACACAAGAGGTGTTTCTCGCAATATAAGATCTCTCTGCGTATACAGGGTGTAAGGGTTCTCTGCGCATACAGGGTGTATATACAGGGTGTTCGGAATGTGCAGACCTCAGTTATCCGTTCCGACGGGGTACAAGTTGGTAACTTCGTTATTTTTAGTCCTAGGGGGTTGAGACTTCGCCTGAGGGGGGTCACCTAAATATATAAACGTCTTATCTTGGTGATTTTTATGGCCAATATGAATATTTTAAGTGATATATTTTCTTTTACTTGACAAATACGCTACTCAACACAAAAATGTGATCGTCTGTGGAAAGAGGTTTCCAGCAAAATCTTGTAGAACATACAAATCAGTGTGAACCACAAATTATTACCACAGACACCACAACTAATTATGCAAACGCAATAAAATCACCACCAGCAAATACGTTTCCCAAAAGAGAGCAAGGTATAATAATTAATACCATAAATGACGAATGCAAATTAAAAGGTTATGTTATTGCAGTAGATGAAATCATAGGACCACTGTTTAATACACACCTTCGAATTCAGTGGACTGTATATTTAAAAAATGGTTTTTCTTAACGTTTAAGACTGGGCGCTATTGGTATTAAATTAATTGAGTTACACGCTGGTTCGGATACAAGATCAAAGAACAAACACTTATTTAATAACGTGGATGAGATTCCTTTTATTAGTAAATTTTCTTTAAAAAAATCACTAATGAGGAAATCCCGACTTGTGAATTTTAGAAAAATTTCTTCAAATGAGCGCTAATTAGGCCCCCTAGAACACATATCCGGGGACAGAACACGTTGTGAAAATGCGGAGGAGCTCCATCTTGTTAAAACACTAATTGATTTTCTTGTCAACAATGTCAATTAGTAGAGGGTAAACGATATCTTCTAGTAACTCCAAATACGTTTCGCCACTCAAATTGCCATCAAGAAAAATTGGTCCGATTAAACGGTCTCCAAAAATGCCAGTCCAGCCATTCAATTTCTGTGGAGTTTGAGTGTGGACTTCGTGAAAATTTATTGGCTTATTATCTGCCCAATAGGGACAATTATGACGATTGACTGTAGAGTTTAATAAAAACGTAGACTCGTCTGAAAAACAGATATTGAACAGTAAGTTCCCGTTACCAGCTATTCGTGCAGTCATAACTTCACAAAACTCCAGCCACCGATCAAAATCATCTTCATTGAGTTGTTGTACAAGATAAATTTTATACGGGTGAAATTTATGATGCTTCATTATTCGCTGAATAGTTCTTCTTTTGATGTTTGAAACAGTGGCTAATTTTCTCGTGCTCGAAGTTGGGTCTGCAGCAATTTGTCCTAAAACTTCAATCTCAGTAGTCTCATTTCTAACCGGAAATTCACGTTCAAGATCCCGTTTTTTGTTGGCTACTGAACCACTTTGTCGAAACTTAACAACGAACTCCAAAATGTATTTTCTGTTAACATGTCTGTTCGGATGTCGTTCATTAAACAAATTTGCAGTACGGTTGGCACAGTCATCCTTTTTGAAAAAAGAGTCATTATTTCAACTCTTTCTTCTACAGAATACACCATTGTGAAATTAGTTTTCGGTAGTACTATCAAGTATCAAACCGACCGATAAACTGAAATAATAAACCGCATTTCTCTCATTCCGATAAGAAATGTTCTGATAGTCAATTTTTTTGTTTACAAACCAACAAAACATTGACTATCAGCACATTACTTATCGGAATGAGTAAAATGCGTTTTTGCATTTTCAACTGTGAATAATTTTTAAACGAGTTGATAAAACTTCCAAAAAAATTAGTGTGCTGAATTCATAAAAGAAAGAGCTTTCAAATAATGTAACACTCGACCCATTTTCCCTATTTAAAATATAAGGCTTGTTATCGCTACCCTCAAGGGGTTGATGTGACAAAGTTGAGTTTTATGTCAAAACATGTCCCCCTCAATATTGAAATTGACATGCTTCAGCGTTTCTTAAAAAAAATTCTCTGGACGCAAATCGGTCTGTTTCGTTTTCAATGCGCCACCCTATATATTAACTGAAACACATTGAGAGGGGAAGAAGAAGAAATTCGACATATTTTTAGATACAATAACTTCCTTACAATAATATAAAAAAGGAAGAGTAGGGCCAAAAGGAAAAGATCTGTAAACTCTGATCCAATTGATAAGGTGGAAAAGCTGGCATTGCTGTGGATCGAAATCTCAATTGGCACCAACAGGTCACATCAATTGCAGAAGCGGCTGC